>BLBF01000059.1:8246260-8309661 GCA_015471245.1 Laticauda colubrina | reverse complement strand
TTTCCTTTCCTTTCCTTTCCTTTCCTTTCCTTTCCTTTCCTTTCCTTTCCTTTCCTTTCCTTTCCTTCTTTTCTCTTTCCTTTCCTCTTTCCTTTCTCCTTTCCATTCCCCATTCCCCTTTCCTTTCCGTTCCTTTCTAACTTTGTCGCTTGTATACTTACAATTTATATTGACTGTTTCCTAGTATGATTTGATTGCTTATTGTAACCTATGACTATCATTAATTGTTGTACCTTATGATTCTTGACTCTTGATGAATGTATTTTTTTCTTTTATGTACACTGAGAGCATTTGCACCAAGACAAATTCCTTGTGTGTCCAATCACACTTGGCCAATAAAATGTTCTATTCTATCCATTTACCATAGGGTAACACTGGGTGGCTTACAGTCATAAAAAATATGTCTATATATATGCAATTAAAACATAAATAATTAAAACCAGCATTAAGACCTAAGGACATATGGGGAGGGTGGGGGTGGAGTCAGATGAGATCTATTATTAATCAACCACCTCCACTGGGGCCCCAGGCCAACTGGCAGAGCCATGTCTTTTGGCCCTTACAAAAAGCTAGGAAGGTTTGGGGCCAACTTTGGGGAGCAAGATATTCCAGAGGGCAGGAGCCACAGCAGACGAAGCTCTCCCCCTGGACCCTGCCAGTTGGAAAAATTGTGCTGATGAGACCTGCAGCATGCCTCTTCTGGATGAATGGGACAAGTCAACCCCAGTGGGTGAGATGGTCCCTCAACTATCTTAGATCCATGCCATGAAAGGCTTTAAAGGTAATCACCAACAACTTGAAGTTCACCTGGAAACAGACCGGTAACCAATGCAGCATGCAGAGCAGTGGTATTATAGGGGCCCTTCTTGGGGCCTTAAAACTGCCTGCCCTGCCCCACTGCACCATATTTTTCTTTCCTGCCTGAAGAAAATCTTTTGTTTGGATGCAACACCAAGGCAGGTGAAGGTGCTCTGTGGGCAGGAGAATAGATGCAATGCATGCATTTGGTCTTACATCTTTTCCTGGATATTATACATGGGTTTTTGTATCTCTCTCCACCTTCCCAATGTTATTTCCTCTCGGTGCATTCCTCCATGGGTGTTCCTCTGTGATGAGAAAAATGTGGCATTGGAATTCATTCCTACTAAGGATAATATATAGGCCTAGAAGCCTGGGGTGAAAAATCTAACCGGGGGTTGGCTTAAAATCAAAAGAGAATTTAAACTTGTGTTTTTTAAGCTCCTCACCCCATGCACCACACTCCTTCCTAACTGTCCCATCTCCCTTTTCTTCTCTTTTTATCCCGGCTTTCATTTCTTCAGCCTCGATGTTCTGCAGCCTTCTCAGGCAAAGGCTATTTCCGTTCCAGTTTCTGAGGTTATCCAGTCCAAGAATGCATTGTTCAGAACAAGAGATTTACCAGGAATAGCACTGAAGACGTTTTGTAAACAGATGTGACTCAGTTGTGTGTAGTTTTGGAAACTACAACACTTTCGGTCTTCCTGTGGAACAAGGAGATAATGATTTGGCTTGTAAGAAAGACCATTTTGGCAGGTCTTGCTAAGCAGGTTAAATTGACCCCAAGCAGCCATTTCCTGTGGTTTCAACATCTTTCGTGCCACCCTGACTGGTATAATCATGCATATAAGGAAGAGGATGTGTTATTAACAACTTCTTGCTTCTATGTTATGCTAATTATTTTTTCCTATCTTAGTTAACATTTCAAGAGAGACAAGTTATTTGATGGATCATCTGGGAAAGTCACCCTAAGCGGAATCCAGTTCATTGGCCATTTATAACAGAAGCCGAGAGCCAGTAGTTTTCAGGGCAAAAACCTTGGTTATGTCAACAGTAAGTAACTATTTGGCTTTACAAGTGCAGACATGAAACAAAGAATCATTGGCATCAGTGTAAGAGGAAAACAAACCTTTATATGAGCTGAATGCAATCAATTGTTCCTAATAGCTTGCTTCTGGTTTCCAATCAGATCTCCCGTTCAGCCATACCAAGCCATGGGTCTGAAACAGATAGGTTAAATCTGAGCCTAGCAGCTAAATTAAACTGTGGAAACTCAGAAGATTATGATTTAGTGCTGAACCCTGGACTCAGGTTCTACATTGTGGTAGAGAAATTTATCTGCCAAAGATTTCATTGCAACAAGCTTCTAGGGACTTCCATTTATTATACTTTCCAAATTTTCATATATCATTATAGTGGTGGTATTCTACTGGTTCTGCCCGGTTCTGCTGAGCTGGTAGCGGTGATGAGCAGTGGAGACTCAACCGGTTCTCTCCAATGCTCTGGGCTGGCCCCACCTGCCCACCTGGGCTCCAATACGAACCTTTGTTCTGCTTTTGAAGCGCACCTGCTTTGCATGGAACAGCAATTGCTGTGCGGCAGCTGCTGAAGCGTCAGGGAGAGAACAGGATTGTAGGAGATGACTCAAAATGCCTCTGCTTCTGTGCAAAGCGAGCCCACCAAGCCACACCTACAAAACCGATGGTAAAAATATTTGAAACACACCACTGTATCATTAAAAACCTGCGTTGAGAAATGTTGAGCTTCTTCAAGTCCAGTTGCCTTTTGAAAAAACACCTTTGGAACAAACATGACCTGGGTGACTTAGAATCTTCACAGACATTTGAGCTAGTTTCCAATGGTGCAGGTTGATGAAGGTTGGTCTCTATTTGGTTCTTAGTTTGAGCCTGATTCTACACTTCCGTGGAAAATTTAGAGAGTTGAGCAAAGTCTTACCAAGAACAGGGCACAAATTTCTGTAACAGTTCCTTGGTTCATAGTCACAGCTTATTTATATGCAGCAGTAATTCAGGATAAAATATACATTGGTTGAATAAACTGCCCAGGGTACCAAGATTGCTTTGGATTATACTCTTTCTGATGAGACAAACAGGCAAAAATCTTATGATGGCTGAAAACCAGCATATTTTGATGTCCCAGATCCTGCCAAGAATGTTGTGTCCAGCTGTCTTCAAAAGCCACAATTCTTCATGTTCTCTGGGTCATTACTTTGCAATCTCTCAAGACTAATCAACCTTCTGCAAATGCAATCTGTTTATCCTTGTTCTGCTCTTTCATTGAAAGGTCAAAATAACCCATTGTTTTGTTCCAGTCTTCTAACAGGCCATGATTAAGGGCCCTTACTTGTTTGGTCATATTTTGGCTTCCCTTGGTTTATTTTACTCTCTGGAACAGCCATAGACTCTATCAACAAATGAAGCAAAGGCAGAGATAGGCAGCTCTCAAACATTTGGGATTAGAAGTGATAAAATCATATCTGTTTAGCCCGATGTTGCTATTGGCAGACTTTGGAAGTCAAATCTTTACAACCCAAGGGTGAAGAACTCAGAAGATCTACAAATCTGAGTAGCTCCAGCCAGCATAGACAAGAATGAAAGAGGCCAGGGGTTGTTTTCAATGTGTGGGAAGATATAGTCCTCTACATTAACTTTGCAAGACAAGTTTATGGATTCCTGAAATGTTGAGAGGAAATGAGAAATAACTGCATCCACCTTTGGTCACCACACTATAAAATAGATGTTGAGACTATAAAATGTGCAGAGAAGAGCACCCACCCCACTAACCTGATTTCCAGCTCCGTTCTTCTGTGCAGGACAAAAGAAGACCCAGACGATAAGCTGGGACTCAGGAGGCCGAGAATAGATGGGGACAGGGCCAATCAGAGGTGGTATTTACTGGTTCTCTGAACCGCTCAAAATTTCTGCTACTGGTTCTCCAGAACTGGTCAGAACCTGCTGAATACCACTTCTGATCAAAAGAAACCATCAAAACAAATGCAGAATATAAAAAAAAACTTTATAAAAAGCTTTTACTTGGCTGGTGAAACTTTCTAGGAAGATTACAAAACCCCCAAATGCCACCTGTACTTGTTTAAGGTGACCTGCTGATAGTTTCCGAGTGATGTCAAGATTTCAAATAAACCAATGAAATTTCTCAATAGTCCTGGTTTGTGCATATGGATACCCATATGCGTTTTAATTGGATAGGCACAGTTCATTACCTGATGAAATGTGCTATTGGGACAAGAGAGAAGACTTGCAGTAGTGACAACTATCTATAGCTTGAGTGAAGGTTAGCATTTTCAGCAGAGTTTAGGGGTGTCAGTGTTCTTCTTATAAGGGCTTTGGGTGGTCAGTAGAATAGAATAGAATAGAATAGAATAGAATAGAATAGAATAGAATAGAATAGAATTCTTTATTGGCCAAGTGTGATTTTTTCTTTGTGCAAATGCTCTCAGTGTACATAAAAGAAAAGATACATTTGTCAAGAGTCAAGAATCATAAGGTACAACACTTAATTATAGTCATAGGGTACAATAAGCAATCAAATCATACTAGGAAACAGTCAATAAAAATCGTAAGGATACAAGCAACAAAATTACGTTCAAACAGTCATAAGTGGGAGGGGATGGGTGATAAGGAGTGATGAGAAGGTTAATAGCAATAGTAGTATAGACTTTTTAAATAGTTGGACAGCATTGAAGGAATTATTTGTTTAGCAGAGTGATAGCGTTAGGGAAAAAACTGTCTGTGTGTCTAGTTGTTCTGGTGTGCAGGGCTCTCTATATGTTTTAAGGTAGAAGTTGAAACAGTTCATGTCCAGGATGTGTAAATATTTTCGCAGGCCTCTTTTTGACTCTGCAGTATACAGGTCCTCAATGGAAAGCAGGTTGGTAATATTTTTTTTTCTGCAGTTCTAATTACTAACCCTATGATTGGTTAGGTCTGGGTGTGTCAAATGAAGGTCTTGTTATGGGTCAAGTGTGAGTCATCAGTGGGTGTCTTGTGATGGGAAGGTTACATCAGGTGAGGGTCATTGGGAGGTGAAGAGTTGGCTGGGGAGGCTTGCGTGGGTTGGTTGAGGGTCAATGCTGTCTCTGGTTAGCTGTGCAACTGATTTGGATTCTGAGAGGTTTGTAGGCTAGTTGTAGGTCAATGTGTCTGTTGATGGAATTGTTTGTGGAGTGAAGAGAGAAGATTTTCCCAAGGCCAACACAAGCCTTGGCATTCTGGGAGGTAAAGGCAATACAACTCTAAATGATTGACAATTGTGAGGGTGTCACGAGAACATCTGATTTAGTTACTTGTCCAGTTGTTATAAGCAGGTGACTCTGGGCAGCATATCCCAAAGATAAAACAATCAATTTATGCTTAAAACAATTATGAACATATTATTTTTTAAAAAATCACAAAGCTGAAAATAAGAGGTCACAGGTGATGTCGTAATAATGGATCCATCTCACTAGTTTATTCCCAGGTATTCATTGAATTTAAGTTCTGCATAACTTTTTTTTTTTTTAAAGGAAGGTGTCATAGCCAGAGAAGCAAACTTGACTCAAGCTAACCACCAATATACTGAATATTTTCACTCCCATTTTCATTCATTAACCAATCCTCCTCCTTAATTCCATTGGAATGTTTAAGCAATCATTCATCATGTGATTCTTGGACAATGCTTGACAGGGGAAATGTTTCTTTTAGAAGTGTGCTCATATTTTAAAGGATGATTTTCTACTCTGGGTATCTTGGCTCTCATCAATATTTAAATGGTATTTTGCAGAGGAGGGGAGACGTTATTTTTGTTCTTTTTTCAGAAATAAAATATGGTGGCATGTGAGAGCTGGAGGTTAGAAATTCCGGCGAACGTATCAAATAGGCGCACAAGCTCATTAAAAAAAAAACCCACTTGCTTGTTTGTTCCCTGTTCATCACAGGGCAGTTGAGAACAAGCAGATGACCAAAATTTTGAATTTGACCCTATGCAAGAAGATCAGAAAACAGATTTTCCTTCTTCTTCCTGCTTCTCTTTATCGAGCCCGTACAGCAAATAAAAATGCAAAAGGCTGCAGTTGGATTTCAAGGTCTTTTCCTATAGCTTGCATCTGCATTTCTGTGCCAACTGAATAAAAGGAGTAGAGGAAACCATGCAGCTGTGGAAGATTATATTATTATATTATTATTAAGATTATATTATTATATTATGTAATATACTATTACAGTCATGTCAGCTTGGGTGCAAAAATCATTTAATTGTGAATGGGCCATTAGCTTTTTCAACATTGTTGAAAAAAGGCAAGAAATGAATGCCAGATGAGAAGCCACAGGGACAAATTCTGTTTGCAAAACTAGAGACCTTAGCAATGAATACCATATCCACAATGATCGATGCGCTAGTCACCTCTTCCAACATTTTATGTTGGCATTTGTTGAGATATATTTAGATAACATATGTAAAATATTGTTTTACATGACAGATTAACAGAATTGAAAGGACCTTTTGGTCATCTAGTCCAACCCCTGTCCATGCAGGACCATTTCTGACAAATGGCATTCCAAGCTCTTACAGAAAGCCTCCAGTGATGAAGCTACCACAACTTCCAAAGGCAACTTCTGTTCCATTGCTTGATTGTTCTCACTGTCAGAACATTTCTCCTTACTTCTAGGTTGATTCTCTTGTTGATCAGCTTCCATCCATTATTCCTTGTCTGGGCTTTGGGTGCCTTGGAAAATAGGTTAACTCCCTCCTATCTATTGCAGCCCCTCAAATATTGGAAGCTGCTATTCTGTCTCCCCTGGTCCTTCTCTTCAGTAGACTAGCCATGCCCAGTTCCTGCAACCATTCATTGTATGTTTTAGTCTCCAGCCCCTTAATCATTCTGGTTGCTCTTCCCTGTATTTTTTCTAGAGTCTCAACATCTTTTTTAGAGTGTGGTGGCCAAAACTGGATGCAGTACTCTAGGTGTGATCTTACTAAGGCTTTATAGAGAGGCATTAGTACCTCTCTTGATCTTGACTGTATCCCGATGTTAATGCAATTTAGGATTGGCTTTTTTGGCTGCTGCTGAACACTGCTGGCTCATATTTAACTGGTTGTATACCAAGACTCCAAGATCCCTCAATAGGTGTTTATTGGTGAAAAGAGAAGTGATTGTCCTATATAAATCTGAAGAAGTTTAATGGCTTTCAACCCTACAACTTTTTCCAGTTCTTACTTTTTTTTCCTTTCTGTCATTTTCCTGAAAATGTAGGATTTGCTTTTTTCCAATCAACTGAGTGTTAACTCATTGCTTATGATAGTAATTGAGTGACCAGCTCGACTAGCCCAAAGTCACCCAGCTGGCCTTCATGCCTACAGTGGATCTAGAAATCACAGTCTCCTGATCATTGACCCTAAATCACGCAAGCCTGCTTTTATGCTCAAGGTGAAACTAGAACTCACTTTTTTCTGGTTTCTAGCCTAATGCCTTAACTCAAGGGGTCTCCAAACTTGGCAACTTTTGTACTTGTGGATTTCAACTTCCAAAATTACTCAGCCAGCCATGCTGTCTGGGGAATTCTGGGAACTGAAGTTTACAAGGAATAAAGTTGCCAAGTTTGGAGACCCCTGCCTTTACTACTAGACCCAACTGTCTCTCAAACTTTCTATAATTCTTATAATCAGGGGTGGGATTATACCAGTTCAGACCAGTTCAGGTAAACCAGATATTAAATTTGCATCTGGTTCACTGAACTGGTATTTGAACTGCCTGGCTGGCCCCACCCAACCCTCCCGACCCTTCCCCACCCGTCCTCGGAGTCCCCACATGGCCCATTTTCAATGGAGATAAGTACATGGTCTGTTCAGGGGCTCTGGGAGGGGGCAAAATGGGCCTTCGGAAGTTTTTTTTTAAAAAAAAATTGGTTTGTCAATTGCTTGCAAGGTAATAGGTATAAGTAAAAACATAGTTATGAATACATAGATACATATAAGAAAAATAAAAGAAACAATAGGACAGGGACGGTGCGCATATGCATGCCGCCTACAGACCTCTTAGAGAGATACAGAAAGCTCTTCCCCATTGGGACGTTCCAGTAGCAGTCTGGATTTTTGTAGTTGGATAGATCTTTTCTAAACAAAGTTACTTGCAACTTTATGACCCTTTGTCTGATCATATTCATCTCAGCTCCCTGTAATTATTATTTATTATTATTTTATTTTGTCAAGCGATTATAAGATAACAGGTATAAGTATAAACATAGTTATGAATACATGAAATGGATCCATATAAGAAAAAAAAGAAACAATAGGACATGGATGGTAGGCACGTTGCTGCACTTATGCACATCCCTTACAGACCTCTTAGGAAAGGGATGAGGTCAATAGTAGACAGTCTAAGGTTAAAGTTTTTGGGATTTGGGGAAGAAACCACAGAGTCAGGTAGAGTATTCCAGACATTGACCACTCTGTTGTTGAAGTCATATTTCCTGCAATCAAGTTTGGTGTGATTAACCTTGAGTTTCTATCTATTGTTTGCTCTTGTGTTGTTATGGTTGAAGCTGAAGTATTCATTGACAGGTAGGACATTGCAATATATGATTTTATATACCATACTTAGATCGGACCGAAGACGGCGTAATTCAAGGTTTTCTAGGTCTAGAATTTCAAGTCTGGTGGCATCAGGTATTCTGCAACGAGTAGAGGAGCGGTGAACTCTTCTTGTGAAATATTTCTGGACTTTCTCAACTGTGTTAATATCAGATACATAATGTGGTTTCCAGAGTGATGAGCTGTATTCGAGTATTGGTCTAGCAAATGTTTTGTATGCTCTAGTTATTAGTGTAATATTACCAGAGAAAAAGCTATGTAGGATTAGATTAACAACTCTTAATGCCTTTTTGGCGATGTAGTTAAAGTGGGCTCTAGCACTTAGATCATTAGAGATGAGTAATCCAAGGTCCTTGACAGAGTTTGGAACATCAACAAGGTCTTGACTATTCAGCCTTTATTTTATTTCCTGATTTTTTTTTTTGCCAATATGTAAGACAGAACATTTGTTTGTTGAGATTTAAAGTTGCGGTTTGATTGACCATTCAGATATGGTCAAGGTCTTTTTGAAGGGTAACAGTATTGTCTGTGGTGTTGAATAGCTTTACATCGTCAGCGAAGAGAACGCAGTTGCTCTTGATATGATCACAGAGGTCATTTATGTAGAGTATGGAGAGAGTTGGTCCTGATCCAGAAATAGGCCTATTTCTGGCTTCCGGAGGACCTTCAGAGTCCGGGGGAGGCTGTTTTCATCATCCTAGAGACCCGAGGGAAGTCTCTGGATCCTTGGGAAGACAAAAAACAGCCCTCCCGGAAGTTTTGGTGGGCCACGCCCACTATGGCCACATCCACCCAACAACTGAGCAGCGAACCAGTTGCTGGGATTTTTGAATCCCACCCCTGCTTATAATGCATATTAGATTGCTTGGATCTCATTCTGTAGGGAATGCTTGTAAAATCTGGATATTTTTCGGAATACAATGATGACATAAACAGTCAGGAAGCCGACTTAAAAAAAGAGATTCCTTTCATAATTCCAAATAAGGTATTGACATTGATCACAAAATAAACACTTTTGCTAATGTTGATTTTCCAACCAGATGCAACTGTTTTTTTTTTTCCTGGATCTTTTCACATAACTCTAGCTTTGCAATTGTCTGTTTTTTTTATGAGGAACGGATTTGTGTACTGTTCAAGTTAATCTTTCTTCCTGGAGCTTCTTCAGGGCTGAGGGTGGGAAACTCTCCACTGCTTCTGAATTGTTAATTGCTTATGGGATCCTAGTTTATAATTACAATGGTTGTTGATTAAAAAGTAACATTGCCTCAGAAGGAATCTAGTCTCTTGTTAAGGCACACTCAGCAATTGGGAAGAAGAAAAAATAGAATTGTGAACTGAGAGCTAAGTTCTCTAGTTTGACCTTGAAAGTGCCATATGAAGGCAATAAATATATTATTATTATTTGACACAAAAATGACAGTGTATACAGCAAACGAGATAACTGCTGGGTTTCGTGTCACAAATCACTAGTTGAACACTTCCTAAGCATTTAGGACTGTGTGATGTATTGGCGAATTATGCAAGCAAATCCCAGTAAGGTGGCCTTCTTCAGCTGACTAATGGTGATTTTGTCAGTGCCAATTATTTTTAAGTGCTTGCCGAGGTCTTTAGGCAGAGCACCCAGTGTGCTGAGTACCACTGGATTTTCAAGTCCTGATATCTGGTGATTTTTTCAAGTTGTTTCTCATCGATTCTGCTGTCACCAGGTATGGCAAAGTCAATGATATAATAATAATAATAATAATAATAATAATAATAATAATAATAATAATAATAATAATAATAATAATAATAATATAAAACAAACTGCTTAAAGGCAATCCCTAAGGAGCCTTTTCACCTCCACACCCATTTGAGGGCATAGATAAACATCCAAGTGGCCTCAACGACTATGAGAAAGATGCTAATGACCAGATGACTGCAAGGAATATAAACTCCTCCATTCCCCATCATTCAGTCAGAACTGAGAAAATTTCTTGGATGAGAAGTGAAAAGTCTTCAAGGAAAACCAACAAAAATCCAGTTGCCTTTTGAAAAAGCATATTTAGGACAACCATGACCGGGATAATTGAGAATAGAGACATTTAAAGACAATGTTTAAGGTTAAAGTGTGATAAAATCCTGTAGATTTATGAATTGTGTGAGATAAAGTTATTTTTCCATCTTGATTTGAACTCAGTTTAACAATTTGTAACCAGTCTTTGGAGTTTACCCATCACCCCAGTTCGCCTACAAACAGATTTCTGTTTGAATCACACAAAACAAAATCGGAACTCCTTTAGTCTTATATATTTGTAGCTAATAGGTATTAAATTGTTCCTAATTCATGTCTTCATCCTACAAACCTGGCATGTTTTTCTGGGTAATTATATAGGTTGAATTTAGACTAAGAATAATTTAATTGTCATTTTAAATGTACACTAATTGGCATACATTAAAATTAAATTTCATTGCATACAGCTCCTGAAGTGTCACCACCTCCAATATATACTACATAAGCATGACAATAAATAAATATCCACATACCCACATATATTATATGACACAGAGAAACAGCCCAGTAGTTCAGATGTATAAATGTACATGGTGAGAAAAAGGAATCTTGCAAGTTTATCAGATGGATGGCGTAGGGAACAAAGCTGTTACAGAATCTGGTAGTCCTGCTTTGAAACCTCCTCCCACAGGGGAGCAACAGAAAGGTAACCAAATAGGTAGTGGAAATCAAGATGAGGAAGAGATTATCTTACAGACATTATGAACTTTCGTGTTGCGAATTTTGGGCAAGATGAATCAGACTATCCACAACTCAATCACTCACAGCTTCAACCTCAAACTGTCTACCATGGACCTCACTCCATTTTTAAGAGGTCCTTAAAGGGGGCATGCATAAGCACACCAATGTGCCTACTGTCCCTATCCCATTGTCCCCATTTATCTGTATTTACTCTCTTTGTTCCTGTTTATGTTCATACTTATAGTAGTTATCTTGTACATATTTGAGAAATGAACAAAGAAATAATATTTCAACCTAGAAGGTCCTGGAAGGGATTACCTGGGTAGAGTCATGGTCCAGATAGTGGAGGAAAGTTCTCCTATGAGTGCATGATTTAGATTTGGATCTTTGGGATGACACCTAGCAAATTCCAGTCTTTTGCTCATTCATTGTGGATAGGGACATTTGTAAAACTCTTTGGTTAACATACAGCCATGCTGTTCTTTCTTTCTAGAATTTTACTTGATGACTATTCATCTATTGCAGCTGTATGGCTAAAGATTGTTGGTAGAAGTCCTTCACTCATCACAGCTCAGAATCAAAATATTTCCAGCTCAAGTTTATACACAGAGAGGTCCAAGGGTTTCCTTTTAAAGTGCCCCCCTTCGTTTTTGGGTCTAAATCAAATCCCCTTCAGCCCGAGGAAGGGTGGGAGGTGTTTCTGTTTCAGTCTCAGGATACTTTTCTTTTCAAGGGTCCCTTCAAAGTGGAAATGTCCTTCATGCTTTTTGATAACACCTCCACACATCATAGATTGCTTTGGGGCAATTCCAAAGTTCTAGTTTTGGCTTGTTGGCAGTGCCCCGGCTTCAAAAGTTGCCTTTTGAAGCAAGGTAGGGAATGCTTATTCACTGGATCGAACCCTCTTTTCCACGAGAAGATCAGAAGATGGCTCTGCCCCAAAATGTTCACTTGAGCAAAAGTAAATAAACTGGAACTCCAATGAGACCCTCTGAAAGCTGTTTTCCATCATCAACCACTTTGCTTTTTTACTAATGATCATTGCAGAATTCAAACTTTCAGGTCAGTGAACTTTTCAATGCTCTTGAAACCGGTTTTTCCAAAGGTGTTGTGGAGTTGCCACTATCTCATTGACTTCTTCGTTCTGGTGTAGGGATTGAGCCAATAACTAAAGGGGTTAGATTAAATTAACAGAGTTGGAAGGTACCTTGTAGGTTATCTAGTTCACCCCTCTGCCCAAGCAGGAGACCTTACATCATTTCTGATGGGTGGCAGTCCGGTCTCTTCTTGAAAGCCTCCAATGATGAAGCTCCCACAACTTCCAAAGGCAACTTCTGTTCCATTGGTTGATTGTTCTCACTATCAGAAAATCTCTCCTTATTTCCAGGTTACATCTCTCCTTGCTCAGTTGCCATCCATTATTCCTTGTCTGGCCTTCAGGTGCTTTGGAAAATAGCTTGACCTCTTAGTCTCTGTAGCAGCCCCTCAAATATTGGGACACTGCTATTATGCCTCCCTTGATACTTCTCTTCACTAGACTAGCCAGGCCCAATTCCTTCATTGTATGTTTTAGCCTCCAATCCCCTAATCATTCTGGTTGCTCTTCTCTGCACTCTTTCTAGAGTCTCAGCATCTTTATTATAGTGTGGTGACCAAACCTGGATTCAGTACTCTAGGTGTAGTCCTACTGAGGCTTTATACAGTGGTATTAGTACCTCACTTGATCTTAATTGTATCCTTCTGTTAATGCAATTTAGGATTGCATTGGCTTTTTTGGCTGCTGCTGCACACTGTTGGCTCATATTTAATTGGTTGTCCATTAAGACTCCAAGATCCCTCTCACATTTATTGCTAAAGCCTGGTTTCACCCAGCCTATATGTGTACATTTGGTTTTTCTTGCCTAAATGTAGGATTGAATTTACATTGAATTTCATTTTGTTAGATAGGGTCCAGTGTTCAAATCTGTCAAGATCCCTCTGGATCTTGAGCCTATCTCCTAGGATGTTGGCTATTCCTGCCAGCTGAATATTAGTTTCCCTTCTATTAGGAGGAAGATCAACTAGACACTTGGATTGCAATTTCCCAGCTGCAATTCATCTTAAGTAACAATGTAGATTTTTTTTCAGATTTAGATTTAGGTGTAGAAATGCATGCAGTTTGCATGATTATTTCTCACATATTAAATAAATGGAAGAAACAAAATTAAGGCAATATCCTAGCTTTCTAAGCAGTTGCTTAGATTGGCCATTTCTATTTATTTTTCACATTTGTATATTTTATATGTTTATTTGTTCAATTCCTATTCTCCCACCCCCCAATCTCACCCAAGTGAGTCTGGGTGCTTTCCAACAAAATAAAACTATATAAATTATATGAGTAAATTATTCTTTATTCTTCCCAATAAAAGTCAAGTCAGGTGATGTAATGGCATTCTTCACCATAACAACACTCCCATATTTAATGCCTTTGTTTACAAAATAACTGCACGATGACAATGAACATGACTTTGCTTTCTGCTTCCAATAATTATTTTCCCCTGATATGGTGCTTTTCTCAAATTACATGAGGAGAAGCAAGAGAAAATATTGTGAAAAGCTGTTTCTATTTTTATTTGTGTGTACAATGGCTTTTGATTGCTTATTGGCGTGACAAATGAACTCCCATCATCTATACTTTAACCCATAATGCATCCCTAAATTTGGCAGATGTTTGAGCACATATCAGGCTGAGGTTTAGGTCAAAAATTCCTTTTTCATGGGAATGAAAGAGGGTGCAGCAAACCTGCATTGTCAGCTAGTCTTTCAGCATTGCATCCTCAAAAATAATTAAGCCAGCCCCTTTGGGAAAATGTTAGATTATCTGCAGCAACAAAGGGCCACAAAAGGCCACCCGCATTCATTTGTTTTACTGTCACACTGGCTTTAAACAAACCTGGTGTTAGAGAAGGACCTTGCAAACAAGAACTCTGCAGGCGAAAGGGCTTTACACAGATGTTTTTTGCTTGAAGGAAGAGTGTCTGGAAGGTTAAAAATACGCACGATTCGCAAAAGCAGGCATGCATGGTGGGCTGACTAGGAATGCATGGTATGGACAATGCCAGACAGTACCATTCTTGGACAGTAATCATCAACTGGAACTTGGAAATCACAGTGTGGGTCAGAGGAGACTGCTATGGTGTAGTTGGGGCTTGGCAAGGAAGGGTGGTGTTTAAGAAAGGCTGGTGTTTAAGCAAAAGAAACCTGTGGCTTGATCAGGTTCAGTGTCCACCTTATGTCCCACAGTGTTCTATGTCCCATGGTGGTCAACCAGATGCTTTTGGAAAGATCTATCATGATTCAAGGCCCAACACTGATCTTTTTTCTTTTTTAAAGTAAACACCTTGGGATCTAGATCTAGAAGGGCCATTAGAACATTCCAGAGCAGGAGACTAGATTTGCATTCTAGAAAACAGTCAGCCAATGGCAAACCACTTCTCTACTGTGTCCAAGTAAGTTACTCGGAAGTGTCCATGTAATTATAAGGAATAGAGCTGGACTCAAGAGAGGCTATGTTTTAGTCTTTCTGGTCATTCAGGAAATAGCAAATGGCCCTACTTGTTATTTGTTATTAAAATTTTTATACCATTCTTCTTCCAAGGTTGATGATAACTCCTTCGGTGAATTGGCCCAATGCCTGTTTACAGCCATCAAAACTGGTGTCCATTTGCACATAAGACTGCAGAAAATGTCACAGTCCAATTATGCACATTATATTCAGTCCTTCCTTTTACCAAACTTGAATCTTGAATAGGATTGCACCTTGAGTGACAACGTGGCCTCGTGGTTAAGGCACCAGGCTAGAGACCACGAGACTGTGGGTACTGGTCTGACGTTAGTCATGAAAGCCAGCTGGGTAACCTTGGACCAGTCGCTCTCTCTCTCATCCCAAATCACCTCACAATGTTTTTGTTGTGGGGAAAAATAAAAGGAGGAAAGAATATCTTCACTGCCTTGAATTATCTGTAAAAATAATAAAGGTGGGATACAAACAAACACGTAAATTTTTCTACCTTTTTGAAAAATAAGGTATTCTTATGTTTTATCTTCCATTTTAATCTTTCTTTCTTAGATGCAGGGGTGGGCTGCTGGGGGTTCACAGGGATTCGGAATATCCTCTGGCTAAGATTCTACACAGTTCGGAGAAACCCCACTTCACGCTCCTGGCTAGCCCCTCCCCGCCCCTCCGGCCTTTCCCAGGAGTCCCCCTATGGCCCGTTTTGGATGCAGGTAAGTGCAGGGCATGCACAGAGGCTTTGGGAGGGTGAAAAAGGGGCATCCCGGAAGTTCGGGAAGGCTGGAAATGGACCTGTTTCTGGCTTCCAGAGAGCCCAAGATCATTTTCACCCTCCTGGAGGCTCGAGGAAAGCCTCTGGAGCCTGGGGAGGGAAAAAATGTCCCCCCCCCCACTGTGGTGCAGGAGGCTGACTAGGCCACACCCACCATGGCTACACCCACCCAGCAACTGGGCAGAGAACCTATTGCTAAAGTTTTTGAAGCCCACCCTTGCTTAGGTGTATCTATTCCTATATTCATTGCCCATGATAAGAACTTTTAGGTGTTCACGCTTCAGGAGCCTGACGTTATAAAAAGGGTGGTTTTATTATTTGGCAGTTAGGAACTTTTAACTTTAACTTTTAACTTTAAAATTTGAAAACAAATATGTTAAACGTAGCTGAGAGTTTGTTCTTATTAGCGGAAGTCACTTGTATTAGGAATGTTGTATAACGAATATGATTCTTCCAATTATTTGTTTAATTTTAATTAATGGTTCATCATATTCTCTGCTATGCTTTCTTTATATGTTTCTCTCTTTTTGTTTTACAGATTGCACTTTCAGTAAACTGCTTTATAAAATTCATATATTTCTTGCAGTTTAGAGAGCACCTCTCTTTCATTCTGACTTCCAGTGAAAGGAACATGTCCCAAAGTAAAAAGTGCCAGGCTCAGATCAACTCGCAAGGAAAAAAAACCCACTTGTTAATTATAAGTATCGTTCTGCTGCTGCCCAAACCACATTCAACTCTCTGCACTCTAGACTAAACTGTGAACTTTGTCAGCATCACAAAAGCTGACTTGTAACTCTCTGCCCACCTTAAAACTGGAGATAATAGCTCTCTTATGAAATACAATCCCTCCCAGATCACATAATTGTCTTTTGACAGCTCACTTATTTGTTTACTTTTTAAAATGAAGCATAACCTCTCATCCAAATTCTTAGTTCTGTTTGGATTTGCAGCCTGTTAGTGTCTGGCTTTGAAAGGAAAATATGTTTGGGAGGGTGAGGCAGGAGGAAATACAGTTTATCAAAGACTCACAAAAATCAGCTTTATTTAAATTTCCAGAGGGGTGCATGGAATAACGTGCTTCCTGGAGTGGTGGGTACTCCACCAGTGGAGGTTTTCAAAAATAGACTGGTGGTTACCAGGATGGTATAAGATATCTTGGATATCTTGGAGGAAGAGTCTCTTTAACTCAGGGGTCTGCAACCTGCGGCTCTGGAGCCACATGCAGCTCTTTTGGCCCTCTGCTGCGGCTTCCTGTCGGCTGAGTCCACCACTGGCTGGCCCCTCCCCTCCCCGTCATTCCTTGCCTGGCCTGAGAAGGTAAGGGTGATGGCAGGGGATGGAGACTCACTCCATATTCCAGAGCAGGAGGTGACTGGGTGGGAGTGAGTGATTTTGAGTTGGCCACACTCACCCAGTCCCACCGGTTGTTCAATTATTGGCTCCTGGTATTTTCTTTTCTGTGGGAAATGAGTCCAAATGGCTCTTTGAGCTTTTAAGGTTGCAGTCCCCTGCTTTAGCCCTGTGATTCTATGTTCTATTAGACCAGAAATGTCAAACTTGATTTCACTAAGGGCCACATCAGGTGTTTGACCTCAAGATGGGTGTGGCCAGAGTAGATGTGGCTGGTTTAATGTCACTCGTATAATGGGTGTCTATGGTGGCCCAGGCACCCTGCCAGTAAAAATGGGCTCCCGAGCTTTGCCGAAAGTTTCTTTGATGTTTGACAGGACACCAACAGAAGTGTCAGGATCACACCTGCAGGGTGCTTAGAACTGACCCATGGGGCCACCCTGGAAGTAGCAAAGGACTGGCCAGCAGTGCCTCTGCCAGCAAAAATGGAGCTTGGGAGGGCCTCATGTTCTAAGCACCCTGCAGGTCTTGACCTTTCTGTGTTAGATTAATACAGCAGGATCTCGAGTGATCTGTCATCCGTTCTTGACTATGGTCGCAAGCTGATTTGGTCAAGACCGGAAGCACGACTGTCTTCACATGCGCAGACCAAACAACATCCCCCCCTCAAAAAAAATGTGCCAAGGGGGAACTCACCGTGGCAGAGAAAATCATCGTGGTGATTTTTGAGTTTGCTTGGTCATCACCCAAAGATCTGTTCTCAACCAGAAGCAAAACTGTTTAGAAAATTTGGCTGCAAACAGAAGCGTTCACGACCCGAGGTTCCGCTGTATTCCAAAGCGCACAATCAAAGTTTTTGGAGGAGCATGTGATCCTGACACTTCTGTTGGTGTCCTGTCAAACATCAAAGAAACTTTCGGCAATTCCTTTAGGAGTTAACAATTTATGGCTATCTATTCTTTGCATATGATATGATGAGTCAACACAGATCACGAAGACTAAAAAGCAGGTATCACATTCAATTCACACTCCTCATTTCTAGACAGATGTGTCATCAAATATCTGACCATACATAGAAGTATAGGATACAACATATTCTTTTCAAAGCGTATTCTTTTGTTCATTCTAAAATCTTATGCTTATATATTATTCTTAAGAAAGTAAGTGAAATGTATTGTATAACAGAAAACCTATCAAGCACAGTATAAAAAGAAAACGTATATACCTAATTCCATGTGGGTAATAAAGTTTAGTAATAAAATACAATTTTATATTGCAGTTTCCCAACTGTGTAGTGTATATCCCCTAGAGAACTGCAGGCGGAGTCCAAGGGAAAAACCTTTTACTTATATTTTCACAATAAATCCACCTTTCTCAAAGATTCATTGTTTTCACTGTGCATTTGTGTTCATGTTGGTTTGGATTTTAAGAGAGGAGTGAACATTAAATTTACTCTTAAGGGAAAGCCAAAAAGTTTAAGAAACCCTGTTCTATGGCATAAGCAAAAGATTTACCTTTGCAGCAAGAAATTATGACATGATATCAGATCCCAGTGGTTTGAATTTTTTTTTAAACTATGTCATTAATATTGTTCAGCTTACTTTGATTATTTATGAACTCTGACTCAATAGAAGTCTGTGCACGTTAGAGGAAACAAGCATTGCTCCACTATTGAGGGAGATCCACAAGGTGCTTTTTCAAGAGGCAATAGGACTTTCTGTTTTTTCTTTGAAGACCTTTCTCTTCTTATCCAAGAAGCTTCTTCAGATCTGACTGGACAGTTCCAAAAAGCCTGCACACCCATTTGCACCAATCAGGTGATTCTGATGACACAGATAAACCTCCATGTGGCCTCAATGACTCTAAAACAGTGTCTTTAGATCTTCAGGTCTTCTTTTAAGCAGACTCACTGCAAGAAAATTTTAGAGACTGAGCTAGCCAATGGCAGATCATCTATCAATAGATAGATCATTGAATGATTCTGTGAGCAACTCAATTTGCCTGCCTGCTTTGCCTGATTTTGGGTAAAAGTAGCTCTTTTTTTATAAAAAAATCAATATTTACATACATGGTGTGTTGTGAATTAATTTTGTGAGTTTGCTTGTAAGCAAATTTTATGTGACAGACTGAGCTCGCCAATGGCAGATAGATAGATATCTGAATGAATCTGTGATTCTGTGAGCAACTCAATCTGCCTGCTTGCTTTGCGTGATTTTGGGTAAAAATTGCTCTTTTTTAAATAAAAAAATCAATATTTATATAAATATTTATAATATTTGCATCCAAGCCATGCCCAGCCAGTCACATGACCACCAAGCCACACCCACAAATTAGGCCATGCCCACAGAACCAGTTAGTGGTTCCTGGGATTTAAAATTATGAGTTTGGTGGTCTCTGAAGTTCAAAAGGTTGGCGACCCCTGCTCTGAAACAAGGATCTTTAAACTTGGCAAGTTTAAGACTTGTGGACTTCAATTCCCAGAATTCCTGAGCTAACATGACTAAAGAAGGAATTCTGGGAGTTGAAGTCCACAAGTCTTAAAGCTGTCAAGTTTGAAGACCCCTGGTCTAAAAGCATGCAAATGACCAGTGTCTGCAAGGAGTGTAAATCCTTCTGTTCCCCACCATCCAGTCACAACTGAGTAAGCTTCTTGGAAGAGAAGTAAAATGTCTTCAAAAGAAAAACCAGAAAGTCCAGTTGCCTCTTGGAAAAGCATCTTTGGGACAGCCATGACCTGGATAACTAAGAATCTTCATAGACATTTGAGCTAGGGAGATGGGCAGTTCAACATGTGAAAAATCAATCAATCACTTGTTAATAGCCATACTAATACGGTATATTGCTTAGCCTTAACTCCTAAGATTAAAGAGATGAATTTGCACAACATGCTTAACCAGGGCAGCTAAAGAGCTAATATTTGAATGCTTCCCAGTCCCACTCAAGATGGGCAAAATTCCTTCTCTTCATTAGATAAATGCTGTCTGTCTGAGGCGATGTCCTGTGGAAATTGTATGTCAACCCCAGAATGTAAACTGTCTATCTCTGCCGTTTATAAGTTCTACATACAGTTGACTTTGCCATCATAAGTAGATACAACAGAGGGAATATAGCAGAGTTAGCAGCTTTAACTTGATATAATCCTGAGTTCTTCATAAGGCAGAACCCCAAACACCATGCTTCATCCATCTCTCTCTGAATGTCCTATAGTTAGGCTGTATTTTCTGATGGAAACCTTCTGAGAAGCCCAGGTGCCTCAGCTTTGGCTAGTTGCAATAGAGCACACTCATAAACTGTGAATCAGCTCATCCAAAACAAACTGTAAAATATTGTTTAAACAAAAACCATTGCAGGTCAGCTCAGTTCAAGATTAAGGTTTTGAAATGTAATGAGCTTTCTGTACAAAAGAAAGAGTCATCCGGGGAAACAAGAAAACTGCCTTCTATCTCTCTATGACAGGGAACTCCAAACATGGCAACTTTAAGACTTGTGAATTTCCACTCCCAAAACTCCCCAGCCAGCCTACAAATTAAAAAGAAAGAAAGAAAAGAGATTGATATATCAATTAATAGACGGTAACGGTGATATATAACAAGAGATAGGGGAAAAAAAAGAAATTGTACATAAATACTATGAAGAGTTATATAAAAAGGAAGAAATAAATGAGGATAGAATAAGAAATTATTTAGATGAAATTAAAGATAAAGAAATTGAAGAAGAAATAATAGTAACTTAATAAAGATATATCGTGGTCTGAACTGAAATCGGCAATAGAGAACCAAAAAAACAACAAAGCCCTGGGTCCTGGGTCCTGACGGAATCCCAGGAGAGTTATATAAAATTATTGCAGAACAGATTGGACCATTTATGTTGGAAATTTTTAATGAAGTATTATTGGCAGCTAAGATGCCGGACTCATGGAGGGGAGCACTGATTTTGTTGATCCCGAAGGAGGATTCTGAACCTAGATATATTAACAATTATAGACCGATATCACTATATACCGATTACAAAATATTTGCCTCCATTATAGCTAATAGACTTAAAAGAATATTAAGCTTATATTTACATGAAGATCAAAATGGATTTCTTCCGACTAGACAGATTAGCAATAACTCAAGAACAGTATTAGATATTTTAGAATTTTATGAAGCCCACCCTGAGAAACAGATTGCACTTATGTTTTTAGACGCTGAAAAGGCCTTTGATAATTTAAATTGGCAATTCTTAATACAAAAAATATATAATATGAATTAGGCACCAAATTTGAAAATATTATAACAACTATTTATAACACACAACAGGCCAATATTATAGTAAATGGGGAATATACTTGTCCAATAAAAATTGAAAAAGGAGTTAGACAAGGCTGCCCGCTCTCGCCCCTGCTCTTCATATTCGCATTAGAAACATTACTAATTAAGATTAGATAAAATCCAGAGATAAAAGGACTAAAGATTAAATCAGAAGAATACAAATTACAAGCATTTGCTGATGATTTGGTTTTTTTCATTGAAGATCCAATTGAAAGAGGACAAAAATTGATTAAAGAAATAGAACAATTTGGAGTGATAGCAGGACTTAAAATTAATAGGAAAAAAACAAAATTAATGACTAAAAACTTAACAGAAAAGCAGAAAAAAGAACTAGAAGAAATTATGGGAATACAAGTGACAAAGAAAGTTAAATATTTAGGAATATGGTTGACAGCACATTGTAAGGTGCTTAAAGAAAACAACTACGATAAATTGATGCTTCAGGTAAAGAAGGATCTAGAATTATGGGGCAAATTACAACTTTCACTATTGGGAAAGATTGCTACTGTTAAAATGAATATCCTCCCAAAATTTTTATATCTATTTCAGGTGATTCCAATTAAATTACGCAAGAAATTTTTCAAAGAACTCAATAAAATTATTGCTAAATTTATTTGGCAAGAGAAAAAACCCAGAATAAATTTAAAAGCAATGCAGGATATGAGGAGCAGGGGAGGGTTGGCACTTCCAAATTGGGAATTGTATGACACAGCTGCCACCCTAATATGGTTAAAAGATTGGGTAAACTTAAATAATAAGAGAATCTTATTTTTAGAGGGCCACGACTTACAAAGGGGGTGGCATGCTTTTTTATAGGATGTAGGAAAAATTACCCAGAAATACTTTCACAGACACTTAATTAGAGACTCATTGGTAACTAATTGGAAAAAAATACGTAAAAAACACTATTTAAAAGTACCGATTTGGCTATCAACAATGGAGGCAATGATTCACCCAAACAATTTGGATATTTCTAGAATGATCAAATATAAAGATTTATTAGACGTACAAGGAAATTTGAAATCCCGTCAAGAACTTCAAGAACGGGGATTTAAAATAGATCAATGGGCATATTTACAAATTCATAGTAGATATAACCAGGATAGAAAACAATTCGGAATTAGTAATAAACCCCAGCATCTAGATAAAATTTTAATGGGATCAGGAAAAAAGAATAAAACTAGATTTTACAATTGTTTACTTGAAGTAGAATTAGAAGAAGAAATAGTAAAAGGAAATATGATTGCTTGGAGTAGGAATGTAGGACATAATATCACTTTAAATGAATGGGAAAAAGTCTGGGGAAGTAATAATAAGATTACAAAATCGGTAGCATACAAAGAAAATGCATATAAACTGTTTTATAGATGGCACCTTCCTCTGTCGAGATTGGCAAAAATGTGCCCCAAAATGAGCCCAAAATGTTGGAAATGTAAAAAGAAAGAGGGAACTTTTTTCCACATGTGGTGGTCATGCATAGAAGCCCAAAAATATTGGAAGATAATAAGAAATTGGCTAGAAGATATTACTAAAGAACAGATCGAATATAAACCAGAGTCTTTTCTACTAGGGATTTTTGACAAACAAATATCAAAAAAGGCAAAATATATTACAATACATATATTCACAGCAGCTAGGTTGGCTTTTGCTCAGTGTTGGAAGCACCCACAGATTCCTACAAAGGAGATGATTATCCAAAAAATTTCAAACTGTGCAGAAATGGACAGATTAACATTAGCTCTAAAAAACAAAGAAACTTCAATATATTATAATAGCTGGAATTATTGGTATAAGTGGTTAGAACAAAGATGAATTTTATAATATAGGATAGAAAGAATAAGATAAATTTGTATGAGTGATGTATAAGTTCTTGTAAAGATAAAGTTTTTAGAGATAGTAAAACCAAAGGAAGAAAAATCTCATAAATTGTCGAAAGTAAGAATATTTTTAGCAAATCTCTTTCCTGTATTTTCTTTTTTTTTTTTTGTTTTTCCGGTCCTCTTTTCCCATCCCCTTTTTTCCCTTTTTTCCCTACCCTTCAATTATGTACGTGTTATTATGTTGTGTCTTTTTTCTTTTTAATTGTAAAATCAATAAAATTTGTTTTTAAAAAAAATCAGATGGCATTAGTTGTGTGCTTTAAAATGGGATGGGGCAACAGTTCTAGTGAATATGCTTATGATCTCCATCTTCTTGTATCTTCTGAGCAGAGATGGTGCTAACAGTTAACTGCTAAACAGTACTTTAGGTATAAGTGGTGAGAGGCAATAGGAATAGTACTTAGACTTATATAGCACTTTATAGTACTTTACAGCCCTCTCAAAGTGGTTTACACAGTCAGCCTCTTTCCCACCCCCCACCCTCTGAACAATCTGGGACCTCATTTTACACTCCTCGGAAGGATGGAAGGATGAGTCAACCTTGAGCCTGGTGGGATTCGATCTGCCAAATTGCAGTAGGAGTAGCTTGCAATACAGCATTCTAACCACTGCACCATCAAAGCATGATGTTTTATCTGGCATTCCCAGTTTGGTCTACTGGTTAAGGCACTAGTCTAGAATTCAAAAGACTGTGAGTTGAAGTCCCACCTTGGCCATGAAAGTTGGCTTTGGGCCAGTCCCTCTCTTCTCAGCCCAACTCACCTCACAGGGACAATAGGAGGAAGAAGGTGGGTGTGTTGGATATGTCCACCACCTTGAGTTACTTGTAAAAATAATAAATAGGGGATATAAATAAATAAATAAATCCTTCTGGAAGACTGTCAATATAGATTTTGCTCTCTTAGGTCTCCAATGAAACATTGCTGCCTTATGGACACTGGGATTCTTTCCTGGGATTCTTGAATTATCCTTGTTTTATTAGTTCTTGCTTCACTTGATTGTTTTCCTTTTGCAATGTTATCCCACTTTGATTTTATCTGCTTCAAAACCCCAACAAGCTGGCTTGATTTGGCAGCATACAAATGTAATAAAGGAAGAAACAAATAAATACATGAATGTTGAGCAACTCCATGTTCTAATGGCAACTTAATTGCACAAACAGCTGCAATTTTTGCACAACTGCCAGCAGATCGGTATCTGCCTCTAAGTGACAACTTCAATGTGATATTTTTCTCTCCCAAAGCTTAAGGACGTGGATTTCAAACTAAATTGTAACAAAAGTGGCTTGATGACCTTCATCTAGCTGACCAGTCATTTGATATTTTCTGCTTTAAGTTCACTATTTAATATGTGTTGAACCAGCCAGCCTGTAGCACTGAGAATATTGTATTTTCAGTTTTAGAGAACTGGTCCTTCAGTGCCTGCACTTATGCAAACCAAAGAAAGTCTACTCTTGGCTCAGCAGTGGGATTCAATTTTTTTTTTTACTACCGGTCCTGTGGGGATGGTTGGTGGGCATGGTAGGGGAAGGATACTGTAAAATCTCCAGTCAGAAGTGGTATTTGCCAGTTCTCTAAACTTCAAAATTTCCACTACCGGTTCTCCAGAACTGGTCAGAACCTGCTGGATACCACCTCTGGCTCAGCTTGCAAGCAAACTAATGACCATTCATTGTAAAGGACAGTTCTTTATTTCAAAAAGCTGTTCTTTAGATGTATTTATCTCTTATTTATCTTGTCGCTCAGGGTTAAACTGTGGAGCCCTTGATACTCTCTGGGCTTGGTGGTTTTCTTGCAAACATTTGGTTACCCTTCTAGGTAACATCAGCAGCACTGATGATGTTACTTCGTTGGGCAATGAAACATCTATCAGGGTTCCAAGGAATGTACCCATTGAAATCAGAATTCCGAGGCAGATGGAGTCCTCAAAGAACAATTTATTTGGATACATCATATTGGCACAACTGGTGAAAACCAACTCTGTAAGTTTCCACGGTTTTCACCTGATTAAAAGTGAAAGTTTCCTTCGTCCTCCAAGTCAAGGACAAATAGGCTGAAAAACAGCTTCTATCCCAGAGCAGTAACTACACTGAATTTGACTGTATAGTGCAATATTAATGCAATGTCAGGGATTTTCAGTGTAATTGTATAGAATGTGAAGGATGTGTGTTTTTGTTTTTATTTATGTACAATGTACACTGTAGATGGCATTTAATTTCATTGTATGAGGTGCAATGACAATAAAGTAAACTAACTAACTCAGGGATCTGCAACTTTAAATATTCAAAGAGTAATTTTTACCCATTTTCCACAGAAAAGAAAACACCAGGAGCCACAAAACGTGGGTGGGCATGGCCAACTCACTCCCACCCAGTCATGTGACCCCCCCACCATGCCTACCAGGTTTGTGGCTCCCATTTTTTTCTGTGGGAAATGGGTTTCTCTCTCTCCCTCCCTCCCTCTCATTTCTCTTTGTGTGTGTGTGTGTGTGTGTGTGTGTGTGTGTGTGTGTGTGTGTGTTACCTTCTCAGGCCAGGTGAGGAGTGACTGGGAGGGGAGGGTGAGGGGCGGGGCCAGCTAGCGATAGGATCACCCAACTGGGAGCCACAGCAGAGGGCCCAAAGAGCCGCATGCAGCTCCAGAGCCACAGGATGCTGACACCTGAACTAACGAACTAATCAGTCACATTGTCCAATAGAAGTGCTGGCTGGTTGCTTGGTTACTTTGCTCCTTTTCACCCAGCCACCTGTTGGAATGACCTTGGTTCCCAGAAAACCTTTTTGTTTTGACTGCAAAACCACAGCTAACTATTCCCTCGTCCCTGTCACCTCTTCTGCCTTGTGACAACCCTGAAGCCACAAAGATGGCATCAGCCAGGTCTGCTTCAGGATCGACCACATCTGCAAGAAAACAGCTAAATTCAGAGAGTCCCACAGACTCCGCAGATTTATTTATTTTCCAAAAACTCCCCTTTGTCTTTTGTTCTAGTCCTTCAACTTTTACCATGGAGATGCACAGCTAAGGTGCTCAATATACATTTAATGCAGTGACATCAGAGAAAACCTTTTCCATATCTGTCTCTCAGACCTTCATAGTTTTGATGCTTTTTAAAAACTTTTGTTCAAACATGCATTTTTGTAAAGTTTTTCTTGGTTTACCTGTTAAGCTTCATTTGCAAATCAAAATTATAAACATAAACAACTACATTTTTAACCTTTTAAAACTTCTTTCAGATTTCCCCCCTTTTCAGGTACATCCTTTATTATTATTACTTTTTTCAAAAAATATGGTCACTGTATCTGTAGGAAGTATAGGAGCACCCCCCTCCCGAAGAATGAAATATTTTAGGAAATATTAAAAAGGCAGGATAGAATATTTCCCCTCAAGGAAAAATTTAAAAAATTATCTTAAGGGAGGCAGAAACTAGCTACAGTTTCCCCGTCTTAAGTAGAAACTGAGGAGGCCAGCTTTTACAAATGCAGATTTGGTAATCCATTCAAAAAGACAGGGTCAGACAGAAACTCCAGATAAGCAACAAGCCAAAAGTTGACAAGATTAGCTCAGACAAACACTAGGATTTGCATTTCCTCTTTTGCCTGTAGAACCAGCTATGACCTCTACATGACCTCCTTAGGAATCCAGAAAGTATAAAAATCCACCCACTCTAAACTCCATTTTGTCAGTTGCCCAGAATCACATGTGGTTGGTGGTTCTGTTTCATCAATAAAAGGGAATCTTTCTTTCCAACCAGCTTCCAGCCTCCATTTTGTCTCCAGTGCCTTTCTCCTGACTTGGAACTGAACCAGATGGATTTTCCTTCCAACATATCTATGCCTTGTCCTTGGATGGATTCTGCTTCCATCCTCTGAGTAGTCAATACCCAGCTCAAACAATAGCCAATCGTTATAACTCACGGGGCCAATCCAAATCACTGCAGATCCCACATCTATCATTTTTAATCCTTCCATTTCCAAGAGCCAGCCTTTAAAAAAACTATTCTTATGGTATCCTTGTAGACTTTAAAAATGGCAGCTCTGCATCTCAGGAGCACAGAAGTGCTTGCCTTTTCTTCCTTCCTTGTTCCTTTGTCTACCTAGGTGACACTACCCACAGCCTTCAGTCACAGAATAAACAAATGTATATATATAAAAAGGTCAAGTAGAACATTGTGCAGCTGGTTGCCAGTTCTTGCTTCAGTTCCATGGGTGTATTTTGCTCTCATATCACCATTTACACAGCAGAGCATGACACCAAAGTGAATGGCTTCAGGATCTTGCCAGAAAATTCATATTTTCCACAGCCCTATAAATGGTTTCCTGCACCTGTTTGCACAGGTCTTCTGAGTGATTCCTTGGTCAGCAGCAACAACTGTGTCTTGAATGTCCCCAGGGCCATTTTGAGGGGAGCTGGAGAAACCAAGCCAGAACCTTGCAATCCCAAACACAGGTCTTCTCAGGCTTGTAGAATCTGCAATCATTAGGTAGACTTTGCTCTAAGCACTTGGTTAACATTCAACACTTTTTGTGTTGTGATGAGAAATGATCTAATTACATGAAAGACATTTTGTCCCTCAGGACAATGCCATTTTTCCTGGCAGGCTGGGTAGATATTGCTTCCAAAAATACATTCCTTTTTCTTTTTAGTTCTTTTTATTTTGCCAGTCCATTTTTGCAGAACTATCCTCAAGGATGCAGGTCACTTGAAGTCCTATATTTAGTTTCAACTGATAATTGTTGGCAGTTATTTCACACTGAGAAAGTCTAAGCAAAATGATTTTCCTGACTGATCGGTTCTTGCCTACATATTTATAATAAGATCACATTGATTCATACATGTTGATTGCCTGCACACATGTTGGCCTTCTGCTGTTCGTACTGAAGACTAGTAGATCCAGGTCTTGAGTGGGGGAATACAGCTAAAGAAGGTAAAGCCTCAGAAATTATATCACAGTATAGCGAGTGTACACCCAGCGGAACACTAAATATAATGTCTTATGAAAGCACTTTCTGTTCATCGGTTGCTGATAGCCTGTTTATTGGTTGCTGATAGCCTGTTTACAGAATAACTCCATCTGTTAACAACCTTTTGAGATGCAATGGCTTCTCATTCCATCGATTTTCTCCACAAGAATCAAGAACAGAATCACAATTAACATGTCTCATATGAACAATAACAATTGCACCTTCCCAGAAAATGCAGAGGGCCATGTTAAGCGAATATAAAATAGTTCCATTCTATACAACAGAATGCAAAACAGCCTGTGAAATGCTCTTTCCAAAGGATGTTTCTTGAACAAACTCCCAAATGCAAAGCCCAGGGGAAGTGAGCAAAAATGGGGTTATTTAATGCAACCTTAAGCCAGTGACCCATGATTTTCTCATCAAAAATTGTGTGATTACTCAATTATATATTTGTTAAAGCAAGCAGGAAACCATAGCCAAAATAAAAAACATGGGAAATCTGTTACAAGACTGTCTCTCTGTTGTATAAATTGAAGTAGAGGTCCATAATTACTGTGGGCTGAGAACTGATTTCTTTGAAACCACTCTGGTAAGGCAATGTCTTTAAACAACATTTTTGTGAATCAATATCCACAATTGGAGACACTCTAGAACCTCTCGTATCTAGGGCTGCTAATGAAATAGGCGCCTTGGAAAAACACATATCTCAAGGCTCCTTTCTAGTCTGCTTATTGTTGTTACTATAGCTGTATTAAGTATAGTGCATACAGTATATTAGTAGTTCTTTCCATTGTAAAAATCCCAGTGTGGTTTACAACAGTGTAAACACAAAATTACAAAATTAAAACAATCCGTTAAAAGGTCAAAGAAGAACTTCTTAGAAGAAGAGGGCTTAGCCAGAGATATAGCCAAGAAGTATGAATGTCAGAAGCTATATTATTACAGAAACTAGATAAGCAATTGCTCACATTTTTCTGCTATACAGTTCACCCAGCATATCCTACTTTTGACAGGATTTTGGAACTTTGATGAATAACCTCACTTGGACAATCCAGGACAGAGACAATTCTTGGAAACCAAGGTGGAGCATCTGGCCTTATAACCTATTCATCCTCTGGTTTTTGATTTTTGGATAAATCCAAGCTGAATAAATAGACACCATATAGCATATAATCTAAAAATGCAAATAATCATTCTTCAGACTGTTTTGATGAAAGATTTTTCTGAAGGACAAGCTCAAGTGTGGCTTAGCAACATGACGCTTACATAATGCACATTATGAACTTGATCAGAATGTTGAATCCTCAAAATCCATTTACTGATTAAGCATACCATGAAGGCTTCCCCGTGCCAAATAAAAACCACATTGTTTTAAAAGAAGATGTTTGTTAGCCTTTATTTCCAGCCTTTGAGAGTCCATTTGAGAAGGACATAAAATTGTTTCTGTCTTCTATAAATCAGCGGAGTGTTTTTAAGTTCTCTCCAAGGAACTCCCAACTCAATTTGTGGCTTGTTAAAAAAAAAAAAAGTGTGGGCAGCTGGCTCCATAAATCATAAGTAAAGACACCCAGCTCCAGTTTGCAAAGTGTGCTGATTTGTTCCTCTGGTGAGTAAATCAACATCTAAAACCCATATTCTGGTGTGCGTGAGAGATAGAGAGGGGGGAGGGAGGGAGAGGAAGGGGGGGGCACAGCTGTCCTAGTGATCTAGATGGTCAAAATATCCCTTGAACCACTTTCTTTTCATATTTGTTTGTTATACATTCTGTGATTGAAGGGCCTTTGGGATTATGACCCAAAACATCATGATAGCAATGCCGGTCTGTGACTGTAATAAAAATTGATTGATTAACCATGATAGGAATGGGTGGCACCAAGCTCTTCATTCCTCCTAGACTAGCAGATGACTCATAAGACAAATAGGAATGAAATTCCAGATCTGAGAAAGTAAGGAGAAGTCCATGGGCCTTAACCTTCATCAGATGTTCCCATTCATTATAGGGGTTCTCAGAGTAGGGGAAACAGCGTGCTCTGGGGTGTGGTCACAGATGTGACCCATGGATGTGAAATAAGTCTTCTTGGAAGCTGTTCAAGTAGAGATTTGTTACGCCCACTGGGACTGATTTTGTTGCAGGAATAATGGTAGCATTGGAAAGAATCCATGAACATCCATCTTTCTCCCATCAGAAATCTGCACAGAAAGACTATTGGTTGAGAAAGATGCATTTCCCCAAAGAATATCTGGTATTAGTTTCCAAAAATTGAGTGGATATGTTGTCGGGGACTAAACCTGGTCTCAAGTTTCTCCCTGTTTTGACTCTTCTGGATTGCTTTCTGATATCATGTGTGCCTTGGAATGGATGGATTTGGTGGTTGGAAAAAATTGTCCCTTTCTCCCTTTGTACACACAGGCACACACACACACACACACGGGGTGGGGGGGGGGAAGGCTTCTTTTATCAGGCATGATCAGTGGTGGGATTCAATTGTTTTTTTGGTTCTGTGGGGCTTGGTGGGCGTGGCAGGGGAAGGATATTGTAAAATCTCCATTCCCTTCCCACCTCACTAACCTGCTTTCCAGCTCCATTCTTCTGGGCAGGACAACAAAAGAAGGCCCAGCCAATCAGCTGAGACTCAGGAGGCACAGAAGAGATGGAAGCAAGGGGGTATTTGCCAGTTCTCAGAACTACTCAAAATTTCCACTATCGGTTCTCCAGAACTGGTGAGAATCTGCTGAATATCACCTCTGGGCATGATGAAACTAGGCATGACGCATAGTATCTCTGATCCTGGTAATACTGTACATTGATCATGTTTTGTTCTCCTGGAACGCCTTCTCTTCCATAAATTTTCCATTCTCCCTTTGCCAGCCCAGATTTTCCACCACTTTTTCCTAAGGTGATCACTGGTTCTCATACTGAAAGAGAGAAGACTTCCTGTCTTTTCACTTTCTTCACTTTGTCAAGGATAACAACATCTCTGTTTCACATCTCCCACTGCTTCTCCTGCCAAGGGCTACCATATTTGGGCTCCAAGAAACTACATAGCCATAGAGAGGTACAGAAAACTCTTCCCCATTGGGACGTTCCAGTAGCAGTCTGGATTTTTGTAATTGGATAGATCTTTTCTAAACAAAGTTACTTGCAACTTTATGATCCTTTGTCTGATCGTATTCATCTCAGCTCCCTGTAATTATTATTTATTATTATTTTATTTTGTCAATCGCTTACAAGATAATAGGTCTAAGTATAAACATAGTTATGAATACATGAAATGGATAAATATAAGAAAAATAAAACGAAACAACAGGACAGATGGTAGGCACGTTGGTGCGCTAATGCAATTCCCTCTACAGGCCTCTTAGGAAAGGGGCGAGGTCAATAGTAGAGAGTCTAAGGAAAAGCTTTTGGGTTTTGGGGAAGAGTCAGGTAGAGTATTCTAGACATTGACCATTCTGTTGCTGAAGTCGTATTTCCTGCAATCAAGTTTGGTGCGATTAACCTTGAGTTAGTATCTATTGTTTGCTCTTGTATTGTTATGGTTGAAGCTGAAGTATTCATTGACAGGTAGGACATTGCAATGTATAATTTTATTGACTATACTGAGATTGGACCAAAGGCAGCGTAGTTCTAGGTTGTCTAGGTCTAGAATTTCAAGTCTGGTGGCATAAGATATTCTGCAATGAGTAGAGGAGTGGAGAACTCTTCTTGTGAAATATTTCTGGACTTTCTCAACTTTATTAATATCAGCTAGGTAATGTGGGTTCCAGACTGATTAGCTGTATTCGAGTATTGGTCTAGCAAATGTTTTGTATGCTCTGGTTAGTAGTGTGATATTATCGGAGAAAAATCTACGTAGGATTAGGTTAACAACTCTTAACACTTTTTTGACTACAGTGGGCTGTAGGACTTAGATCATTAGAGATGAGTACTCCAAGGTCCCTGACAGAGTTTGGATCCTCAACTAGGACTTGACTATTCAGCTTATATTTTATTTTCTGATTTTTTTTGCCAATATGTATGACAGAGCATTTATTTGTTGAGATTTGAAGTTGCCATTTGTTTGACCATTTTGATATATAGTCACGGTCTTTTTGAAGGGTAGCAGTATTGTCAGTGCTGTTAAATAGCTTTACATCATCAGCGAAAAGAACACAGTTGCTCTTAATATGATCACAGAGATTATTTATTGTAGAGTATGAAGAGAGTTGGTCCTAGAATGCTGCCTTGGGGGACACCACTGTTGACAGGTACAGAGTTTGATAGGATGCTCCCAATTTGTTGTCTGTTTGACAGAAATGCTTCTATCCAGTTATGCAGGTGTCCAAAGATACCATAAGATTTTAATTTTAGGAGTAGTTTGTTCTTTCTAGGACCTTCTCGGTGGGATCTTCAGTCCCTTAGATAGTTTGATTTTACAGCAGGGTTGAATTACTTGATCTAATTTAAAGATTTGCCTTAAACAACATAGGAAAGATGATATGTGTATATTTATGTAATGGTCATGGTGTAAACGTGCTTGGTGATGAAAACACATGCTTTCCCAGAAGACAGGGAATTTTAGAAGAGAGAAAATCCTTGGAAGAACTCAATGTTAAGGGCAATTCCTCATGGACCCAGTGCTTTTTATAAACTTAAGCATGTTATCCCATATTGGATTTGAGAAAAACTTTATTTACAACATTTTCCAGATTCAAGAACAAGAATGTTTAAATATTAGTTTTGGAATCATGCTGTTGGCCATAACTGAAGAAATAATTCTCCTTCTCCTTTTCCTCTTCCTCCTTCTCTTTCTCCTCTTCCTCCTCCCCTCTTCTTCTTCTTCCTCTCCTCCTTCTAATATTCTTCCTCCTCCTCCTCCTCCTCCTCCTCCTCCTCCCCCCCCTCCTCCTCCTCCTCCTCCTCCTCCTCCTCCTCCTCCTCCTCCTCCTCCTCCTCCATCTCTGCCTCCACCTCCTGAAGGAAAAGTCTGAAAGAGATGAAAACTTTGAGGGCTGGTGATTACTGAGCATAAAATAATTATTTTCTGAGCACAGTTCAAGGTGTTGGTTAAAACTATAAATTGCTCTCCTGGCACTGGAATTAACAGATGAGGCTTTGTTAAAGATACTGTAAGTGGAAATGAGTATACTTCCTTGGAAGTTTTTTTATCTTTAATTATTTCCACTTAAATGAAATATTAATTTAGTGAACAGTACATTTTTAAACACTTTTCTTTCCTAGGCATCTTTATCCAGGCGTTTGAGATTATTAAACTAAAAGGGTCAGCAAGGAGAAATATAAATCCAAATAATAAATGAAACAAAGGAAATAGCAATAATGAGATGATCTCTATCATTTACTGCCATTTAAAACTTAACCCAATCCAACCCAAATCAGGATATTACTTGAAAAGGAGATCACTCAGAAATTGCAGGGCATAATATTGTCCCAGGAAGTCTACAAAAGACAATAGCTAGTTTTATTTGTGTTGTTTCTGAGAAAATTACACAGTGTTGACATCACTGGATGGTGAGTTTGAGTAATGAAGGCTTGACACAGGAATAGCTTCCTGCTTACAAAGCCACATAATCTTCTCAAAGAAGAGTTCCTTTAGTTTGTATGTCAGGAGTTTTGTTTTCTTGCAAAATACCTGGGAATAAATTGTAATTTTTCGGGACCTGGATGAATGAAGGATTTTGCCTAAATCAGGGGTCAGCAACCCCTTGACTCTGGAGCCGCATGTGGCTCCTTCATCCCTCTGCTGGGGCTCCCTGTCACTGGTCAGCACCATAATTTTGAGAGGAGCTTCTAGTTGGGAGGGGGAAGCACGGAGTGCCAGGAGGAGACTCTATGGCAAGGGGCGGGTTTTCCAGCCAGCCCCACAATTGATAGGGCTTTCAGGTAGGACAAAAAAGTTGTTGAGGATTTGGAAGAAGTGCAAAGAAGAGCAACTATGATGATTAAAAGCCTGGAGACTAAAACATATGAAGAAGGGTTGCAGGATTTAGGTTTGCCTAGCCTAGAGAAAAGAAGGACACGATAGCAGTATTCCAGCATCTGACAGGTTGCCACAAAGTGGAGGGAATCAACTTATTCTCCAAAGCATACTAAAGGCAAGACAAAAAACAACGGCTGGAAATTAATCAAAGAGAGAAGCAACCTGGAATTGAGGAGAAACTTCCTAACAGTGAGGACAATTAACCAGTGGAACAGTTTGCCTCCAGAAGTCGTGGGTGCTCCATCAATGGAGATTTTAAAGAAGAGACTGGTCAGTCACTTGTCCGAAATGGTATAGATTCTCCTGTTTGAGCAGGTGGCTGGACTAGAGGACCTCCAAGGTCCCTTCCAGTTCTGTTCTGATTGAAGTCTCACCTTTCACTCACATTTGTATTTAGAGCAATTAACCAGTGGAATGAGTTGCCTCCAGAAGTTGTGTTGGCTCAACACTGGAGGTTTTTAAGAAGAGATTGGATAGCCATTGGTCTGAAATGGTGATAGGATTTCCTGCCTGAGAAAGGGTGGACTACAAGTCCTCCCAGGTCCTTTTCAACTCTCTTCTTCTGTTATTTTGTTAGCGATTGCAGTATGCAATGAAAAAAACAAAACAAAACACGAGAAAGGGCAGGGTTTGCTGGCCAGTGTGAATTCCCAGGACTTCCTATCTCAACATTTGTCAGTCCTGCCCTCTTTCTCCTCAAAGAGAAGCAGAGAAAAAGCTACATTCCAGCATTATCACACTTCCGCCTCCCCTCCCTTCCTCTGAGCCCTGATGGGCAGATGCCAGGGTCTTGTGTGATGGGAAAATGCCCAGAGACCAGTGGGAACTGCTCCTGGAGAGGATATGAGCCATTTTAGAAGCTTAATGTCCAGCACCTGTTCTCCCACTGAAAGATGATGTGTGTTGGGAGATACATTTTCTATTTGTGTGGGTTTTACATAGAAGTGATGTAATACCAAGGATTCGTTTTATCCAGCATCCTGTTTTTAGCAGTGGCCAGCTGGGTGTCCCAGCCCGACCATAGAATTTTATTCCTGTACCTCTCATGCTAGCTATGCCTACAATCAGAGAGGTTTTGGTTCCCTCAACCTTCAAATGCATCTCCTGGAGACCTATAAAAGCTGTCATCAAATTATGAATTTCCATGCAGAGATGATTAAATACGCAGCTGGAATGTCATCACTGATTATTGATTGATTACATGCCATTTAGTTGTTTTTGACTCCTAGCAACCACAAAGATTTTCTCCACAAAGGTCTGTCTCTAACCATTCAAGTCTTTGAAGGTCATCACAATAACTCTATTTAACTTTAGCAGAATGTTGATACAACCGAAATAAATCGCACTTTATTTTTGTTCTGTTCTTGAATGGCTGGGTGGACTGGACATTAACATCTGAACTGCTTGAATAACAAGAAGTCCATGTATTTGCCATTCACTAAGAAATAATTTGTTCTACCTACAACCCCAGCATGCTACTTAAAGGGACAAGCATGACCTTCAGATGTCAAGAAAACTGTGCATCACTCTATTGTATCGGTTTTGTCCAACCTGGTGCCTTTCTTTCACATTTGGACTATAACTCCCACAACAGTGGTGGGATTAAAAAAAATTTCACTACCAGTTCTGTGGGTGTGGCTTGGTGGGGGTGGTAGGGGAAGGATAGTATAAAATTTCTATTCCCACCCAACTCCTGGGGGAAGGGTACTGCAAAATCCCATTCCCTCCCCACCCCACTAACCTGCTTTCCAGCTCCGTTCTCTTGTGCAGGGCAACCAAAGAAGACCCAGCCAATCAGCTGGGACTCAATGGGAGGCAGAGAATAGATGGGGGCGCAGCCAGTCAGAGGTGGTATTTGGTGGTTCTCTGAACTACTCAAAATTTCCGCTACAGGTTCTCTAGAATTGATCAGAACCCGCTGAATGCCACCTCTGTCCCACAATTCTTAGCCAATATTGTCAGAATACCATTCTGCTGTTCTGTGGTATTTTGTATATTTCTGTTGGGTTGCTACAAAGAAGTGCTTGACCAAAGCACCTGAAGTCAGGATAAGAAGCAAGTAATGGAAACTAATCAAGGAATGATCGAACCTAGAACTAAGGAGGAATTTCCTGACAGTGAGAACAATTGATCAGTGGAACAACCTGCCACCAGAAGTTGGGGGAGGGGCTCGAATACTGGAGGCTTTTGAGATTAGATTGGACAACCATTTGTCTGAGATGGTACAGGGTTTCCTGCCTGAGAAGGGGGTTGCACTAGAAGACCTCCAAGGTCCCTTCCAAATCTGTTATTCCGTTATAGTTTCTTTTCACCCCCCTTCCATTCTCAAAGACTACTTGGGCAAATCCCTGCAGTTTTCTTGGTAAGATTTTTCAGAAGTGACTTAACATTGTTGCCTTCCTAGGGCTGAGAGAAATTGACTGGCCCAAGGTCACTCAGCTGACTTCATGCCCCAAATGAGACTAGAACTCATAATTTTTTGGTTTCTAACCCTGTACCTTAACATCTACACCAGACTGACTATCAATTCTATTTCCAGGGACATAAAAACCATCATACTGAAAAATGCCATCAGTCTTACTTTGTTCAATATTTTTTTGCTCTCTCCAACTGCCTTTTTTTTTTTTAATGGGAGGGTACTATTCATTGGTCTGAAATCCTGCAGATTTGTGCTGAGTTGAGGAAGGGAGAGGTTGAAATAGATCTTGATATACAAAGGATATCCTTAGTTGGAAGGCTAAAATATAATTCACAGAGCATTCGTACTTCTGAAAACGATCTGGACAAGATCAAGTCACTCTTCCCAGCATCCCCTTCCTTGCATCCTGGATCTTCATCTGCTGTAATTTAAGAAAGAATAAATTATTCCTCAAGGGTTGTATTCAACGTATCATAAGCCTGCTGATATTATGACTGGAATTTAAATTACAAGAATAATTGTCCTTGATGGGAGCAATACCTTTGGCTTGGTAGGATTTAAATAATATAAAATGAAAATCCCTGAAAGGAATTGAATGTGTGATTTGATAGCTATTTTTCTTAGAGTTCCATCTATATTATAAATTTAAAAAAAAATGCTCAGGGTACACTTTCTATCTGGCTAAACCGTCCCTTCCATGACAGAGAGGGTAGTTTTTCCAAGACCTCGGACATCGGTCTCACTTGCAAACTATGATTAGCCAATATATTTTGGGGAGATGGAATAATGATGTATTTTACTACACATTTACAGTTTGGTTTAAGAATGTGTGTTTTCTCAGGTCTGTCTGTCTGTCTCTCTTTCTATTTATCTATCTATCTATCATTTGTTTATCTATCTCTATCTATCATTTGTCTCTGTCTGTCTATCTATCTATCTATCTATCGACTAGGTGTTGAAAATGATCATAATCAACCAAACCAGCAATTTATTTCAGCCCTTGGTGGAACTATATGCTACACTGGTCTGAAACGGAAGACAATATAAAATGTCTTCCCAACAATTCTTGAGGAAATCTGTCTTTTTCTGTCACAAACCATATTTGAGTGTTTGTAATAGAACTATTATAATCCACTCAACCCACTCTCTCCACAATCCAGGAGATGCGTCAATAAGACAGAAAAGTGATTAATTTTGTTTTGTTTTCCAGATGGAAAAGAGAATTCTTACTTAAAGGAAGTTCCAAATCAATGAAAATATTCCTTCTCCCCTCCCTTCTCTCTTTCTCTCCATTACACGTGGTTCAGATGAATTTTTAGGGTGACTTTATGTCTCTACAATGAAAGGATTCTTGCTTTTCAGCAAACCTAGTTGCTATGGTGAAAGGCTGAGGGACAAACCAATTTTGCAACACTGGAAAGGACAGTCTGCCATATCAAGCAGTTAATTAGAACCATTTTGCCATCTGTTTTTCATTCTCTGGAAGATTTTGAATCAATTTCTGCATGATTTATCACCTGTTTTCTGTGCTAATGTTTCAACCCCCTTTTGATGCATGTGTTCGAAAAGGGAATTTTGTACAACAGGAGAAGGAGCAAATTAACAAGGAAAGGCTGACTTATTTTTTAATTAATAAGTTATCAGCCTCCCCATTCTACTAAGATGAATTGGTTTTCAAGATGACGTGATGATGACAGAACATCATGGAATTCTGTTGGGACTTTGCAGGCATCTCCAGTGTAACCTAAAGCTTCTTCCTCGTGATATGGTTGTATAAGTCTTGGGATCAATCAGAAGGGGGTGTGATTGATATATCAAATGCTTCAGATGGCCATTTTTCTCTTCTTGCCCTCAAAAGCTCATCCATTTCTTGTCTGCTTGAGATATATGCAGAGCCGGGACTTGGGATGTTAGCATTATAAGGTAGTACTTTTTTTGGCAGCAGGGAGACATGGCTTGGCATTAGAAGGCAGCTAGAGATAAGGCTGAGCCATGAATTTTGAATTTGAACAGATGCCTTACCACTGTAGGAGATTAAAGCTGATCTTTAGGTGATTTAAGAATGAACTGAATCTCTTGTCTTAACTCTCACCTTTTCTACTCCTTAGTTGAAATTTAGTTGGGTTAAAGTGGGGAAACAGAAGGGACATCCTGAAACTTCCATAGGAATATGAAGATTCTCTTAACTTCTTTCACTGTGATCCGGTGGCCACCAAACTTTACTGTATTCCCTTATCTTCTGAACAGAGTGACATATTTTCAAATATCATAGATGGGAAAGTCATAGCCAGTAGACTAAACAGGTCTCCCAATCCATGTTCTCCTTTACCATGTCCTTTACTATTCAATATAGGTTTATTTAGCTACTCCTTTGGGACACTCTAGGATGTCTAACGTTGGCCTGTTAAGACTTGTGGACTTCAACTCCCAGAATTGCCCAGCCAACCATGTGGAATTCTCAAGAGTTGAAGTCCACAAGTCTTAAACAGGTTGGACACTCCTGCTTGTAGCTTGTAACAAACAATTTCCACCATTTTAGTTTCTAAAATGAATGTGTCCAAAAAAGAGATACTTTTAGACTGGCCACATAGAATGCAGAATCAATCAGTCTAGAGATCTCACTCAGGACTGATTTCTTCTGCATTCCATGAAGTTCCTTTTCTGACTTTTTCTGACCTAGCTGCCTTGAGTGCTAATGTTTGCTCCCTTGAGAGGTCCATAATGTTAGGAAAATTGAAATGAAAAGAGGAGGACCGACAGCAAGATGGATAATGATTCTTCACAATCTTCAGTGGCAAAATTTAAAGGTATGCAATGCATGCTTTCTCTATTCTGCTTCTCCAAAGTTAAAGTGCACCCACAGAATGTGAACAAGGTATGAATTGTTCATAAAATAACTTGAATATGACAGAAGGATTTTGAAATGATGCATATGGGGTAGAGAGGTGCAGTAACTGATCGACCTCTCACCAAGATTCTGGATTCTTATCTATACAGGTTTCTCTTGATCTATCTTCCAGCCATGCTGTCTCACGTATAATTTCCCATTTAAGCCCATTTTATGCTTTGAATAAGATCTTATGGGACTTTGGATAAATATACTTTCTCCATTTGTACTAACCATTCTTGAGTAACATGCCTTGGCCATGCTCCAAAGTTGAACGAAAGGCTTTTACATCTCATAGGTTTAATTTTATTATGCCCTGCTCTTGAAAAAGAAATGTAATTTTTTCCCTCTAAACCAGCAGTTCTCAACCTTTTGGGCACCAGGAACCGGTTCCATGGAAAGAGATTTTTCTGTGGGCCAGAAGGGATATGATTTCATGTGCTGCATGCATTCACTTGTTTGAGGGGCCCAGTTTGTGGCATGCTGCAGCCCGATATTAGTCCACAAATTTGGGATTGGGGAACCCTGCTCTAAGCAAGCATCTTCTTCTAAGTAGATATATGTATAAATATGTGTGGCTGGTAATCAATTTATGTACGAACCAGCAGAAGAAATAGTAATTTATTTTTCTATCGTGAGCATTGCTTCCTAGGAAATAGGAACATATCTATTGTTTCTGTATCTTCAAAATGGTATTTATGTCTGGTGGGCTTTATTTATTACCTAGCTATCATTACTCATTCCTAAATAATATAATCATGCCCTTGTTGCTATTTATGTTTGTACAATTATTTAAAATATTTTTGTAGCCACCCATCTTCCAATCAACTGGAAGGATCCAAATGATTGCTATCCAGTTGGACCACAACCATGCACTTTGCATGGGGTTGTCCTTAAATATTTTTTTGAAACCACAACTGGTCAGATTTTCCAATTCAATATCATTTATATTTATACATATAATTTATCATAGCTCTATGGCCAGACAAAATATTGAAAAAAAGAAGTATCACTCTCTATCTCTCTCTGCCTCTCTATCTCTGTCTCTGTTTCTCTGTCTCCATCTCTGTCTCTGTCTCTCTCTCTCTCTCACACACCACACACACACACACACACACACACACAAACATTTGCGTGTGCATAAGAGAAAAACATTAAGCATAATGGAGTGTATAAATAATTAAGAACATAGTTACTGAATAAATCCAAATAAAATACTATTATAAGAAGTTCCCATCCTACATAATGATACTGAGTATTGTACAAAAAGCAACATTGCAGTATTGCAGGCTAGCTCTGCTCACTGCCATGAGTTCAATTCCATCGATTCTGACTGGCTCAAGGTTTGATGCAGCCTTATATCCTTTCAAAGTTGGTAAAATGAGGACCCAAATTGTTGGGGGCAAATATATGCTGATTCAATAAACAGCTTAGAGAAGGCTGTAAAGCACTGTAAAGCGGTATTCAAATCTCAGTGATATTGCTGTTGTTACATAATGGTACCGAATAGCATACAAATAGCAGCATAGAACTGGGCAACTTGAAAGGCTGTTTGGGAGTCCTTGTCTGAGCGTAGTAGCATTAAACAAAAATTTTATTCCCTACTTGGAATTTTTTTAAAGATAGAATATCTTTGTACAAACAGAGTTTGCACAACTGGTCTAGAATACAGTAGCCTGCATATTTACCAGCTCTTGAAATGAGCAACCCCTAACACAAATAACACCAATTCTACTGATTCTGAAGAATCCTATGCTAATCCTGATTTCCGGGTAAAATTCCTTCTCCCGATAACTTGGCTCACTTTTCTGACTTTAATGTTATCTAGCAGTTCATTAATTAAAACCCATTAATACTTTTATTTTCTTCATTCATTTTGACAACTTTCATATAAAAGAAACTGGGTTATGAGAACTTGTTTCTTTATTGCAGTATTCCTGGGCCTTGAAGTTTGGTACAAATTGTGCTTTTCTACCTCTGAAGACACTGATTCTTTCTTCAGAATTTTTTTTTCTTAAAATAACCAATCTGGGTTTCTGGAGAAGTGGTCTTTAAGATAGATTTTTTTTTCCATTGGTGAGCATGAGTCTATCTAAACTTGGAGTCCTATCTTTCTGCTGTGCAAAGTTAACAGTAGGAATGGAGACTTGTGTTGGAAGAAAAATCCAGTATGGTTCCAAACCAGGAGAAAGATGCTGGAAATAAAATGGAAACTGACTCCATGGAAAGGTTTATTTGGTTACCAAAAAATTCAGTGCCAGCAGCAAATGTTTCTGGGGTGGCCGACCAAATGGCTGAGTGAGTGGATGGATCTTTATAGGGTTCTGAATGAGATCCTGGAAGGGGATTGCATTCTCTCGTGAGCCTTGTGCCTTTTGCTACTCTAATGGTGGTGGGTTAATCCTATTATGTCTTAAAGGCCATGTCCTGTCCTTAGAATTTGGGTGGAGGGAATGTAGGTTTTAATCCCATCAGCTCCAACCTTCTATGAGTTTTGCTGATGAGTAGATTGGCCCAGTCTCCCTAAATGGATACAAAAATTCCATTTCTAATGATTTCAAGCTTCTGCTTGGGACTATTAAGAAAGACTGGGTGTTAACCCTGAAGCTGACCTGACCATTCTGAGGCTTCAGTGTTGCCAAACCAGATCTAAGACACAGGGAGGGGGAAATAGAGATAGCTGGGGGTTTGTAGCCAAAACAAAATACTTTCTCCTGGAAACCAAGGGCGGTTTAATGTCAGGGTTCCAAGTAATACACCCATAACAAACAGAACTCTGAGGCAGATAGATTTCTCAAAGAATAGTTTTATTGGACATATTGGCACAGGATGGTGAAAACTGACTCTGCATGTTCCCACGGTTTTCACCTAATTAAAAGTAAAAGTTTTCTCCCTCCCCAAACAATCAGTCACATGGTGCAATCAAGGTCCCGTCCACTTTCCTGGTGACACAGCCCCTCCTCTCTCCAGCCACTTGTGGGAATGTCACTGGTTCCCAAGAGAAAGTATTTTGTTTTGGCTACAAACCCCAACTATCTCTATTCCCCCCTCTCTATCCCTCAGCTCCAGTGTGGCAACACTGAAGCCTCAAAATGGCCTTGGTCAGGCCAGCTTCAGGGTTGACACTGGGGTTGTTTTCTGCCTTTAAGAACACACTTCTCCATTTCCCCTTTGGGGAAATATTCTATTCTGCCCCTCTTCATATTAAGAATAAGGAATATTTTAATTTGGCAATGGGGGGGCTTCCTACACTTGGCACAAAGAGGACCTTTTTTCTACATAGATATGCCTTTTGTTCTCTGTGGATTTGCCTTGCAGGCCTCTTTACTTCTGCATGCAAGGATCCCACATCCTCATAAACCCCAAATAAGCTTTCCTAATGTGCTATTAAAAAAAAACACACGACCTTCTAACAAATAATATCATCCTTATGAAAACAACCATAAATCACACCAGTGAATGAATGTTTGATACAGAATGTGGAGTATTATTTGGTGGCGGTTGTTTTTTAAATTATCCACCTCTATTTAAATCCCTTTTCTTTTCTTTTGGCATCAGATTGCTGTTCCCAGCCTTTGGAGACCAGAAGATAAAGCCCCGGTTTTTTTAATTTTATTTTTTGCCAGCCTTCCATTATCACTGCAAATATTCATTTGATACAGTTTAGAGCTTGGTGTGGGAATCGTCCTCACTACCTTTGTGTACAGCTGCAGAAGCAAAGGAGGTGGAGACAGAGGAGAACTCTGCTGTGAAAAATCACATTTGGACAATGATATGACAGCTGGATTAAAGATTTAGATTGCCCTCATCCGCATATGAAGGAATTAAAAGGTGCACAGAGTTTGGCAAATGTTATTTCTGTCTGAAATTACTAGTGTGAAAGGAAAAGATCTTGACAGACGTAACCAATTGGAATTTTATGTCCCTTCCAGGAAAAGGAACTTAATCTGTTACTAATTTGCCCACATTATCTTCAAAATCACTCGCTACTTAGAGTGAAAGTCAATGCACATTGTTTGAAGGATTTAGCTATTCAGTTTATTTAGAAACAAGTTGGAAGCTGATCAGAAATGACTTGATGAAGTCAGGTCCGGTGAACATTGCTTGAAGAGGAGACTTCTTGTAGGACTTCAAGGCAGGTTGGACCATCCTTTCATCCAAGGATGAATTCATCACAGCTTGATCCCTAGTAAGCTATAAGGGGAATGAAATGCTTTATCAGCTTTGAGGCATGATTTGGAAGAGAACATCTTCTGAAATTTGCCAGATATTATATATTTTTCCATCATTTCACTCCAAACTTAATGAACCACTGCAACCCATTTTGGAGGTTGAGTGAAATGATGCTGACATATTCATTGGCATTTTATGTCCCCCTGTAGGCTTTCTGGACAAATTCCACTTCAAGGTGTACAAATATTGCGACTTGTGCCTCAAAAGCAAATTTGTGCTACCTTTTGCTTCAATATATGGACTGGGCTCCTTATTGGAGGAGGATAAGCTCCCCCCTTCTGTTATTGGTATGATAGCTAAGAAAAGTGGAATAGAATCAAAATGGCTCCCATGCAAATGTAGAGGCAGTAGAAGCTATTTGTTGTGATGAACACAGAAATAGCTTGGAAAAGGAAAAGGAAATGTCTAAAGATTCAATATGTATACATGCATATAAGATATAAATTATATATTATAAGATGTAAGACAAAAAGATATGTCAAAACTATTTTACCATGTTCAATGTTTTTAAATTATGAATTTAATAAAATTTGTAAAAAGAAAGAAAGAAATAGTTTGGAAAGATTTTAATGAAGGAGAGAAATGTGCTTTTTTCCCAAGATGAATGTGATGGATAAAATAAGGCTGACTTTTAGTACCTGAGATACAAAAAAACAGATGGAACTTTGATCAAATCATTATGGTCACCATCTTGATATTTTTGACCACATCCTGTGGACATCTGTCTTTCGTGCATTGATTGAACAGCAATCCTTTATGCTCAGCTATTGATCAAAAAGCGGAACTAATTTCCTAGTAGTTCTTGAGTAAGCTTCTAAACCATTAGCATGTAAATATGCCCATTTTCAAAATGATACAATGCCAGAATAAATCTAACAATGGTCAGAACTGTGTAGATCCTTCTTGATTCAGCTTTAGGTGGATATGAAAGGATTGGGAAGCTAAAAGGCTGGTTCTTTTCTTCCCCTCCTCTCCCCTCCCCTCTCCTTCCCTCCTCTCTCCTTCCCTGCCCTGCTGTCCCCTCCCCTTCCCTTCTGTTCCCGTCCCCTCAACGTAAACCAAGGATATGATCAAAATGGTCCCAACTAAATAAGCTTCTTGAGCATCTGACTGTCACTATTGCCGAAGGCCAGACTAGAGACCATTTAGTCCAGTCAAATGAACTTTCATTATGCTCCCTTCAAGACAAATGTCCTTCTGCTCTGAAGCCCTTGGGAAGATATAATAGGCCACTGTTCTAGGAACAGAAAGAGTTATTTTGTATTCATGTGCTATACAACCAGTACACAATGGAAATATTTGCCCTCAAGGGATCCTGCTGATGACTCTCGTCTCTGGAAGGGATATCACCATTCCCAACACGCCGCCTGAGTTCCCACCTCGTTGTGACCCACCATCTACATCAGATAAAGTTAGAAGTCATGCAGGTCAGGCTGCAAACACAAGTCACAAGACAAAGAAGACCTCATTGTTGTGGTTTTGAGGAGTAATCCAGTGTGAGACTACCAAGATATGGTGTTTCGTATCATAGATGGCTGATACATACATTCCATTGTATATTCTCTTTTCTCCAAGTGGTATGAAGTTTCAAGGTCTACTTTTTACCAAGTGACTCTATTCTAGAATAAATTCTGGAATCTTTAAATATCTCTTTTTTACAAACACATACACACACATTTTATTTATTAATTTTATTTATTTATATGTTTGTCAAACATGTACAAGATAAGTATAAGTATGAATTTAATCAAGAACAAAGGAAGTAAATACAGATAAATGGGGACAGTAAGACAGGGACGGTAGGCACACTGGTGTGCTTATGCACACCCCCTTTAAGGACCTCTTAGGAATGGGGTGAGGTCCATGGTAGACAGTTTGAGGTTGAAGCTGTGAGGGATTGAGGCTGTAACAGTGGTGTTGGGTCGGGCGTACTGGGAGTTGACCACTCTGTTGTTGAAGTTTTATTTTCTGCAGTCAAGTTTGAAATGGTTTACCTTGAGTTTGTATCGATTGTTTGCCCATGTGTATTATTGTGGTTGAGACTGAAGAAGTCATTGACTGGCAAGATGTTGTAGCAGACAATTTGTGAATTATGTTTAGATTGGACCACAGGCAGTGCAGTTCTAGATTGTCCAGGCCCAAAATTTTGACTCTGGAGGCATAGGGAATTCTATTGTGATTGGAGGGGTAGAGTACTTTTCTCAAGAAATACCTTGAACCCGCTCAATTGTGTTAATGTCTGATATATAGTGCAGGATATACACATGCTGAGTGATTGTTTAAAAAGTAGGATCTTTGCTGCCAAAGCAAGCACTGTTATTATGAATCCTCTCAGGTCCCTCTTCTGAGTCATTAACAAGACAAACACATATGTGTACACATACACACACACACCAGCAAAACCAATACCAAAACCACACAATTAAAACAAAAAACAAAAACAAATACCTGGAAGCCACTGAATAGATTTTGTAGATGGAAGGGATAAATAGAAAAATCCAAGTACTGTGCTATTTCAGACCAAAGTAGACAGAAAGAAAATCAGTTATTGTATTTCACTATGCAACCATTCTCACCCTACAGGGGAAAAAATGAAATATTTGATCAGTGTGAGTACAGCTAAATCCCAAACATGCAAAATCTTAATCCAAACATATATCTCCATATATACATTTCTGGGGGCCAAAACCTTGATCTGAAATGTATGGCATGATTTAATTAGGGCTTACATTTTCTTAAATCTAATAATAGTTTCCATCTGATACCTACCTCAAATAAAATATTTTAGTGTCAGTTTCCTCAGTTGGGGGATAATGGTTAATGCAAGGTTAGGGGAGGGGAATCCATTTCAGTCTACTCTCAGATGCAAAACTTTATTGGGTAATTTGAAGACCATGAGAAGAAGGAAGGAGATACCAAGTATAGGCAGTCCTTGAAGTCTGTAGAGATTCTTAGTCATACAGGTCATGGTGATCCTAAGGGTGCTTTTTCAGGAGACAACTGGACTTTCTTGTTTTTGTCCTTTGAAGACATTTTGCTTCTCATCTAAAAAATTCTTCAGCTCTAACAGGAGAGTGGGGAATGGAAGGATCTCTCACTTTGAATGGTGTGGGAATAGGAATGGATTTCCAGAGGAAAAATTGCAGACTAAAGGAACCAGGAGCACAAACTCAGGTGACCCTGAGGACACTGATAAACCTCCAAGTGCTTCAACAACCCTCTAAAAGGATGCAAATCACTAAATGCTGTGTCTTATGATTCTTGATGAATGTATTTTATGTACGCTGAGAACATATGCACTGAAGACAAATTCCTTGTGTGTCCAATCACACTTGGCCAATAAAGAATTCTATTCTATTCTATTCTATTCTATTCTATTCTATTCTATATTCTATTCTATATTTTATTATATACTCTATTCTACTCTATTCTATTCAACACTGGCAGTTTTAGGTTTGAAATATTGAGGCTGCCAAAAGGAAATACATTCAGTTGAATTCAATATGCCTATATTCTGTTGGACTATTTATTAGTTGATCTCCGTGCTCAGATGGAAATCAGCAGCCTTGAATACAATATCATATGACATATAGGAACAATTGATTTGGGACCTTCAGAGTCGATGGACTTCTTAATATATGACTTATGGTAAGACCCATTTTTGGGAGGTCGGTAGCAGAAGGAAAACAAACTTTTCCTAAATCATTCCCAAGCTATAGAATGTTCTTTAAAGGCAAAATTCAGTCCTCCTTCTCTTGACCTTTAGAAAATATGTAACATCTTTTTCCAGATGTTAATTGTTAATTGATTGTCATACTCAGTACATTATTTTCAATTTACAGGATTCCTTATATTTAACTGATAAGGGTGTGATGGTTCAGTGGTTAAAGATGCTGAGCTTGTCAATTGACAGCCTGGGTTTAAGACCTGAGCACCACACAATAGGGTGAGCCTTGCCCTCAGCTGTTGCTCATCTAGCAATTTGAAAGTATGCAAATGTGAGTAGATAAATGGGTATCACTTCAGTGGGAGGCTAACAGCATTCTGTATGCCTTGGCATATAGCCATGCTGGCTACATGACTATGAATATGTCTTTGGACAATGCTGGTTTCCTTGGCCAAGAAATGGAGATGAAGAGCAGCCCCTAGAGTCAGACATAAAGGACAGGGAAAACTACCTTTATATTTAACCTTTTAGTATCTTCAGAATAATATATAATTAGCAACCCTGAACACTTGCTAAAGTGAAAGGTGGATTACATTTAAACCAAACAAATAAATAGATAGCAACTCTTTCGGAGCTGTGGTGCAGTGGTTAGAGTGCAGTATTGCAGGCTACTTCTGCTGACTACTGGCTGACTGCAATTTGGCAGTTTGAATCTCACCAGGCTCAAGGCTGACTCAGCCTTCCATCCTTCCGAGGTGGGTAAAATGAGGAGAACCAAAATTGTTAGGGGCAAAATGTTGACTCTGTTAACCACTTAGAGACAGTCGCAAAGCACTGTGAAGTGGTATTTAAGTCTAAGTGGTATTGCTATTAAGAGAAACATGAGCCTGGAGAAACTGCTTCAAGGAATGTATTTATTTAGAAAGGGTTGTATTATGGTGTCAGCACTTGGTATTTTAAAAAAATGAAAATGGCTCTCTTGTGCATTTTTAACTAATGTTTTTATCTCTAAAAACTGGTGTGTGTGTGTGTGTGTGTGTGTGTGTGTGTGTGTGTGAGCCACCTGTTCTTGTAGCCTTGTTCATGGTGTTGCTTTTCCCCAACATATACACAATGACTTCTGGCTTGGTTCCCTTTGACTTCCTCCAACATCTGCACAGATAATAAAGGAAGGCCTTAATCTCATCTCTTGCTCGCTGGAATGCACAAACTCAGCAACCGATAGACACAGAGATATTGTGAGGCCTTGGCCTAGGACTCTGTGAAAGGCTGCAGTTGTTTTCTAGTGCTACTATGAACTCTGCTGAGAGAGGATGAGGTCAACAATGGGACAGAAGAATGTGGCCTTCTTCAAAATCCTGCATAACTTCAAAAGGTGGGTCTGAACTTTCAAATGCCAAAGCATATTTCTTCTTTTGTTGCCCTGGTCCACAAATTTGGAGTAGTCTTTGTGTTTATTTATGTTTTAGATTCAAAGAATCCAAGTGTCATTACTATAAGACTCAAATTGCCCAAGTACACATTGTGAGGTATACCAATTGATATCCTATCCTATCTTGACCTATCCTATGCTATCCTATGTTCTGTTCCGTTCTGTTCCATTCCATTCTTCTCTATTGCTAAAAGCCATGGTGGCACAATGATTAGAATGCAGTATTGCAGGTTGACTCTGCTCATTGCCAGGAGTTTGATTCTGACCAGTTCAAGGTTGACTCAGCCTTCCATTCTTCTGAGGTCAGTAGAATGATTGTATATACTGACTCTGTAAACTGCTTAGACCCTATGGGGTGATATATAAAAGTCTATTGCTATTGCTAACTCATCTTTGGAAGATCCATAACTGGCTAGACTAGACAGTGATAAAGAAAGTTGACTGTAAAGGTTTTTTTTTTTAAAAATAAACAATGTCATTATGTTGATTTGCAGAACATTGCAGTAATGCTGGGATGACCTCTATCACATGGTGTTTTAAAAATGGACATCAGTATTTCTAGCTGCTGTAGTAGTTCAGGTAGCCTCAAGCTCATGTTTTATTTCTCTATAATATTAGATCATTAGGTAATTCCCAGACTTTGTGTCATCTGCAAATGGTTAAGAAGCCTTTCTACTTCATCCTCTAGGTCTGAAACAAAATGAGAATTATATTTACTGTTTTGATTAGCTTAACTTATTAGTTTTTGATTTAACTTATTCATAATATGCCATAAACTTAAATCAGACTTGATTCTGGTCCTGACCTCACCTATTTTTCAGGGAAGGCTACTCAAAAACCAAATTTGGGCCAAAAATATTATGCACCCCTGCCCTAGATACATGTTGTCCTTTTGGCTTTCTGATACTATTTATCCAGAGGATAAATGGATGTTTTCAACCATCTCACTCCTGTTTTCCTTCTTGAAATGGGCACCAGGGAATTAACATGTATTAGAATTATTTGGCAAATGAGAAGAAAGAATAGAAGGGAAGAGGGAATGAACTGTCTGGTTGTTTCACATCAAAGCCATCTGTTTAGTTTCCTAAACCGTCTGCTGGATTTCATCTGGGTGGAATAGAGCTACTGACATTGCAAAGGAAGAAATTAGAGTGAATGAGGTTCATGTTTTTGTAACAGAGAGGATTTATTTGATTTCACATTTTTGGACAGGCCTTTTCATCTCTGTTGGTTTTGCCAGTAGGAATCAATTCTTCCTCTTCATCAGCAGAATGAATGTGGTTGCCTTAGTCATTTAAACAATTCTTCAATAAATGGGGGAAGAGAGAGAGTGAGGAACAATCATATGTACTTATTAAGAATATGATGTAGATGGTGGTATCCAGTTTTGGCAGCTTTAAGACTTGTGGATTCCAGTTCTGACAATTCTGATTGCTGGTTGGGGAATTATGGGAATTAAAGCTCACAAATCTTAAAGTTCCCAAGCTTGGAGACTCCTGATGTAGATTATCCACCATCAGAAGGCCATGGATGATTTGAACTCCTGGTTTTGGTTCCTTGCACAAACCAGTTTTGACAAGTTGGATTTGTATGACTCACTAGGATTGCTTATCAACCTGTAACTTGTAAAAATACAAGCTACATCCTCATATATTCCCAGGGAGATATTAAATATGAATTCATGGATGAACAACATTACAGTACAATGCACAACACTCTGGAAGTTTGAGAATATATAATTGGACAACAGATGGATGGACGTCACCATAATTTTAACTCAAAAACTGTGAGCTTCCTAGAGTGAGCTAAGATGAAAGGCAGCTAGAGAATATTTGGAAGCCTGGTATTCAGACAAATCAGCCATCAAGAGACACAAAGAGGTCAGCATCTATATACTATTCAAAAGAGACAATCAAAAAGTTAAAAAGGAAACAAAAAGACCAAAACACCTTTCCAGCAATTAAAACCCTGGTGAGCTGAGATTAACACCAAGGTGAACACTAAACCAACAATCAAGAAGTAAACAATCACCCAATCAACAAGCAACCAACTCAAACAAACAAGCTTACAGTAAATATCAGCCTAATCATGAAGCCACCAAGAACACTCCTGTCAACAATAATAGGCCAAGCCACTTATATATAAACAGAGAACAAACTCCACTTTCTTCTAGCACTGATGATGTTACCTAGTTGGGTCATGAAATATCTGCAAGAAAACCATCACATTCAGAGAGCACTAAGAATCCTTCAGTTAAACCCTGAGCTACGAACAGTCCCTTTTATTGGTACTTTGGAAGGTAGGGTAGCATTTTGAAAAAATATTTCCTTCAGTTAAAACAAAAGTCCCTGAAAGTAGAAATAGACACATAAAAAGAACATTGATCTAGGATTTCTCTCTTACATGTACCTTGCTGCTAAGAAATTGTACTTTTTAATATGAACAAGTATTCTGAAATTATTTAAGTTATGAAATCTAACAAAGGCTCCAGATAATGAGAACTTCCATTTATTGAAACTCTCCTGTTTTCTCTCATCATCCCTTCTTCTAATGATCTGTTTCTTTAGAGAAGACAATTCTTTTGGGTAAAAAAATAAAGGTGGAATAGTTATATAATGGTAGGACCGCTGATTGGAAGAATCTTAGCTGTACATCATTTGTGGGCTTCCAGAACTCAAGAGCTATCGAACTAAATTTTGATTGTGACAATATACGAATGAAGGAGAAGAAGCTAACTTCAGTTTTCAAGAACACAAGTGAGTGGTCAGACAAGGAGACCCAAATTCATTGTTAGCCTCACACTGTAATGAACAAGGACATACGTTCAATTTTGCAGTTATTAAGATTGTTGAATGAGCAGGCATACAAACAGCCAGGGAAGTGATTGAAGCCTAAGAAATGGGCCTCTCATGAGTCAACAGGAGTGCCAATTTATCTCCAGCTTATCAACTACTTAGAAAGCAGCACAAGCAAATGACAGCCAATGACTTAATAATCAGCCATTATCAGCACACCTCAATCAGCATCTAAAAAGCCACACACAACAGGCACCATATAAATACCACATACAGAACAACACACACTCTGCTAGAGAGGATGGGCTCCATTGCAAGTACAAAAACTCAGAAGATAAAACCATTGACCGACTCAGATTGGATCCTATGAACTAAATTTATCCTGAGGCTCATGCAGTTGGCTTAAAAGAAAAAAGAGAGAGATTTCTAAGAAATAAACAAATTGTCCTATTTATGCAATGCTTAATAATCAAGCTTTTTTCCAAAAATTAGAAAACTAAGAATTAGCCTCAAGGAAACCTATGGTAGTGTGCAAAAAAAAATATCTGTCTTGAATCATCCATTTGGAAATGATCTGGAATGTTTAATTCTCAAAGCCAAGCATGATAAAGGATGCTGCATCTTTTTCATTTTCCAGAGAGATGCCAAGTACTATTTTTTAACTCCAGATTATTTATTTGCTTTTTTTTCCTTTGCAAAGAAAAACCTTGATATGGTTTGTCACATATACATCTAATGTGGATGATGGACAGAAGAAAATTGTGACTTGTACGCCAAAGATATTGCAAAGAAAAAAACAGCAACTGCTGCATGCAGGATAATCAAGTTGCTTGCATTTATTTTTTCTCCGAGTGTCAAAAGTATATTTATTATTTTTAGGGATTTTTGCCATTGCTTAATTCTTGATAGAATTTTTTCCCTGGTGCGTGGCATTATGCTCACACTAACATTAACACAATTGGCTATAGTGAGATATGATTTGGATGATGGCAGCCTAATTCTATATCTGATATATATGAACTTTGTGCACCAGCAAAAGGAAGTGAGCTTGAGATGAACAAAGGAGTTAAAGAAAAAAGATAGCAAAAAGAAAATAGTTGCTAAGAAACTAAAATTTACCAAACAGCATCCAAATATTGTTCAATTCTTGGCATTTTGATTCTGTTTACAGAAAGTGGACATTAACTATGGATGAACTGGTTCTGAGTCAACCGAACTTTCAAATCAATTCAAATAAATATGTTCAGATTTAAATATTCAGTGTGTTTCAGACAATCAATTCAATTTAGACATTTGAATTGGTTCAGGCCAAATATTTGACTTGGACCTCATATTTGGACCAAATTAGACCACCGTAGTATACGTACAGAATGCCTCAGTAGAAAATACCCCAACTAGTTTCAATTTAAATCAATCCAAGCAGATTTAGATAATCAAATATTTGCACAAGTCTAGTATTTAAACAAAGCAGAGCATACATCTGAATAGACTGCTATTTTAATATAGTGAAAGCAAATAAAGAATTTTTCATCTTTAAATTTTAGGAGAATGGTGGCTTGCGTGATTACGATGCTGGATTGGAGGTTAGCAAGGCTGCATTAGAGTCCCAAGTGCTGAGCCAGGATGAGTTCTTGTCCTTTGCTTCAGCTCCTACTAGGGACATAAAAGGAGTTCCCATCTGGGCACAGACAATGGTGATGTCACCGGATAATCTTTTCTACCTGGAAGCACCTTGGTTCTTCTGACATGAGGGTGATGTGATCCTGAAATCTGCTTGTGGGAATCAACATAATTACATTTGAAAATATATTGGGCAAGAAGAGAATAGCAAAAGATCTGGAGACTGGTTTGTTTTTATAGAACAAATATATTACATATATATCTATGGATGCAGAGATATAAAATTATATGGTTTGTGATTATTACTGAATTAACTGTACATTTTATGTTGAAACATGTGCATAGTATAACTAAAAAGTTTTGCTTTTCTATAATTAATAATATGTAATATCATAAGGAATGATTAAAGACTTGTCTGCTTGCCATCTCTAGTTGAAAGCTAGAGGTCACCAAAAATTTTTGTCTTACAACTCAAATGACCTGCTTCAAATCTTAGAATTTTGGGCCAAATAAATAAGTAGCATTTTTTCTTCTAGGATATTTCTAATGTCCATATTCTGTAAGGTGTGATGACCAATAAAGGAGAATGTTAGTAGCTCAGGGTTGAAATGATCCAAACTAGATAATATGATCAGTTCTAGCTGAGTAATTATTAGTCCAATCCTAGTAACTTGCCCTGATGATGTTACCTAGTTTGGATAATGAAATGCCTGCCAGAAAACAACCAAGCTCAGAGAGCATCAAGGACCTTTCAGATAAAATGGCGATTGGCCAAGAAGGCTAACAATGAGTGAATCATTGAGGCCACTTGGGGGTTTGCCTGAGGACACAGACAAGCCTCAATGATTTTCAGAAAGAGTGCAAACAACCAGATGACTGCAAGGAATATAAATCCTTCCCTTCTCCACTATTCACTCAGAACTGATGGAGCTTCTTAGATGAGAAATGAAACATCTTCAAGCCAAGGAAGAGAGCTCAGTTGCCTTTTGAAAGAAAGACTGTCCCATGATTTGAGAAAACCATGATCTGGATCACTGAGAATTTCCATAGACATAACATATGTTCCACCATCAAACCAAATTCTAGATTGGAGGTAGAAGCAGAGGGAAACCACAGAAAATGTTTCTGCATATAACTATCATTTGGTCATGACAGGATACCAGTCTTCCAATATCTGCCATAAAAAAGAGGGATCAACCCAGAGGTGGTATTCAGCCAGTTCTGATCAGCTCTGGAGAACTATTAGCAGAAAGTTTGAGTAGTTTGGAGAACCGGTAAATACCACCTCTGATTGGCCCTGCCCCCAACTATTCTCTGCCTCCCATTGAGTCCCATCTGATTGGCTGGGTCTTCTTTTGTTGCCCTGCACAGGAGAATGGAGCTGGAAAACAGGTTAGTGGGGTGGGGAGGGAATGGAGATTTTACACTATCCTGCCTCTCCCATGCCCACCAAGCCATGTCCACCAAACCATGTCATGCCCACCAAGCCATGCCCACAGAACCAGTAGTAAAAAATTTTGAATCCTACCACTGGCCTGACCTTGTTTTCATATTCTCCTGCACTGATGAAAATGTTTTTGCAGTGGTCACATACAAACTGGCTTTCTCCTGCCAAGTTGGACATTTAGGTTTTACATCACCTTCAACATACATCTTCTCTGATAGGAATCAATAGTTATAATCACCTTGTGGTTGGGAAAAAAGCATTCAAGGGAATCAAGGTAAAGATATGGTGGCAAAGTTGTTGGAAATCTTGATGGTTGGTCAAGATTTCACCTGTCTTTCCCTGGATAGAGTTGAGAAAAGAATGCACAAGCTTTCTGAGCACGTACCTTTCCTAATAGAATCTCAAGAACTTTGTCTCTGTTCTAACATCAAAAAGTGAAGGAAAAAATAGGAGAAGGCGGAGCTACGTCTCGGTGTTACAGCTGCGATCTCGGGGCTCTGAGATCTCAGCTGATATTTTTGCCTCTGGTCGGTTCTAACGGACCTAAACCGTCCCGTAGAGACGGGGATTGTGAAGGGCATAGTCCCAGGATCCCAGAGATATCGCAAAATCTCTGGTTTGATCCGGGAGAAGCCCTTTTGCTGGAAGCAGAAAGGCAGCCTCTAAAGCTGCTGAAGTCGGGACAACTCCGGAAAGAAAGGGATTTAAATGAGCGTGTATCGGTTGGGTGAGAAATTCTTTTGCATTATAAATTGATTAAGACTTGAAAGGACATCCTGAACAAAGAAGAAATCTGTGGCTTTATTTTTCTTTTGACTGAACCTGGGTTGAGCGGCGTTTAAGTGATGTCAAATTGAGACTTGGATTATTATTTTTTCCTTATTTTCTTTGAGGACTTTAAGGTGACTTTGTAGGTAACCGGATTGAATTTTCTCTTATATATATTTTTATTTTTCACTTGATTTTTATTTTTTATCTTTTTAACTTTCTTTTTAGGATAGAGGCTCCCTTTGACTATCTTTTTCTTTTGTTTGAGTTCTTTATAAACATTTTTTCTTCTGGCTGGGGGGGGGAAAGAGTATTTAGAGATGCTGTAACACTGCCAACTAGAGGCTTGAAAATATTTTATTTGAATTGGGGAGAAAAGCACTTCTTTTCAAGGACATTTTAATGTGATAAGATAGAGGGAGAATACAGTAAAATATTATTACAGGTGCTCTCTTGGACTCTTATCAATATCTCAACATTTGAGGTTTGGCTTTGAAGCTGCTGGAGAAGACAGTCATAATAAGAGCCTTGGATAAAGAAATAAAGTGCAGTGTACAGTGCATATATATATATATATATATATATACTTTTGAAACACCTACTCGCCAGCCTTTTTTGGTTAATTTTAACTTTAGCATTTTTGCTTTTTATTTCAAAGGGAAAGCCTCAGAGTTTTTTCTTTTTTCTTCTCCTTCTTTGCTTCTTCCATCTATTTTAATTGGATTAGGGTCTAGAAGAACCTGAAGACCTTTCTTTTTCCTTTTTTCTTTTTTCTTTTTTGGCTTTGGGCTTTTTAATATTGGATTTTTTCTTTTTCTTTTTGATTTTTTGGACTATATTTGGTTACTATACCAGCTGGATTTAAAGTCAAAGAGAGCTTGAAGACTTGGAAATATTAAAATGAGCAGGAAGCCAAAATCATTCAGCGTTTTTGCTTCTACCTCTGCTTCCCCACCACTTGAAGGACAACTTTCAATTCAGACAATGTTGAAGCAAGATAAGGAACAAGAAAAAGTAAATTTACAGATGATTATGCAAGGAATTCAAGATATTAAGATAAAAATAGATACCATGGACAAAAAAATAGAGAAATCTGATGAAAATTTTAAACAAATGATGGGAAAATATGAGGAGAGATTCCAAAAAATTGAGGAAGAAGGAAAACAAAGAGAGGAGAAGATTGGAAATATTGACACTAGATTAACAGTGATAGAACAAGAAAAAAATGGGATGTTGAGGTGGGAGATGGAAAGATCAGAATTTTATCTTAGATTTCAAAATATAGAAGAGGAAAAAGGAGAAAACTTGGCTGTGATAATGATAGAAATATTGGCAGATCTTCTGGAAATTACTGAGGAAAAAATGATGGACGGAGTAGATGAGATATACCGAGTTTATACAAGATATGCGATGAGAAATAAACTACCAAAGGAAGTACATATTAGATTTACTAAAAAATCCATCAGAACACAAATACTACAAGTGGCAAGAGAAAAAGTATTGAAATATAAAAGCAAAGAGATTGTAGTTTTAAAACAAATACCTAGAAGAGTGAGAGAGATGAGAAGAAAATATCGATTTTTGACCAAAATGCTACTGGAAAATGAAGTGAACTACAGATGGCTGATACCAGAAGGACTAATTTTTACGTGGCAAGAGCAGAGACATAGAATTGACTCGATTGAAAAAGCAGAATTTTTTTATGCAGAATTTTTTGGAAGAAAAAAAGAGGAGGCAGAGAAAGAGATCTCATTAATTGAGCTTCTGGAGGAACAACTGGAGACTGAAAAAGAGAAAGGAGTTGTAGGTGGACAGGTAGACAGTAAAGAACAACGTGAAGTGAGAGCTACGAGAGTTGTTAGACCTAAATATAAAGCATAATCATGGAAGAAAAAAAACTGATTACAATGAATATAAATGGACTTAACTCAGCTGTTAAAAGAAGGAAAACTTTTCACAAATTAGAGAAATTAAAATTTGATATAATTTGCTTACAAGAAGTTCATATTAAAAAGCAACATGAGCATTTGTTAGTACAGCCAAAATTAGGGAAAATATTTACTTCTTTGATTCAATGTAAGAAAAGAGGAGTGGTTCTCTACATTAAAGAAGATATTCTAGCAAAACTGATCTACACGGATGAAGATGGAAGAGTATTAATGGTGGAAATAATGGATAATAATAAAAAAATACTCTTGATTGCAATTTATGCTCCGAATGATAAACAAGAAGAGTTTTATAAAAAACTACATATGGAAATAATTAGACTCGACTATGTTAACATAATCATGATGGGAGACTTTAATGGAATTGTGGACAATAAATTGGACTATATAACAACAACAACAAAACAAAATAGAAAGATTCTCCCTAAATCTTTTTTTAAAATGACAGATGAATTAACCTTAAAAGATATTTGGAGGGAAAGAAATGTTAAAACTAAACAATATACTTTTTATTCTAATAGACATTTATCATGGTCCAGGTTAGATATGATTTGGATCTCAACAGAATTAATATCTACTATTCAAGAAACAAATATTGAAATAAGTACTTGGGCAGATCATAGTCCAATGACAATTAAATGGAAGGGACAAAAAAAAAGATCGAGATGGACATTAAACAATACCATTTTAAAGGAGAAAGATTTTATACAATGGATGGAGAAGGAATTGGTCTTTTTTTTTAAAGAAAATAAAAAAGAAGATACTTCAATACAGAATGTTTGGGATACAATGAAGGCATATGTAAGAGGTTTGATAATAGACTATACAAGAAAAAAGAATATTAGGAAAAGACAAACCTCTAAGGCCTTGGAAGATGAATATATAAGACTTGAAAAAGAATTACAGAAAATACCACAGAAAAAAGTTTTTAAATTGAAACTGGATGTAATTAAGCATAAAATGGAATTAATAGAGAAAGAAGAACTGGCACAGAAAATTAGAAATTCTAAACAGAATTATTTTGAAGATGCAAATAAACCAGGTAGATGGTTAGCATATAAACTGAGAAAGGAGAAGGAATCAAGAAAAATATTGAAACTAATAAATGATCAAGGTCAAGTTTGTTGTGGTAATAAGGAGAAAAAGGAAATTATTCGAGATTATTATGGACAACTATATAAACAAGAGAATATTGATGAGAAAAAAATTAAACAGTATTTACAGAATGCTAACTTACCGAAGATACCTAAAGAGACTGAAGAAATGTTAGAAAGCAATATAACAATGATGGAACTAAATGAAGCATTTAAAAGACAAAATAATGGGAAAGCACCAGGTCCAGATGGGCTTCCGGCAGAATTCTATAAAAAATTTCAAGAATCATTGAACACTCCATTGTTAGAAATTATGAATGAAGTTATGTTAAAAAAGATGACACCCAAAACATGGTCAGAGGCTTATATTACACTTATTTTAAAGGAAGAGGCTGACCCGTTGCAAATTAAGAACTATAGACCTATTTCCTTATTGAATGCAGATTATAAAATCTTTGCTTCAATCTTAGCAGAAAGACTGAAAAAATATTTAAATAATTTTATCCATCCAGATCAAAATGGATTTCTACCAAAGAGACAAATTAGAGACAACATGAGAGTAATTTTGGATACCTTGGAATATTATGAGGCTCATCCTGAAAAACAAATGGCTTTGATATTCCTAGATGCTCAAAAAGCATTTGACAACGTGAACTGGAGATTTATGTTATTATTATTGGAACAGATGGGCTTTGCCAGAAAATTTATTCAAGCAATAGAAGCCATATATAATAAACAGACAGCAAAGGTAATGATGGAGGGAGAATTTACAGATCTTATTAATATAAGAAGAGGTACAAGACAAGGATGTCCCCTATCTCCTTTGTTATTCGTATTAACTTTGGAAGTGTTGAATAGAAATATTAGAGATGACAAAAATATAAAAGGAATGAAAATTAAAAAGGAAGAATTTAAACTACAAGCTTTTGCTGATGATTTAGCTTTTATTCTGGAAGACCCGTTAGAAACCGCTCCAAAGTTATTGGAAAAGGTAGAGACATATGGTGAGATGGCTGGCTTGAAAATAAATAAAGATAAAACAAAGATTTTGACAAAAAATATGTTGTTGAGACAAAGAGAAGAACTGACAGATCTTTTGAAAATTCAAATTACAAACAAGGTTAAGTATCTGGGGATATATTTGACAGCAAGATGTAGCACATTAAAAGAGAATAATTATATTAAACTTAAACAACAGATAATTACAGATTTGAAGAAATGGGAAAATTTACAATTGTCATTAATAGGGAGAATTTCAACAATTAAGATGAATATTTTACCTAGAATTTTATTTCTCTTTCAAACAATACCAATTAGACTTGGAAAAGACTATTTTGAAGATTTAAATAAAACTATGTTGAAGTTTATATGGCAAGGTAAAAAAGCGAGAATAAAGTTAAAACTTTTGCAAGATGCTAGAAATAGAGGAGGTTTTGGCCTGCCTAATTGGGAATTGTATTATCAAGCTGCAAGTTTGATGTGGGTCAAAGAATGGATAACATTAAGAAAACATAGATTGTTGACATTAGAAGGACATGATTTACTGTTGGGCTGGCATGCTTTTTTATGGTACAAGGGAACTAAAACACAGGGGTATTTCAGAAGACATTATATACGGGAGTCTTTGTGGTTAAATTGGGAGAAGATAAAAAAACAATGTTATTTGAAAATTCCAATTTGGTTATCGACTATTGAAGCATTTTCCTATCCTATGATCTATAAAAAGGAACAAACAGTTAGATATGGGGAACTGTTGGATGAAAAGGGTGGACTTAAAACGATCCAAAATTTAGAGGAACAAGGTATAAGGATGAATTGGTTTTCATATGCGCAAATACACTCAAGATATCTTGAAGATTTTAAAACGGAAGGATTCTATGATAAACAGACTGATTTAGATAAGATATTGATGGGTACTGATGAGAAAGTGATTAAAAAGTTATATGGTTATTTATTGGGAATTAAGCTAGAGGAAGAACAAGTTAAAGAAACTATGATTGCATGGGGGAAGAATTTTGGATATGGAATTGATTTAGACCAATGGCAAAAATTGTGGTCTCAAAATTATAAAATGACAATGTCAATAGCATATAAAGAAAACTTGTATAAGATGTTTTACAGGTGGCACCTTCCCCCGACAAGAATAGCAAGAATGTTCAAGAATAAATCTGAAAAATGTTGGAAATGTCATCAGATACCTGGCTCATACTATCATATGTGGTGGACTTGTGAGAATGCTAGAAAATATTGGACTAAAATTCACATGTGGTTGGAAAAAATGACAAAGAAACACATAGACTTGAAGCCAGAGATCTTTTTATTGGGAATTTTACCTGATATATATAATAAAGACTTGAAATATTTGATTGTAAATGTATTAACGGCGGCTAGGATTGTATTTGCTAAAAACTGGAAGAATGAGAAAATACCATTGCAGGAAGAAATTATTAAGAAAATATTGGAATGTGCTGAGATGAGTAGATTGACATTTGAAATTAGAGAACAAGAAGATAAACAATTTTATGCAATTTGGAGTTTTTTTTATCAATGGTTAGATGATAAAATACAATAATAGAGCATTAATATTATATATATGAAGAGTTTTTAGGATTGATTTGTTATGATTATATGATAAATTATAGAATAAACTGTTTGAAGTATTGTTATCTCGCAAAGCATGAATGATTAAAGGTATAGTCAGAAAAAGATTTTTTTATTTTTATTTTTTTTTAATATTAGAATATGGATTGACAATATGAGTGGTTATGCAATATAATTGTAATTGACACTATAAAATGAATGCACAAAACTGATGAACCAACCGATACACCGGAAGTATATATGAGAGTAGATGTTTTTAATGTTTTGTATGTTTGTTTGTTTGTAGAAAATTAATAAAAACTTAAAAAAAAAAAAAAAAAAGTGAAGGAAAAAATAATCCCTTTTATAGCAGACTTGCAAAGAACTAGGCCAGCCTTGAGATGAGAGGATTTCATTTGCATTTTCAAAGAGATGGAAATCATATATGTATATTATTTAGCCAAGAGGCCATGTTTAGCTTGGCTGGATAATTCGATGTAGAATTAACACATATGACAGGAATCTCCCACTTGGCTCAAGCATTCCATTTAAAAAAAAAGGGATGGTGGTAGGAAAACTAGGAAGGAGGGAGGGAAAGAGGGAGTGAGGGAGAAAGGAGAATGCCTCATAAAACTACGGGCAAAAGGAACTGGATTAATATTGTCAGTGCTGGATATCAAAAGTTCAGCAGTTAGGAAATGCAAGTCTCTGGAGCAGAGGTTCTTAATTTTGGGGGCATGCAAACTCCTTTGAGACAAATGGGCTTTTTCTCAAGAAAATGTCTTAAAAGGCAAAAAATTATAGATAGAGACTGTATCACTAAGGAGAACAATTTGACTCTAATGCTAATTGTTAGTTAAATGCTAAATGTTATCAAAATATAAAAAAGAATGTGCTTCTTTTTTCATCCATCAAAGGAATAACAAGACAACATCTGTTTAAGAGTATAATTATTATTAAAAATTTAGATTAGAATTAGAATTAAAATTCTTTATTGGCCAAGTAATAGTAGGATTTATTGAACTGATTAATTGACTGAGTGAAGTTAAACATTTTTTGGAGTCCTACATTATTGATGGAAAAGCTGAATTCAGTTAGAAGTTAGTGAAAATAAGGTTGTGATTTTTCCCCCTTATCCAAGTTCATGGATCAGAGGTTAAGAACTCTATAGAAGTGGGAAAATTAGTTGGGATAGAATATCAAAGCTTCAAGGAGTCATCTCAAAGACAGAATGTGATGTGACCCAAAGTAGGATGCTTTGAAAAAGGATTATACAAGTAGGCCAAGGGAAAATATTAGTGGCACCTCCTCTTCATTCGGCGTTGGGGTGGGGTGAGTGGGAATTGTAGTTCTACAATATCTGGAGGACTAGAGATTTTCTAGGGATGTGGTGGTTCAGTAGATAAGACCCTGAGCTTGTCGATCAGAAAGGTTGGCAAATGGTGGTTCGAATCCCTAGTGTCGAGGTAAAATTCCCTGTTAGGAGAATGAGCACATACAGGGAGATGTATTTGAGAGTAGTGTTTGAATAATACACACACAGCACACAGACACACTGTACAGTAAATATAGGTTTTTTACTTTCGATAAAGGTTTAAGCAAAGTTCAAAATAGGCAGTCCAAAGTCATTCACAGGTTAAATCAGTCAGTTTTCAGTCCAGGGATAATCCAATAACAAAGTCCAGTGTCAAAACAGTTCAGTATCAGACTTACACCAAATCCAGAAATTGCAGTCAATTAAGAAAAATGGAGGAAAGACAAAACTCTCCAACAGAAGGAAACAGAAACTCACTTGCACTCTCTTTTGAGACGAAGACTAAACAATCCAGTTTCTTGCTCCATCTTATGGCCATTTGAGAAACTACAACCAATTCCAAATTTTGCATTTTCTTAAAGATACAGTTTTAAAATGTCTATTCTGGTTTATATATTTCCAGCACAAATCACTTTAGGTGACTTACATTCCTAACACCTAGCACTGCATAACGGAGTGAGCTCCCGTTACTTGCCCCAGCTTTTGCCAATCTAGCAGTTCGAAAGCATATAAAAATGCAAGTAGAAAAATAGGGATACACTTTGGTGGGAAGGTAACAGCGTTCCATGCACCTTCAGCATTTAGTCTTGCTGGCCACATGACCATGTAGACGTCTTCGGATAACACTGGCTTTTTGGCTTTGTAACAGAGATGAGCTGTAGAGCCAGAAATGATTGGCACATATGTGCAAGGGGAACCTTTACCTTTACCTTAGAGCAGTGGTCAGCCACCCAAACACCAATCAATCAAACTCCAAATCCATTGAACACAGACCAAGACTACCAGCCAATCAGAATAGGCCAGCCTCAAATTTGAAACCAAAGGCTGTGAGACCCACATCCATACAGAAGCCTGATGATGGCAGATGAGATTCTGCAATGACGTGGGATAATACCCGAAGGAAGCTGAATAGCGCACGCACACACACAAACACACACACACACACATATATATATGTGTGTGTGTGTGTGTGTGTGTGTGTGCTGTTTAGCTTCCTTCGGGTATTATCCCACGTCATTGTAGTTCTGTTAAAGTT
>BLBF01000059.1:8216468-8236260 GCA_015471245.1 Laticauda colubrina | reverse complement strand
ATAACTTAAAAAAACAAATATATATATATTTATATATATATATATATGGCATAAAGGTAAAAAATGATACATGCAGTGTTTTCTTCATTTTAGATGTTAAAAGGGTTTTGTGATTGCTGGTGTTTTCTTTTCTGTGGGAAATGGATCCAAATAGCTCTCTGAGTGTTTAAGGTTGCCAACCCCTGCCTTAGAGGCTTCCTACTAGTGATTTAGGCAATGAGCAAGACACAGGATCAAATTGTAAAACTTGGGAACCAGAAATGGAAAGGGTAGGAGAGAGCTAGAGGAGGAACAACCAGACCAGAGATTAGCAGCAAATTGTCAAGATAATGAAGGAGAGCTAATGACTAGCAGTTATATCCCCATCATGACTTAAGACTGGAAAAAAACCAAGATGTCACCATCATGTTCTACTGGGGCAAATCTGATGTGCTGGTCAAAAATAAGCTTGAGCATAAATTCTTATCTGGGAAATTATTACCATTAAGCAGTTACATTGTTCTGTTTATTCAGATGAGAACAATTTTCTCTCGTTCTTGCTTTTGTCAAGTAATGATCAGGAGGCCTCCTCAGACGCCTTGCCAACAACATCTAGGAAGAATGTACTGGACAAAGATGCTTATTTAGAACTGACTAGCCCAAACACTAAATTCACAGACTGTAGTTTACAGCTATAGATTAAGGGTGTTTTTTCAAAAAATAAATACATCTAACCAATTGCTTAAAAAATTATTAGGTGGTCCACATCAGTATTTTTCTTGAAAACAGAAAAAGAATGGCAGTCTCCTTATTAATTCTGTAATAACTCTGTTCCTGATGCTGTCCATCTTGTAAATTTGCAGGGTTCTTTTTTTTTGTCCATGAATATGTGAACATTAGACTGTGATGTTTCTTTGTGTCGTGTGTGTGTATGTGTGTGTACATGTGTGTGTTTGTGTATGCCAGTGATGGGATTCAAATTTTTTTTACTCCTAGTTCTGTGGGTGTGGCTTGGTGGGCTTGGCAGGGGAAGGTTACTGCAAAATTTCCATTCCCTCCCCACCCCACTAACCTGCTTTCCAGCTCTGTTCTCCTGTGCAGGGTAACCAAAGAAGACCTAGCCAATCAGCTGGGACTAGGAGGCAGAGAATAGATGGGGGCGAGGCCAGTCAGAGATGGTATTTGCTGGTTCTCTGAACTACTCAGAATTTCCCCTACTGGTCAGAACTGCTGAATACCACCTCTGGTATATGCATAATAGTTGCCTTTTGAGAGTTGAATGCAATGAAATTTCATTTTAGTGTATGCTGATTAGTGTATATTTAAAATGACAAAGTTCTATACTACTCTACTCAATACTACACTACAGTATTTCCTTTTCTATTCTACTGGTGTTCTATTCTGTTCGTGTTGTTCTTGCTATACAGAAGAGAGCCTTTGGTTGAATGATGAGCATTTTGTTCACAAATGCTGCTGGGGTGGGGTCTCTTTTATAACATGAACCAGGTGGGGCTTTGCAGACAGGTCAACCAGCTAGAAATTTTATTTACTGAAGTACAGCAGATCTCCTCCCTACCAGTTCTTACAATCAGTAGGACTCGAGAGATTCTACTTGAAAACTTGTCACCTAAGGGGAAGATCATCTCTTCATTCACAACTGTTAAATATACTGTTATAATGTCTATCTGGGAAAGGTGTTGATGAGATGTTAGCATGGCAAAGTTTTAACCTTATAGATAGAAAAAGAGAACCTTTTCTTATCATCTACATCTTCTCTGTTGCAGAGAAGCAAGTGTTTTCCAGCAGTTTTGATCATTCATAGCATTTTTGGCTTCATCCCAAGAGACATTAATCATCTCAATATCTTCTTTAAGTGCTTGGCGCCAAGTTTTCAGAACCTGACCTCATTTCCTTTTTCCTCCACAAGGAATCCAACATAGTGCAACATTTGGATGTCTGTCTTTAAGCATATGGCCAACTAGCCACATTAAAAAAAAAAAAGTCACAATGGACTTTCAGTTTGCTTGTTTCTTCAATGATTTTTTTCAGTTTTACAAGATGGGGCTGCTAACCCTGCGCCCAGCCATTCTCACTTTATCCAAACTTGGGACTGGCTGGGGTATCTCTAAACAAAGTTAGTTCAGATGGAGTTAACCAATTCTTAAGCCAGGAGAAATCAATATTGGCATAACTTCCTGCTGTCTTTATTTATAATGCATGGTACATAAGGAGTTCTACTTTTGTTTCCCTCCCAACTACTAAATAACAATACAAGTTGGAAAACATTCACCAATGGTGTTCCTTAAAGTAGAATTTGGACTGGTAGAAGAACAGAGTTTTAACAAATGGCTAGACTGACAGGCTTAACTATCTGTCAAAACCTTTCTGGTTTGGCTCAAGGGTTTTGCAATGGTATGGAATGCTATGGGTGACCATGAGGAGAGGAGGAAGGAATGAAACAGACAATCAACTGCTTAGGAAACAATCAGATAAGAGGAGTAGGAGCCTAGAGTTGCTTAACGGCCAGAGAAAGAAACTTAGGAAAGATTCACCCTTATGGAACAAGCAGTTAAAGGTGGAAAGCAAGTAGTTTGTACTTTTAGACATGCAAGATTATGTTAGCGTAACCTTAGAATAAAGCAGATTTAGCTCATTTAGCCATGTTTCCTTTTTTATTATTATATTTTTTATTTTATTTTTAATACAAACAATCCATTAAGCAGTGTGTCATCTGAGTACAAATATCTTGTGCAATAACAATTAAAGTTTCTAACCATAATCATTTACAGTAGTATTGATTTTCTATATACTATTCTATATACTATATTGATTACTATATACATAATGTATCTAATTGTTATAACAATCTCATCTTACTTTATTAACTTCTATTAACATATTGTCTATATTTCACTAGTCTTCTTTTATTTCTAACTTTCATATTTCTTCTCTAACCATCAATAAAATGATTCCAATATCATATAATATTCAATAGCCATGTTTCATGCCTGGTTTAGCTGAAAGGGCTGACAACAGTCTTGTAAATCTGCAAGTATAAATGCCTTCCTAAATTTCTTTCACTGATTTTTAAGCAACTGGGGGCTTCTTCCCCTCTTATCTGATTGCTTCCTGGGCACCAGAGATGGTATTCAGCAGGTTCTGACCAGTTCTGGAGAACCGGTAGTGGAAATTTTGAATAGTTTGGAGAACCAGCAAATCCCACCTCTGACTGGCCCCACCCTCATTTATTCTCTGCCTTTGGACTCCCAGCTGATCATCCGGGTCTTCTTCTGTTGCCCTGCACAGGAGAAAGGAGCTGGAAAGCAGGTTAGTGGGGTGGGGAGGGAATGGAGATTTTGCAGTATCCTTCCCCTGCCACGCCTACCAAGTCATGCCAACCAAGCCACACCACACCCACCAAGCCATGCCCACAGAACTAGTAGTAAAAAAAATTGAATCCCACCACTGCTGGACACCATTTCTTCTCCCCTCTTTTCATGATAACCCATGCATTCCATTACATGCACAGATATGTTCAAAGGGAGCCTAACGAGGATATGGATTTTGCGTTATTTAATATAGCGCTATTATCAAATAGTGGTAAGCCCATGTCCAGAAGGAACACAACAATCAGCTGGGAAGGATCATGTTGTGAAGCAGTAGAGAAGGAGCCAACAGTCTCACTCTGCCACTCATGCCAGAAGTCCCTGCCCTCTCTGTTGGTCAGTGGTGTTCAGAGTGACACACATCTCCAAATCTACAGCCTGATTTTGAAGAGTTGGATACTTCCACTACCTAAAAAATGATGGCCCTGGAAGAAAAAGAGGTCAACCTATTTTCCAAAGTACCAGAAGGCAGGATATGAAACAAAGGATGAAAACTAATCAAGAAGAAAGCAACCTGAAATTAAGGAGAAACTTCCTAACAGTGAGGACAATTAAATGATTGGAACAGCTTGCCTTCAGAAGTTGTAGGGGTTTCATCACTGGAGGTTTTAAAGAAAAGATTGGACAGTTACCTGTCTGAAATGGTGTAGGGTCTCCTGCACGAGCAGGGGGTTGGACTAGAAGACCTCCAAGACCCCTTCCAGCTCTGTTCTTATTGAAATTGAAATTGAAAAGGAGGATAAGGTGATCTGGGCTCAAGCCAACTCATGGATTCATCTGACTAGCATAGCTTGTGAGAAGCATCAGACAGTTGAAATGGGGGGAAGTCATTATTTTAATGCACAACTAAGGGCATCATAAGGCTGCCTTAGACATGGTCTGGGATGATCAGATGATGGGAATACTGCATCCAGCTTTGGTCACCACGCTACAAAAAAGATGCTGAGACTTTGGAAAAAGTGCAAACAAGAGCAACAATGGTGATTAAAAGCCTGGGGACTAAAACATATGAAGAGTGGTAGCAGGATTTGGGTTTGGCTAGTGTAAAAAAAGAAGGACAAGAAGTGACATGATAGCAGTATTCCACAAAAAGGAGGGAGTCAACTTATTTTCCAAAGCACCAGAAGGCAGGACAAGAAACAATGGATGGAAACTCATCGAGGAGAGAAGCAGCCTGGAATTAAGAAGAAACTTCTTTACAGTGAAAACAATTAAGCAGTTGAACAGCTTGTCTTCAGAAGTTGTGGGTGCTCCATCACTGGAGGTTTTTAAGAAGAGATTGGCAGCAAAAGATGGCTTTAGCCAGTTTTTCAAAAATGGTGACTGGATCTTTCCATCTTGCATAACCATAGTGTTATTTCATATTGTAAGGGCATGGAAAAATATCTTATAGCACTGTAGCAGGTTAGGGAATTTCTCCAGCTTGTCTGCCTATTTCAATTAGGTGCCATCCATTTGGAGCAAACATAACCCTGAATTGACTTGGCAGAATTCTGGCCTCCGATGTGTCCACATATTTAGAAAGAACCAGTTTGCTGGAAAAAAACTTGAGGCATTTTGCTGGATGAACAAACTGTCAGATGGCCCTAGTATCTCATTCTGCATGGAATGTGGATTCAAACAGGACCTTCCAAGTTTCTTTTCTCTCTGGTCATCAGTTAAGTGCCATGTGCAAAAGCACATGGTGTATTTACCAAAAGATTAGCTTCCCCTGGAGAACTGTCATAATAGGCTTCCAAAGCTTTTCTGGCTAAATGACCATATTCTAAGATTTACATATTTCCTATGACCCCAGATAGGAGCAACGTTTATAGGGTCATCCAAAATAGCTCATTAGGTCTCATTGAATGGACTTGCATCTTCTTTAATGGACCCTGTGATATTTTTTTTTTTTTAAGGTTTGGGGGATGGGGGTTTTATTCAGACTTTTCGCCTGCAGAGAAGGACCACCCTAGCTTCTGGATCTAGAAATTCCACCACACCAGGGGGACAGCTGTCCAACACATGCTCCCAGCTTAAATCAAAATCCCCATCCTCTTCAGTTAAAACAGATAGTGAAAAAAAAGATGCATAGCAACAGATGTATAAATAGCCATTAAGAAGCAATTTTGTATACTTGACTTGTTTGCTCAGGATTATTTTATACTTTTAAGTGACCTATTCTCTCCTGATAGATACTAGTAGTCCTGCTAGGTCAAAGATAATTATTCAGTGGGAGGGAGAGAAAAGAAAATAATTCATGTTTAGCTTATAAGAGAGTCCATGTTCAGCTTGCAAAAGAAAGTATTTTGCAGTTTAGTTATGTGCCAAAGATTAGATAACTCTAAAATTTATATTCATTAGTTAATAAACAGATTTTACAAATTATATCACAAATACTTGCTGCTGTCATCAAAACAGAATCTCAATCTATTCTAGCAGCAGGCTGGGATATTAATCAATTCTAACAAAGGAGGAGAATAGCAGGAACAATAGCTAGACAGAACCTTACCCTGAACTTTATTTTCAGGTTTCCTGGAAATACTTCATTCTGAAGATGCAGTAATATTTGTTCAGAATTTTAATGGTATTTTGGAATTGGTGTTATTTATGCAAGATAGAGAAGAGGTGTTGACATTAGCATTTTGAGTTAAACACTTCAAATCTCTACATATAAACAACCTTGGTAACTTCTCAATCTGCTTTAAAAAAGTTGTTGCTCTAAAATGAAAACAATAAAACGTTGACTTTGGGTTTTGAAGATCAGAAAGATTTTGCAATCGTAAAAATGGCTTGAAGGGTTTTGAGCTGTAAAGCAAAAAGCTGATGTTGCATAATTTTTGTAATCTACTTGGATTTTGGGTTTGGATGATTAGAATGATTTTTGTAATCATAACAATGACTTCAAACATTGTGAATGGTACACAAAAAGTTGACATGGTTTTATTTTTATAATCTACTGCATTGAAGAAAGTCAGAAGTTATTACCTTTTTCCCTTTCTTTCTACTTTTCTCTTTCTTTTCCTTGTGTTTTTAACTTTTGTTTCTTCTACATTTTTTATCTTATAACAAAACTTAATTTTTGTTATAAATAAATGATCTTTATAAATAAAAGAGTTGTATGGGAGGGATTCCAACCAGGATGTTGGGATTATTAGAGACAAAGTTACACAATGGACTATCTCACCTGAGCGGACAATGTTTTTTCTAAAGTTACAGTTGAGTTTAGAAACCACAAGAAGGAGTTTGGTTTTGTCTATTCTTCTCATATACTTCCTGAACTAAATCTTCTTTCAGTTATAGTTTAAAAAATTGCTTCATTATGGAGATTCTCAGTTGTTCAGGTTATAGTTGTTACAAAGATGCTATTTCAAAAGACAGCTGGACTTCCTTTGTTTTTCTTTGAAAACGTTTCACTTTCAGTTTTCTTTGAAGATGTTTCAGTTCTGTTCTTCAGTTCTGAAGAAATTTCTTGGATGAGAAGTGAAACATCTTCAAGGAAAAGCAAATAAAATCCAGTTGCCTTTTGAAAAAACACTTTTGGGATTGCTTCACTATCCTTCCACAGATCAGATGCTTGTCCTTAGGAACAGTTGAACCTTCAGTGAATTAATTTCCAGTAATAATCAACCTTTCTAATCCATTAGTTTGGAGATACTACAGGCACCGAGGTGAACTAAATGTACACTTTCTCAAGTCAAACACAAGGATGATGATACACATCACATGATACAAGTCACCCAACAATTGTTTTATTGTGCTAATAATTTAGAATGTATTTCAGGACCCAGGAAGCCTTCTCTAGCCATTTAGAAGTTGGAACCCAACCAAGAAATATAGAGAACTGGGCCAAGGCTCAATCATTAACACTATGGACTAATAAAAAACTATGTGCCTTTCAATGTACAAGGCATCAAAAATGTTAGCTCTCCTATGTATATAGATATGTGCACAAAAGAACGGGGATCAGAGAAACATTAGTGCAATTTAAAATATATATACAGATTCAGAATAATAAACAAAGGAAGGGTATCTTGGAGCTGTGGACCATTTTTACTGAAGCCAACTACTTCTTCCCATGAGAAAGTTCTTGACTTGCAGAGAGTCCAACACACTTGTGTTTCATTAGATGGGCTTTGTGAAGGGAAATGGGAAAGGAGCAAACATGGTTGACCGCGGTCAAACAATTTCTTTCCCGAGGCATCAGAGAAGAGATAAATATAGCTCCGAATGGAACTGAATAAGGACCTGGATAGTTCCCAGCAGGGTCATCCAAAACTCTTGGGATGAGTCAAACAGAGTTGCAGGAGATGTGTATGTTCAGATTCTGTTGATGTTGCCTTTCAATAAAGTCAATTTATTTAATCCGATTATGTTTTCTGTCTGGTCTATCTGAAAAGGCTGACACCAGTTTTGAAAGTCCTCCCTACAACCAAGGTAACATCTCTCCCTCTTCTTCTCCCTCTCTCCCTCTTTCCTTCTTCCTCTCTCTCTCCCTCTCTTCTTCACTTCCTCTCTCCCTCTCCTCCTCTCTTTCTCTTCCCCTCTCTTCCTCTCTCCCCCTCCCTCTCTCCTTCTCCCTCTCCCTTCCACCATCTCCCAAGATCATTCTCACATACCATTACATTTCCCTCGCTTTCTGCTCTGTGGGCCTGGTGGCAAATCTGTGGCTTTTCAAGCTGCTTGTTTCAGATGCTGCTGCCATGTTTCATCAAATGCATGTTGAAGTGGGGATAAAGGGAGCTGTGGACCTCTGGGCTCAGGAGTAGAGAGAAGATTTATTGTTTTAGCTACATGATTTTAGGTACTGTAAATTATTTTCTTGTCTAAACTCCCTTATGCTGTAAGGAATAGTTCTGGGAAATATCCTGTCATTTCAGGTTCTTGAAGCATGTCAGAATGAAGGCATTTTAGAAGCCAGTCTGGCTTTTGTAGCTTATTTCCCTCTCTTAGGATTTGAGATGCCAAGAGCCAAATTCCATTGGAATCAGGGCAGTTGCCTTCCATTGGGTTAAACTTCAGGTCAAGTCAGTCACACATTATTTTGTTCACACCAACTAGATTTTCAGTGGTTTGCTTAGTTTTTGTCTGGAGTGTTCATTGTGACCAGACACATTGTTGTGTGAATTTCTTATTGTGCCTGTATAATGTTTCTACTTCGTACTTGCAATGGCTTTGTCTAGGCTTCCAGGTACAATTCAAGTTGTTACCACCTATACAAGTAGTCCTTGAATTATGGAGATAATAGAATTTGCCCATCACAGTTGTAGTTGTCATGAAGCAGGTCGGTCACATGATCAACACAATTGTGCAATCATTTTTGTGGTGGTTATTAAGCAGATTACTGAGGTCACCAATGCACAATTTTGATGAAAACCTAAAGTAAATACAGTTTTTTGGCAAAACCATGGTAAAACATGGTCACATGATGATGGGATGCTGCCAGGAGCTGTGAATGTAGTCTGAATGCTAAGTGCCTGAAGTGTAGCTATGTGATTGTGGGGAGAGGCTGACAGTACTTCAAACAGTTGCTGAGCAACTGGTTGTAAATTGAACACTACCTATAATGCTGTCTGTGGAATAGGATTGGGCTGTTGCGGGACTGTCTTCTGTCAAAGGTATTTGTCTGCCCCACACATTCCAAGAGAGAAACATACTCTGGGTCCTTGTACTGGAAGATTAGATACTAAAACATACGGAGGACAGTTGCAGTAATTTGGTATGTCAAGTTTATTGAGAAGGACTGGGGGTGATATGATAACAGTCTTCCAATATCTGCTACAAATAAGAGAGATCAACCCAGAGGTGGTATTCAACCGGTTCTGAGCCGTTCTGGAGAACTGGCAGCGGAAATTTTGAGTAGTTTTGAGAACCGGCAAATACCACCTCTGACTGGCCATTTCCCCATCTCTTCTCTGTCTCCCATTGAATTCCAGCTGATCGGCTGGGCCTTCTTTGGTTGCCCTGCACAGGAGAATGGAGTTGAAAAGCAGGTTAGTGGGGTGGGGAGAAAATGGGGTTTTGCAGTATCCTTCCCCTGCTGCACCCACCAAGTCATGCCACCAAGCCATGCCCACGGAACCGGTAGTACATTTTTTTTTTAATCCCACCACTGGATCAACCTCTACTCCAAAGCACCTGAAGGCAGAACAAGAAGCAACAGGTGAAAACTAATCAAGGAAAGAAGCAACCTAGAACTAAGGAGACATTTCCTGATAGGGAGAACAATAAACTGGTGGAATGGCTTGCCTTCATAAGCTGTGGGTTCTCCATCACTGAAGACTTTTAAGAATAGATTCTTCTTAAGAAGACAACCATTTATATAAAATGATATAGGGTCTTCTGCTTGAGTAGGGGGTTGGACTAAAAGACCATCAACGTCTCTTCCAACTCTGTTAGTCAGTTATTAAACCAAAGCCATCTTGTAGGACCCAGAAGGCATATCTTCTTAGCGGCATTCCGTATCCTTTAGAAGAATTACTCCTCCTTTATCATTGACAAGCCCTGCAGAAGAATTGCTCCTCCTCTATCATTGACAAACCCTGCAGATCCCCAGAAAGGCAGTTAAAGTTTGTCTCTACTCCAACTGTTTATTTATTTATTTGATTTATCAATCATTTACAAGATAATAGATATAAGTATAAACATGAGTAAGAATACAGGAAATATGTATGAATAAATGGGGACAATAGGACAGGGACAGGAGGCACTATGGTGCACTTTTGCACGCCCCTTACAGACTCTTAGGAATGGGGTGGGGTCAATAGTGGATAGTTTGAGGTTAAAGGAGTGGGGGTTAGAGGATGTAACAACAGAGTCAGGCAGTGCATTCCAGGCATTGAGCACTCTGCTGCTGAAGTCGTATTTTCTGCAATCAAGTTTGAAGCGGTTTGAGTTTGTATTGTTGTGGTTGAAGCTGAAGTAGTCATTGAGTGGCTGGACATTGTAGCAGATAATTTTCGGTGCTATGCTTAAGTCTAACTGTAGGCGGAATAGTTCAAGGTTGTATGAGCCAATGTTCTCCATTGGAGAGATTTAGTATATTTTTAGACCAGATCAGCTTTTAAAGAAATACAGTGTACTTGTTCGGGGGTAAGGAAACTTGGCTCTTTTATCACTTATGGACTTCAATTCCCAGAATTCCTGAGGAAGCCATAAAAGGTTCCCCATCCCTGGCCTACTGGTTTTTCAGTTGTGGAGGAAATCAATTTTTGACTTGAATGGGACTGCTTAATATACAAATGTAGGACATATTCTTTATATTATTACTCTTTGTATTCTTTATGTGTCCTACATTTGTATATTAAACAGTTCTGTCCAAGTCAAAATTTGATTCCCCCCACAACTGAAAAACCAGTAGGCCAGGGATGGGGAACCTTTTATGGCTTCCTCAGGAATTCTGGGAATTGAAGTCCGTAAGTGATAAAAGAGCCAAGTTTTCCTATTTCTGTGCTAGTGGAATGCATTATTTTTCTTTTGTATTTTTGTTTTAAGGAATTTCTCACTGCCCACAGTCAGATTGTTTGAACTGGGTAATCATATAAATATTCTTAATAAACACATAAAATATCCTGGGCTTCACATAGATTTCTGGGCTGAACGCCAGCTAATTCAAAGAAAATGTTTAATGCATTTTTTTTAAAAAAATACAGAAAGTCAGAGGTTAAAAGATGAGACTGAGGCTGACCATTATTTATAACTCTTGTTGTCTCATCCTGTCAGATCACAATGCTGTTGGCTAAATGCAGGAGATAAAAAACCATCGTTTTGTCTTAAAATGTATCTTGGGGAAGATTTTATTTTTCATCTCAAAGGAAGCTCACCAACCATCCAGTTTGGTTTTCATGAAATTTTACTTTCTCTTTGTCTAACACATGAAGCTAAGCCCCAAAGGTGTTTTTCTTTAGGAAGCAACTGGACTTTCTTGTTCCACTTCTCATCCAAGAAGATACTCCAGCTCTGACTGGATAGTGGGGAATGGAAGGATTTATATTCCTTGCAGATAGCTGGTCATTTGCATCCTTTTTAGAGGGTCATTGAAGCACATGGAGGTTTACGTGTGTCCTCAGGATCATCTAAGTGTGCTTCTGGTTCCTGTAGTGTGCATTTTTTTCTCTGGAAATTCATTCCTACTCCAATACCATTCAAAGGGTGTTTATCCCAAATTGTACAGTTAAAAGTCTGTAGAGATTCTTAGTCATCCAGGTCATGGTTGTCCCAAAGGTGCTTTTTTGGGAGACAACTGGACTGTCATTGTTTTTTTCTTTTGAAGATGTTCAAAAGAAGAGATGTTCAGAGATAAAGAAGCTTCTTGGATGAGAAGTGAAACATCTTCAAAAGAAAAAAAAACAAGAAAGTCCAGTTGCCTCCTAAAAAAAGGAGCTTTGGGACAACCATGACCTGGATGATTGAGAATCTCTACCAAAAAAAAAAAAAAAAAAAAGACAAGCTAGCTTCTGCATTATGGTTGTTTCAGAAAGGTGATTTCACCAAGGGAGCTAACAGCAAGGAGATAGCTGTGAGTCACATAATCTTCCTGTGCCTGGTACATTTGTTAATTCCCTTTAGTTGCATCCCGGGATGCTCTTTCCTTATCAGGATCAAAACTGTTCATTTTCTGTCTTCGTCTAGAAACGTGGCCCTTTTGCATGAAAAGCTGTGATGCGAAACAGCTTTGAACTTGGTCTAGTATCCTTAATTAAAGTTAACTTTCTCCTTTGCATTTTTCTTTTAGATAAACTAGTAGACTCAGCCAAGTAGAAACCTTAAGTGCATCTTAAAAGAATAATGGATGGAAATTGAACAAGGAGAGATTCAACCTAGAAATAAGGAGAAATTTTCTGACAGTGAGAATAAACTATCAATGGAACAGAAGTTGCCTTCAGAAGTTGTGGGAGCTTCATCACTGGAAGTGTTCAAGTGGAGACTGAACTGCTATCTGTCAAAAATAGTGTAGGGTCTCCTGCTTGAGGAGACACTCAAGACCCTACACTCTCCTGCATTGGACTAGATGACCTACAAGGTCTCTTCCAACTCTGTTATTCCATTCTAGAATTTGAAGAGGACTAAATTTGCAACAAAGCAATGAAAGGGGACTAACACTCTCCACTAAGTCTTGCTCAGTTCAAAGCCAGGTGAATAAAATCTGAAAATGACGTGCCACCAAACACCAGGAAACAGAACCCAAAGGTGAACATGATGTGGCCAAACCCTGATGACAATACAATAAAGCCACTTCTTAACATAGTCTGCAAAGCAGGGCCGGATGGAAATGATCTTAACCTTATAATCACTGTAATTCTTTTTATCACTCTCCAAAAGCAGTCTTGCCAAGATTCATTTGCACACATCACTCATACTTGAAGGTGCAAACAGGGAAGGAAAAAAAACATCCCTCCCCCAGAAGACCCAATCTCCCATTTTAAAAGAAAAAGAGAAAAGAAAAATGACCCCATATATTATGCATTTTATTCTGATTCATTCTTTTAATATTTTGTTTGGACTCCTCCACTCCAGCCCTCCTCTCTGAACACATTTTTGGGTGGCTTCCACCATTGTTCTGGGAAAAGATTGTTTCATTATTTTAATACATTTTAGATATACAGGCAGGTCCTTTACATTATGGGAACACATCACTTAGCAACTGGCTGGCAGTTTGGCTCTTCGAAAGTCATAAGAATCCAATATTACGTTGTAGCTCAACTGTACTGTCCATGATAGAAATGAATCTAAGGGTGGACACATTTTTTTCTTTGCAAGCTTGTTCTCTCGGTAAATCATGTAGGAGATGGTGGATCTCTTCTTCTTTTATGCACATACATTTAAAATATATATGGACTGTCTTTTAGAAAACATTCAGTATTACTTCTGTGTTGCTTTGGAAATAGCGGTAGCATTTATATACGGCTCCATAGAACTTTACTGCCCTTTCAAAGTGATTTACAGAGCCAACATCTTGCCCCCAACAATCTGGGTCCTCATTTTGCTGACCTTGGAAGGATGGAAGGCTGAATCAATCTTGAGCCCATCAGGACTGAACTCCAGGCTGTGGGCAGAGTTTGCCTGCAATACTGCATTCTAACCACTGTGCTACAATGGCTCTTCTAATAAAATTCTGAATAATCATATTAGGAACATTAAATAATCATATTTGGATGGTTTTCTAACTGGTTATGTGCCATCAACTAATTTTTGAATCCTAGCAACCACATAAATAAAGTTTCTCTTTATTGGAGAACAAAATTGTCTTCAGGAAATCCTCAACTTATGATCATTTATTTATGGATCTTTCAAGGAGACATGGTGACTCAGTGGCTTAAAGACCGTGGAGATGATCTTAATTCTGATGGTTCGAGTCCTAGCACTGCAAGGCAGTGTGAGCTCCCATCACTTGCTTCAGCTTCTGCCCATCTAGCAGTTTGAAAGCATGTTACATGCAAATAGATAAATAGGTACCATTTCAGTGGGAAATGCAGCGGCAGACCCCTGAAGGTGCTGGACCTACCTAAATGTGACACCTGACTGCAATGTGACATAGATCATGAGAGAAGACCCTGGATGATGCTGTATATCGCCGTAGGATTCTGCTTGTCTTTCTGGTCCAGAGCTACCTAATTTGCTCCTGTGGTGCCCTCTGGATAGTGTGTGAGCATGAACTAAACAGACAAGTACTTTTTGGCAACCAGATAACTACTATGTGTTAACATTGTGGTCTCCTGGCTAATTGTAACATTACCATATGCTAAAGGAATAAATAAATATGGATCATTCAAAGTTATGACAGTGCTGAAGGAAGTGTCCAATGACAATCCTTACATTTATTTCTTTAACCATAACCTTGATTTTGAAAAATCCCAAGAGCATAGAATTACTCAGTAATTTATGCCTTTAGCCTGGTTAAAGAACTAAACCTCTATAGTAATCAAAATATAAATATTCTCGTTGGAGGTCATCAGCCCTGCCTTTCCACTCAGTGTGTTCAGCATGGTTTACAGTAAAAGAAATGAAATACACACAGACAAAAAAAAAATATGATTTTTGAAACAAATAGCAATGACCTTTAGCAGAAACCATAATTTTGACTTTTTGTGCAAATATCTTAGTATGGAACGTAAGCCAATAATTAGCTTGAGTTGTGCAAAAATCCTATAAATAGGGAACGTGAAACACATACACAGGATGAATTGGGAATCCTTGATTGCTAACAGAAAAGCAGTCATTTTAGTTGCACAGATATCTTGAGATGATGACCCGTAAACAAATATAGGTGTCGTTTTTATGATTGTATCTCAGCTTCTAGTCCTAGTTCTATTCAGACCTTGGTCTATTGAGCTTTCCAGATTATTTATTTGTTTTGTTTATTTATTTGATTTGTCAATCGCTTACACGATAATAGGTATAAGAATAAACATGAGAATGAATACAGGAAATAGGTACGAATAAATGGGGACAATAGGACAGGGATGGTCGGTATGATTGTGCGCTTATGCACGCCCCTTACAAACCTGTTAGGAATGGGGTGAGGTCAATAATAAATAGTTTAAGGATAAAGGAGTTGGGGGTTTGAGGATGTAACAACAAAGTCATGTAGTGCATTCCAGGCATTGACCACTCTGCTGCTGAAGTCGTATTTTCTGCAATCAAGTTTGGAACGGTTAACATTGAGTTTGTATCTGTTGTGTGCTCTTGTATTGTTGCGGTTGAAGCTGAAGTAGTCATTGACTGGTAGGACATTGTAGCAGATAATTTTGTGTCCTATGCTTAAGTCCAACCATAGGTGGCGTAGTTCTAGGTTGTCCAAGCCCAAAATTTCAAGCCTGGTGGTGTAGGATATTCTGTAGCTGAGGAGTATAGTACTCTTCTCGTGAAATACTTCTGCACTCACTCAGTTATATTAATGTCCAATATATAGTGCGGATTCCAGACAGATGAGCTGTATTCAAGTATTGGTCTAGCAAAGGTTTTGTATGCCCTAGTTAGCAATTCAGTATTACGGGAGGAGAAGCTTCATAAGATTAGATTTACAACTATTAATGCTTTTCTGGTTCCACTAATACAACTCTTAATGCCATTATGTATGGTTCCACTGACACAACTGCAAGAACAGGACTTTTTGAGAATCGAAGAACACCTGAAACAAACTGAGTTACATGTTTCATGCCAGAATGTGGAAAGGCCTTTTCCTTTAGGGAGGAAATGTAGAAAAGTCTAATTGGAGTTTCATGATCTTCTTTTTGTACTGGGATTTGATCTTGGCCAGATGATGATTCTAAGTCTACAGATTATAAATGACCTGTCCTCCCTCATGGTTCTATGAGATTTTGGAGGTCAATTCTTAAGAACTTTCATACTTAAAAAAAAAATCCTGTAAGGGTTGGAATGCTTCTCCTGCTATAGGAGTCCACCATAGTTGTTTCTGTATGATCTGCTGTTGTCCTCCTGCACATTTAGGAGATAACTGGTTGTTATGGAAATGCACTGATACAGGAGAGACAGTTGGGGTAGCCCAGATACATTCATATGACCACATAAAGGTTCTTATGATTTGTTGGCATTGCTCTTTGTCTGGAATTTAAGCAGAACTGGGCAATCTTCCTGAGACAGACCACAAATCCAGTTAGGTCAGCAAACAAGCATGTTTTTAAACTCCTGCAGAGAAAGATGCTGCATTCCACAGGGCTTAATTTCTTATGTCTTCTGCTGTCAGGCATCAGGACATCAGTCAATTTCTCATCAGATTGTTAGTAAGACTGCTGAAGGCAGAGATTTTTACTGTTAAAAATATGCCACTTTTGCACAACAACAGGGCAGGCTAAAATGAGGTTGGGTCATTTGTGGTTTGGTGTTATGGAAACACAGCCATTATCTGCAAATATTGAGTCTCAAAGTTGAGTTAATGCATGTGATAACTTCTTTCCCAGTGTATCACATGGGAGTTAACATCTGGACAAAGAAAGTGGATATTCTGTACCTTATTTACAGCTAAAAAGTTATTGTTTGGCATTGGGAAGACAAACATATGGCTCCAACTGTTTAGTGGTCTGCAGAATTGATCAATATAGATTAATTATGGATGACTATGATGAGTTATGGCTCCCATTTATTAAAATGTTTACTGCACAACTTTATATATGCCTGGAAATATTTGCCCTGTATGTTTTTGTTCCTTTTTCAGCTCTCCTTCTTAATACTTTCTTAATTTCTTTTTCTTTGTTTTTTGTATTTAGTTAAATGAAAAAAAAATACTTTGGGAGGTTGGAACGAAGCCATCATACTATATGATCATAGGAACTGTGTTTTGTTAATCAAGGTCTGGTGTAAATCCACCCTTTAGCTTATCTGTGCCTTGAATTCCACTTCTTTGTGTTCACTCAGAACTTAACTTTATGGGAAAGATAGACAATTTGCAAGCTAGGATTTAGAGGTTCTTTAAACCCCAAATCTCCAGACTGGCTTCTTCTTGATCTTTGATCAAAGGCTTGCAACATACTACTGTACCAGCAAGCCTTAATCTGTACCATACATAGTTATATAATAGGTCAGAGTCTGTGCCTAAATGAATTTATTTTTCTACTACTTTTATGCTCTTTATTCCTTTTTTCTGTGTCTTTCCTGCTTGTCCCTACCCTGATATTTACAAACAATGTGATTTTGACATAAAAATTGGTAAACCTAGAAGGCTCTTTATAACTTATTTGTATTTTTTTATTTTATCCCACCGTTATTCTTCTTCTAAGTTACCCAGAGTGGTGAATATACTTAATACTCCTTCCTCTTTCTATTTTCCCTTCAATAACAACCTTTTGAGGTGGGTGTCAACCCTGAAGCAAATCTGGCTGAGGCCATTTTTATGGCTTCCAGGTTGCCACAAGACAGGGAGGAGGGGGAAAACTATTTAGCTGGGGTTTTGTAGTCAAAACAAAGAGCTTTTGTCTGGGAACCAAGGACATTTCAACAAGTGATGGGGAAGAAGAGGAGTAGAATAACTGAGCAACCAGCCTGCACCTCTATTGGACAATGTGACTGATGACTGGGAGGGAAAGGGAACTTTCACTTTTTAATTAGGTCAAAACTGTGGGAACTTTCAGAGTCAGTTTTCACCAGTTGTGCCAGTATGATGTATCCAATAAAGTTGTTCTTTGAGGAATCTTACCTGTCTCGGAGTTCTGCTTTCCATGGGAAAATTACTTGGAATGTTGACAGTGGGTTGAGCTGAGAGATACTAATTGGCCTCAGGACTTAATGGCTAAGGTGGAACAAATTATGAAAAGAGGTGCTTTCAGTTCATTTTGTTGTTTTTTTCCTTTAAATCCACAAAACCTCTGACATGCTGAAGTTACAGCTCCTGCCAGGGAAATGATGTGTGCACAAGATAGATTTCATGAAATGAAAACAAAACAAATATATGGATTTTTTTGGGTTTGAGCATCTTGCCCCCACTTTTTGCCACCCTAGGCTCGCTCAGATGCCCATAAAAGGCAATTGTACTCACACTGTTACTTGGCAAAGAAGGATCATTCCAGCAGATCGATGGGAAAAAGATTGGAAATAGCACAGAGGAGTGGGAAGAATGAGATGAGAAGGGGAGAGGGGTTAATGGCTTTTTTCGCATGTTTGTTTAGAAGTGAGCTCCTCTTTTGCCATTTTAGGCAGGGCACGGCCATAAATTCACCCTCCAATTATAGATACTGTTGATGGATGTGCTGCCAGCTGATTGATTCAGTTCTCTCCCCAAGCAATATAATTATCAGATTTCTCAGTTGGCACTAGAACCTTAGCTTAGTTAAAGGCCAAAACCTGTCCTGAAGTCTCTGGATTTAAACCACTTTGCCAAAGTGGAAAATCTTTCTTTCCTGAAGTTGCATCTGCTGAGTAGCTTTAAAATCAGGTTATTCCTTATTATCCTTTCTTTTCTTTTTTTCTCCACACACCAACTTTCTTGAGGTTCTGCGACTTGTCAAGAAGGACCTCCATCCGAGTTGGTGTTTCTTTGCCTCTGTCTTTTGTTCTAATCTGGCTACGGATCCCCCAGCTCCTTTCCCTAAAATGCAAATATGACAAAGTTTATTTTCAAATGTGAAAAAAATGGACTCCCCAGATTAAAATGGGAACAATCCAGTGATAATAGGAAAAGTGGAGAGAGACGGGAGGGAAGGAGGGAAGGCGAGATGGGGGGGGGGAAGAGAGAGGGAGAGAGAGAGACAGAGACAGAGAAAGACAGAGAGACAGAAAGAGACACAGAGAGAGATACACAGAGAGAGAGAGAAACAGAAAGAGACAGAGAGAAAATAGATGGGTGGATGAATGTTTCAGATATTAACTGATCAGCCCCAGAGGAAAAAAGGAAAATTTCAGTTGGACGCTTCTACTGATGCCCACTCCCTGAGTCCTTTTCCATCTCTGAAAATATATACACTGTTGTCATAGTGACTGAGTGGAGATATACAGAGGTGAGAAAATGAGACTCCCTAATTTTTCAGTGATCGCTTGGAGAATGAAAAAATGTATGCCTCAGTATTGCTCATAAAGAATTATTCGCCTTGGGTAGAACAGCAGGCAGAAATCTCCTTTTCCATCACTCCAGGGAGTGCTGCAGAGTGATCCATTTTCCCTCTGCAAAACTATCAGAGACTAAATTTGAAATTCTGTAATTGATTGCTATAAACTTGGCTTGAAAAGCCACTTTTGAGCATTTCCTCAGGATGTGGTCAGGATGGATATTAGCATAAATTTAATCACTTATAGACCAATTATAGACCCTTCCCTCAAAAACAAAACAAAACAAAACAAAATTTTATATGTCTCAGTATGCAAACAATAGATTTTGTCTCTCTGAATGCTTAAAAAGCAATTTTATCACTCTGGGCTGCTTTAATAAATGGCTGCTTTAATAAATGGATGAGCCATATCCTCATGAAATATTGAATTATTTCTGGGCAATCTAGGAAGGCTAGAAAATATACTTTTCTCATCAAAGAGTTTGGTATTGCTACAAGTGTGCAAGATCTAGACAGGCAGATGGACAGGATAGGAAGTGGATAGATAACAAAAATGATAGACAGGCAGGTGATAGATAGTAGACAGATAGATAGATAGATAGATAGATAGATAGATAGATAGATAGATAGATAGATAGGTAGATAGATAAGATGATAGATAGAAAATAGATGATGATAGAAGCAAGAGACAGAGAGTTTGGCAGAAAGACAGCGATGTAAGCCACCTCAAAAAGTTATATAGAAAATACTACTTTTTGAAATCCTTTCTCATGACAAATTTCTCATGACAACATTTTTTATTTACAGAATCGGACCAGAATTTTTTTGGTATCAGAAACCAGAAAAGTGAACTATAAAACAGAGGAAACTTACTCTGGTCCTCATTATAGGAAAAAAAGAAGAGCCTTCCTTCCTTCCTTCCTTCCTTCCTTCCTTCCTTCCTTCCTTCCT
>BLBF01000059.1:8201351-8216458 GCA_015471245.1 Laticauda colubrina | reverse complement strand
CCTTCCTTCCTTCCTTCCTTCCTTCCTTCCTTCCTTCCTTCCTTCCTCAATTAAATTTAAAGATTAATGGAAATCCCATTCAGATCTGAAACTTAAATGACCCATGGAAGCATAGTGCGAGTATCACTCCCCAACCCCTTCAGTTTACACACTTATAAACTTCTCAAATTGCTCAGAATTTGTATTGCACCATAACATCTTCATCTGGACTATCTTCATCCCAACAAGATGCTTCTACAAGCTCTTCGTTTTTTTGGAATTAATTTTAGCATTATAAATCCTTTATCATAATTATATATTCTGCTTTAGCACAGAATATCAATCCACATACTTGACTGTCAGGCTCTAGTAAGGTTACACAAAGGCTCCCAGTTTTGGTGGGGACAAAGAAGGGGATATTTAACCTTTGGTAGTCAAGCAGCAAGGGACACGGTGGTTCAGTGGCTAAGATGCTGAGCTTGTTGATCAGAAAGGTTGGCGGTTCGGTGGTTCAAATCTCTAGTGCCGCGTAACGGAGGGAGCTCCCATTACTTGTCCCAGCTTCTGCCAACCGAGCAGTTGCATGCAATGCAAGTAGGAAAATAGGGACCATTTTGGTAGGAAAGTAATAGTGTCCCGTGTGCCTTTGGCGTTTAGTCGTGCTGGCCACATGACCACAGAGACATCTTTGGACAGTGCTGGCTCTTCAGTTTTGTAACGGAGATGAGCACCGCCCCCCAGAGCCAGAAAAAACTGGCATGTATGTGCAAGGGGAACCTTTACACCAGCAGCAGTTCCTATAGAAGAAAGTGCTACTTTCATTTGCTGCCTCATCATTTATTTCCTTCCTCAAGTTGATATATGCATTTTTCTAATTAACTGCTAAGCATGTAAGTCCTGGTATTTGTATCTACATACAAACACTCTCCAGCACTTTTCTGCCTGTAATTTGATTGAGCTTTTCCTTGATGGTTGCCGCTGATGGCTTAACGAAATAAGTGGTCTTTTTTGAACTCTTTGCAGCACTCTTCTCATTTCTGATCCCTGCAATTTAGAAAACAAAAATTGATAAATGTGTTTGCAATATAATGAACTTTAAGAGTTTGGCTGTAGGATATTTATGAGTATGGATAATTAACAGATGTGGTTGGGCAATCTTGGAAGAGAAGCCTGGATCATTCTCCTTCATGGAATTGGAATACAAACTAAGACAAGGCCATTAACATTTTTATGACTTTGAGCAGATAACATTTCATACCTTTAATTTTGGTCAACTCAACCCTCTTCTTAACCCAATCCTCTTCAAGAAGCTCAGCCCACTAACCCTTTGTTGAGAAATTGATTTTGTTCCAGCAGAAGACAATATACAAATAAATTCACGAAATAGAGATGTTTTGTTTGTCAGTTCATGTGGGTGGGGTAAGAAGATGGTCCTGGAAGTTCTCATCACTGAAGTTTACTTAACCTTTTGGAGTTTCCAAATGTATTTCCTCAACTGGAAGATCTACAACTTCTGTGGTTGCCTTGGCAGTTCATGAGGCTGTCAGCACCCAGTGGGAACAAAACTTGCTAATGCCTAGAAACCTAAAAAAAGGGAAAATGAAGATAAGTAACAGCCTGGGAGTGTTGTGTCTCTGTAGAGGGAAGAGAGACGTCATCTTTCAGATTATTGCCTAATTAAAATACACTTTGTTCATATTTCAAAGGAAGCCAGAAGCCTTCACTCTTAGAGCCCTGTTTATTAATCCGTGAGGTTACAGGATCTGTTCCATGTAATGGTACCAAGCGATAGGTCAAGAAAATCCATGATTTCCAGTCTGGGTTGGTCACTGGGATCAGAAGTTTTGTCTAGTGAGCTTTTGGACTCGTACTGGAGCCCATCCTCAGGGAATTTCTCTCTAGCACACACTGCTAGAGGGAAGTTCCCTGAAGATGGGCTCCAGCATGACCTGAAGCTCTGGTCCTGGTGATCAACCCAGATTAGATCCTGCAACATTATCTGTGATGACCCAGAGTATATCAGAAATATAACAAAACCCAAAATGTAACTAAAAGTCCTTTAATGTCTTCAACTTGGCTTTACCGTTTAACTGTTCACAGTGGAGGAATAAACTATTTTCAAAACAACATTTCAAAGGCAAGAAACACAGTTCACATTCAAAGAGCCGATAACGAAGCAAAAACCAAAAACAAACCTCACTGAATAAAGTTTCACGACAAACCAGGATAAATAATTACAAAATTCAGGAAGATAACCAGGTACAGTCCATTGAAAGAACGTCAACCAAGATAAACCTTCTTTAGGAATAAAACACTAATTTGTCTCCAGCATCTGTTAGCATGCAGGTCCAACCTTTTATGCAGATCTCACATCTGCAACCCATGAAGAGGATCATGGCTCTCTCCTCCCAAGCAGACCACATTTTACCCTGATCTTCTCCTCCCTGCGTGCCCTAGGATGGATAAGGGATGGGCCTGGGTCCTCCTCTCACTGCTCAGAGTCAGTCTCCACCAGGGGCATGACATTATCCTGGGACAATGGGACATGTATATTCACCTCCATTCACCAAAGACTTCTTCTTCAAAAGAAACCTTTGCTCACAACAAGTAGGTATTTATTCTCTGTGTCTCCCACCTCGGTTTCCTGACCCTTTGACTGTTAATACTGTGTCCACAATTGTCTGATGGATGTCACATTCTGGTTTTAGATGGGTGGACAGGAAGATAGCAATGGTAGCTTGATTAAAAGGCATAATGCATAATGCAAGAAACACCTTCCAACCAGTGGTGGGATTCAATTTTTTTACCACCAATGTGGGGTGTGGTTTGGTGGACATGGCAGGGGAAGGATATGGTAAAATCTCCAGTCAGAGGTGGTATTTGCCAGTTCTCTGAACTACTCAAAATTTCTGCTACTGGTTCTCCAGAACTGGTCTGCTAAATACCACCTCTACTTCCAACACAGTCCTAATGAAACATGTCTGGGGAACTAATCCTCTAATAAAGTATGTCAATGCACTACTTTCCATTTGTTTATTTTTGAATGTTACCAGTTAGGGACCTCATTTGTTTTTATTAGCATCAGAAAGCATAAACTGATTTTACTGTTCTTGCATCTACCTATGAATATTTTGGTGAAAGGTTTCCAGGAAAACTCATGTGCATTTATGTTTATATTTCTTCTAACAGATTCATTTTTCTATGCCATCTCTCTGCATATATATTCTTATGAACATTTTATCTACCGTGTTGGCCATTTCCATGAATTTTTCACACCATTAATTGCAAATTTATATGCATTTTTCTTCCAACAAAGAACTGCATCACCGCATTTGGACAATTGCGAACCAAAAGATAATTGTCTTCTGGTTCAATTATTAATTTGGAAAATGAGGATGAGATTGAGATTAAAATGTAAAGCAAACCACACTTAATAAAGTAAAAGCCGGGCAAATATGTCTTGTGAAATAAGGTATTTATTTTTATTTATTTATTTGTCAAGTGATTATAAGATAACAGGTATCAGTATAAACATAGTTATGAATACATGAAATGGATACATATAAGAAAAATAAAATGAAACAACAGGACAGAGATGGTAGGCACGTTGGTGCACTAATGCAATTCCACCTACAGACCTCTTAGGAAAGGGGTGAGATCAATAGTAGACAGTCTAAGGTTAAAGTTTTTGGGGTTTGGAGAAGAAACCACAGAGTCAGGTAGAGTATTCCAGACATTGACCACTCTGTTGCTTCAACTGTATTTCTTGCAATCAAGTTTGGTGCAGTTTACCTTGAATTTGTATCTATTGTTTGCTCTTGTGTTGTTATGGTTGAAGCTGAAGTATTCATTAACAAGTAGGATATTTCAATATATAATTTTATGTACTATACTTAGATGAGCGTAGTTCTAAATTTTCTAGGTCTGGAATTTCAAGTCTGGAGGCATAAGGTATTCTGAAATGAGTAGAGGAGTGGAGAACTCTTCTTGTGAAATATTTCTGGACGTTCTCAACTGTATTAATATCAGATATGTAATGTGGGTTCCATGATGATCTGTATTCGAGTATTGGTCTAGCAAATGTTTTATGTGCTCTAGTTAGTAATGTGATATTACCAGAGAAAAAGCTACGTAGGATTAGGTTAACAATTCTTAATACCTTTTTGGCTATGTAGTGGGTTCTATAATAAGCTGGCAAGACTAACCATTTGTGGATCAGAGCAATAAAAACACAGAAAAAATTAATTTCGGAACCACTTTTGGCCTTCTTCTCTTCAGATGTTATTTCAGTGGATCACCTGAAGAAACATTTAAAGATTGCTTCTTATGGACACATTTTTTGCTAAGTAGATGTATAACTTCTTCAATGAAACAGAAAGGACCATAGCTTTCATAGGGTAAGTGTTGGGTCTAGAAAGGTATCTATTAAACTAAGTATCTATCTGATCGAACTGACTTCAGTAACTTTGCCAGTCAAGGTGAAGGTGGAGATGAAGGTGAAGATGGGGTGAAAAATGTGTCCCTGGAGGTCTTCTAGTCCAAAGTCTGCTGAAGCAGGAAATCCTATACCATTTCAGAGAACTGGTTGTTGAATTTCTTCTTTAAAAACCTCCAGTAATGGAGCGCCCACAGTTTCTAGAGACAAGTCATTCCACTGGTTAATTGTCCTCACTGTGAGGAAGTTTCTCTTAGTTCTAGGTTGGTTCTCTTCATGATTAGTTTCCATCCATTGCTTTTTGTTCTGCCATCTGTTTCTTGGAAACAGGTTGATCTTCTCTTCTTTGTGGCAGCACGTTAAATATTGGAATATATAAGAACAGAATAACAGAGTTTGAAGGGATCTTAAGGTCATCTAGTCCAATCCCCTGCACAAGCAGGAGACTATATACCATTCTGGACAAATGGCAGTCCAATCTCTTCTTTAAAATCTTCAGGGACGGAGCACCCATAAATATAGAAGGCAACAGTTCTGTTGGTTAATTGTTCTTACTGTCAATTCCAGGTTGGTTCTCTCCTTGATTAGTTTCCATCCATTGCTTCTTGTCCTGCTTCAGGTGCTTTGGGAAATAGGTTGACCCTCCCTCTTCTGTATGGCAGCCCCTCAAATATTGGAACTGCTGTTATGTCACCCCTAGTCCTCCTTTTCATTAAACACAAAGGAAGGAATCTTTCCTTTGTTCATTTTGGGAGAGGAAGAAGAATCTGGAGCAAGAATCTGGTCAAGTGAAGATTTGCTGTAATTTCTCCAATGACTTTGGTGGGCAGCCATTGTTTTTACATCTGGCTTGACATCTGGAAGGAGGTTCAATTGCGTTTTCATTTCAAATTTGCAAGATTTTCCCACCCTGCTCACCACCTCATCCCCTCCACCCATTTTCCAGTCTTATTACATTGCTGCTTTGTTTTTGTTTTTTTAAAACAAAACCTTCCAGGAGATGAAGGGAAAGAAAGACTATATTTTTAGCTCAGCATGGATTTTGTTTTAGTGTGTGCAAAAAACATCTCTTCTGATTTCACTTGTAATGCTTTCATTTGCTTTGGCTGCTGGACTTTGGCAGACTTTGGAGGTTGAGTTTTGAGGCTAATACTTACAAGAACACTTTGATTACCTGGGTGTTTCCCATCAAATTAGTTTCCTCTTAGGCAAGATCTGGGCCTTGCAAGTCTTGGCAAAAAAGCAGACTCACATGTGCTGTAGGTCCAGTTCTCATTCCAGACATTTGGAGTGTAACTACTTTTGTGTTCTAAACAGGCTTTCAACATCCTGTTTGCTTGTTTCCTATTTTCTCCCAGACTGGCCTGAGCAGAGTTCTCTAAGTGAAGGAAATTCCAGATATGTGGACTTCAACTCCCAGACTTCTCAGCAATGCCCATGGTGATTGGGAATATCTAAAAGTTGAAATGCAAAGGTCTGGAAATAGACAAGATTGGGAAACATTGAACTTGAAGTTGAGGACAAAGTCCCTCTAGTGGTTTCATGTAGATGATGGGAACAGAGTAAGAAAGGTCAAGAACGATGTCATGGCAAAGATTTGCTAAATCAGTTGAGCCAATAAGGCTTGGTATGTGTATAAGTAATAGGCCAATCAATAGAGGAGGATATGTGTAGCTTAGGGTTGAAATGAGGGGTCCTTGGTGCTCTTGCGCCTTATTGATTTCTTGCAGATGTTTCATAACCCAAACTACGTTACCTCATCAGTGATAGAAGGGAGGAGGAGGAGTGTGGGGGGGGGGTCCTTGGAGCTCTCTGAGCTTGGTGGTTTTCTTGCAGACATTCCATTAACCAACTAAATAATATGAAGTGATAGAAGGGAGTGGACTTTATGGAAAAAAGGAGGAGGAGGAAGATGACGATGATGACTGGGAAAGTCCTTGGTTCTCTCTGAGCTTGGTGGTTTCTTGCAGGCGTTTCATTACCCAAACTAGTGATATCATCAGTCTGGGTAATGAAATGGCTTCAAGAAAACAATCAGAGAGTTCCAAGGACCCCTCAATACAGTTATTATTCAAAGTTATTTTCTTGAAAGTCTTCAGAGTCTCTCTAATATGTTGTTTTATGGAATCACAGTATACTTTTGTGTGGAATCAAAGGAGCTCAGTTGGAGCACAGAATGGCATATAGTGATTGACCCAGCACCCCCCTTTTTTCAATTGGGATTATTTCTAAGAATCAGAATGTACAGTTTAGACATACTTGTCTATGAAGATTCTCAGTCATCCAGATCATTCACCCAAAGGTGCTTTTTCAAAAGGCAGCTGGCCTTTCTTTGTTTTTGCTTGAAGACATTTCACTTCTCAGTCAGAAGAACTGAAATTCTTCAGTTCTGAACCGAAGAAATTTCTTCGATGAGAAGTGAAATGTCTTCAAAAAACAAATCAAAACCCAGTTGCTTTTTGAAAAAGCATTTTTGGGTTTAGACTGGTTTATTTGATAATTTGCTTCTAGTGGGGTTACCTGGACTCTACCTTGGAAAAGCCATTTAAAAATGTGCACCTATTTGTAGCTTTTTGAAAACTGCCAACAAGTGGTTTTAGGTTCTGTCATATTTAAATTACAATGTTGATTTGTCTGTTTATATTTAAAACAACAGCAACAAGGTTCCTTCTGCAGAGATGTCCTTTCGTGGTGCTATTGTTCTTTCTTGGGAAGTTTGTTAATACACCTGCTTGTTTGTCATTTTCTTAATGAATAATCCTGAATTATCAGTGAAATCTTTAAGTGGCAACGTGTGATCTCATCCAGCATGAGCCAAGCATGAGACAAACTTAGCAACCAGAAAAACATCAACAGCCAAGCTAAGGAAAACACAAGCATGCAACATGCACTCACACACATACCACACACACAAAATTTGCACATCCAACAAATTGGGAAACAAAGGGATCTTTTTCCTGATAAGAAAGCCAACATCAGAGGAGACCAAACTCTACATCTGCATTCTACACCAGACAAGAAATTTTGGCTGGGAATGGTCATTTCCTTTCCATTTATTTTCTCTCTGTCTAGAAATTCTCTATTTTTGATGGCCTATACTTCCTGATGGTGAAAACAATCCAGAATATGTCATAACGGTGGCCCTGAACATGTTGAAGAAATTATCCTTACCTCAATTTACCTTCAGTGTAGTCCTTTCCTGTGGAGATTTTAGCAAGCCATCCTTCAGTTGCCAACCTGACAAAAGATAGCAAAAAGATGAAATGCCAACAGAAAATAGGTCAACTGGAGCATGTAAAAGAAGAATTTGGGAAATGTTGGGATTTTTGTGAAGCATTAGATCAAATAGACCTTTAGAGATTTGATTTCATTTTACACTTGTTCATTGATTTTAAAGAAGAAAAGCATTCTTTTTCTTCTTCCTCTTCCTCCTCCTCCTTCATCTTCATCATCAAATGAAAAAGGACCAAACTAAGTAAAATGCTCCCCTAGTTGAATTCTTTATCTTTTTCTGAAAGTGTATAGGCATTTCCCTTAAAAGAGCATTCCTCATCCATGGCAACTTAAAGAGAGGTGGACTTCAACTCCCAGAATTCCTCAGCCAGCATGGAGTCCACACTTCTTTGATCTTTCAAGATTGAGAAGCACTGCCCTAATGCGTTGTATCATTAGAGTAAGAACAAAAGGCGAGCTTTGAATAGGCACGGAAGGAGCTGAAAACAAGAGGATGCCGTATTTGCAAATGAAATGTAAAAATAGAGATTCAGTGAGGCAGTGACCTCCAAGGAAGGCTGTTCCAGATGGCAAAGGAGATCTTTTGGCATTAATAATTGTGAGCAAGTTCGGTGCAGGACACATTCTTTATGGGAGGATCCACTGGACCAAGGCCAAAGGTAGCTTCAGGGCCGAAGTGAGTAGGAAGAAAGAAGTATGGTTCCTTTTCTTTCTTTCTTTCTTTCTTTCTTTCTTTCTTTCTTTCTTTCTTTTTAAAAAATGTTCAATATTTGCCAAACTCCAAAGAGATGAGTGCTTATTCAATGCTGCCTGTCCTGCAGCAAGACTTCAATCTAAAAAACAAACTGGATCACTGCATGCAAATCATTATTTTCTCCAACAAGTTAACTAAACTAAAAATAACTTGCATCCAAGACGCTTTTCTCCTGTCATAAATTTAAAACATTTAAAACAAATAAGATCAAGATGTTGTACTGCTTCAGCTATAACAAGAAGAAAAGAGAATGCTATTGGTCTAGTGCTGAAGGCACCAGGCTAAAATCAGAAAACTGTGAGTTGCAGTCCCACCTTAGGCATGAAAGCTTCCAGAAGCTCTCACTGATTTCTTTGGGTTGTGTCTAGATCCACCATTGGCTTCAGCAAGAATAAAAGAGAGAGCTGGACTGGAAGAATAAAGGAAATATAGGTCCAGGATGATATTGTAAGATCCAGTTGGTCACTGGGACCAAAAGTTTGTTCTTCTAAACTTTGGGGCTCTTGCTGGAGCCAATCATCAGGAAGCTTCTCTCTCATATTCCAGTCAGAGAGAAGTTCTCTGATGACAGGCTTCAGCATGAGCCTGAAAACTTGAAGGAATTAATTTTTGGTCCTGGTAACCGAACTCAGACTAGATTTTGGATTGCAAGAATTTGCTTTAAGCTTCTCTTGCAGCCACTCAAATTCACCTGCTTTGAATTTGCTTCCTTTCCTGCATGGTGAAAATTGTGTCTTCCAGTCTTTGAGAAAAGTTAAACAAGAATCTTAAAATGAGTTTGGGGCAGCATCAAGGGATGGGTACATTTCAAAGTACATTTCAAAGTTTCATTCTCATCTGTTAATTTTGTCTCTTAACCAAAGGCCTTATGGCGGAGGGGTGAAATGCAGGAGGGGGGTGGAGGAGAGAAAAAGAAAGGGGAAAAAAAAGAGAAATCTGCCAGAAATATTCTTAATGACCCTCTGTGGGGAGTGAATTTTATACACTCAGCTGTCCCTTGTAACTTAATCTCTGTGTGAGATTTTCCCCAAACCAGTCAGTCTCTTGTTTTCCTCACAGAGCAAGTATGCAAGAAATAGAGAATGGGAAATAGAGGGTTTGAGGAAATAGAGAGAAAGTGTCTTTCTTTTTAAACCTCCCCCCTTTAGTGGCTGTTGCTAAAATGACTTGGGGGGGGGGGAGCCAAAGCAGCTGGAGAAAAAAATGGGGAGGAGGTGGGATAAGACTGGGTTTGTTCTTACCGATTAGTAGAAAAAAATCTGCAACCTTCCCAGGTCCAACCATTGATTGGTCAGCTGACAACATGTATAATTTTTTGCTTAGTTTTTATTTTCTTTTACCATGGCAACATCACAGTTGGCTTGTGTGAGTCCCTGAGAAGGTAGATCCATCCAAGCCATTGATTTCATGTTCAGGGTTACCATTTCTTCTGCTAAAAAAAAAGAAAGATGAACACCCTTACTTATTCTTTTTTCATCCATAAGTCAAGGACCACCTTTATTAAAGAAAGCTGCATCCCAATAAACCTATTAATCAAAGTTCAGGAGAACAATTGCAGAATTTCCCACATGAAATACATGTCAAGAGTACCCAAAGAGGTTGAGGCTCAATTCTTCAAGGATTTAGCTCAATGTCTTTTCCAGTCTTGCTTCTTAGTTAGGATTTAACTACTATGTAATGTTTATCTCCTGGCAACCAAGCATTTGTCATGTGGGCAACCCAAGAATTCCTGGAAATTTTTTTTTAATGTTTTGCAATATATAATGCTTGAATTATCTTTTGTATCAGTTTTAATCTCTGTTGATTAATGTGTCCATTTCTAATCCCTTCCCTGGAACCTCATTGGTTTTCAATGGCATTAACATGGATCTACATTTAACTGGTTCTTACAAACCAGTTAAAGCATTGCAATGCAACAAAGCATTGCAATGTCATTGCATTCCTACCTTATCTCTGATAAACTGGGATGATTTTGAAGCAGAAAAAAAGAAAACTAAACATTATAAAAAGTAAGAGGAACTGGGAAAGGAAAAAAAAATCCCTCTACCATTCTTTCTTAATTTGGGACAATGAAGCTTGCCTTTCACTTTTAATTCATAAATTAGACACAGCTTGCAAGGAAAAAAACATTTAAATAAGTAAAAATACAGTTAGATGGGTGTTTTTTGTTACCAAATTATTACTTTCTCTCTGGGGTGATGCATTCCCATCAATGAATCATAGGAGGATTGCAGCTGTATTCTCTGCATATATACCTTTTCTGTCAATGCACTGAATTAAAAAAAAAAGGGGGGGGGCGAACCCAGATTTCATAACCAGTTGGGATCATTTCAGTTTAATTTTGAATCTGAGGCTGACCTCAGAATGTGATGAGTCTGCACAATTTAGTCTTTTCAAGAGGACGATGAACCGAGACACTTCAGCTGGGTTCTTTTTAGACTTTTCTGAGCAACATTTGGAAGAATTTTCTTCTCAGTTTGGAGAAGGGGATTTTTTTCATGTGCACAAAAGTTTCCATACATCCCTATAAAGCCTTAGTAAGGCCACAGCTAGAGTACTTCATCCAGGTTTGGTCACCACACTATAAAAAGGATGTTGAGACTCTAGAATGAGTGCAGAGAAGAGCAACCAAGATGATTAGGGGACTGGAAGCTAAAACATACAATGAAGGGTTGCAAGAACTGGGCCTGGCTAGTCTAGTGAAGAGAAGGACCAGGGGAGACAGGATAGCAGTCTTCTAGTATTTGAGGGGCTACCACAGAGAGGAGGAAAGGGGTCAAGCTATTTTCTACAGCACCTATAGGCCAGACAACAAATAATGGTTGGAAACTGAACAAGGAGAGATTCAACCTGGAAAAGAGGAGACATTTTCTGACAGTGAGGACAATCAACCAATGGAATAGAAGTTGCCTTTAGAAGTTGTGGGAGCTTCATCACTGGAGGATTTCAAGAAGAGATTAGACTGCCATTTGCCAGAAATGGTGTAGGGTCTCGTGCTTGGACAGGGGGCGGTTGACTAGATGACCTTCATGGTCCCTTCCAACTCTGTTAAACTGTAAATAGAATCTAGGTTTAGAGTCAACATTCTGATTTGATTTGGTGTGGAATCCCTTCCCTGAGTTGTGTTTTGAATCAAATTTCAGATCTGGGACTTCGCCCAGTTCTATCCTTTTGGAGCCAACAGACATATTTGAAATGGCATGACCGTAAGAAAGATTCTATTTTATTTGATATATGGACTAGAGGCTGAATTTTGGAGGGCACCGAGTTGGAGAAAGCAGCTTTTTGATTGAATACCTCCAAATAAATATCACTTGGTGAGCCTTTGGAGGGGGCTCCTCAGGGGTGGGCTGCTGGGGGTTCGCAGGAGTTTGGGAGAGCCTCTAGCTAAGATTCTGTGCAGTTTGGAAAACCCCAAAATTCCACTCCTGGTTGGCCCTGCTCCTCCCCTCCCTCCCCTCCCAGGAGTCCCCACGTGGCCTCTTTTGGATGCAGGTAAGCAGGATGCTGGATGCAGTAATGCGCAGAGGCTTGGGAAAGGCAAAAAATGGGCCTCCCATAAGTTTAGGAAGGCCAGAAATGGGCCTGTTTCTGGCTTCCAGAGAGGCTCTGGAGCCCGGGGAGGCCATTTTTGTCCTCCCGGCGGTTCAGAGCCTGGGGAGAGCAAAAATGCCTCCCCCCTGTGGTGCAGGAGGCCAACTAGGCCATGCTCACCATGGCCATGCTCGGCCAGCAATCAGGGCAGAGAACCCCTTGCTAAAAAATTTTGAAGCCCAACCCTGGGACTCCTTTGGCCATTCAACTGTGTTACTCATTATTGTTGGGCAGGGCGATGTCAACATGGAACTGTTGTCATTTGCTGACATTCAGGTGATGTATGAGATTCATTAGTTTCTTATTGGAAATGTTGCCCCCTTAGCCAGCCTTCCAGAAGTGTCTGGGACCGAGCCCAGAAAACGCTCTCGCTGAGCAAATGGAAATATTGAATTCTCCCAACAGCCAAGCCTGTGACAAGCAGCAAGATGCTTAATTTAACAATCCTCATTGAGATTATAGGCTTTGTGATTGCTTCTCTATAAACTGCACAGATTAAAAGGAGTTGCATAATCTCTTTTTCTCCCTGGGAGTTCTAGCATTGCATGCATTTGGGGAAGTATGCATAGGAAAGGGAGGTGAATCTTTTGTTAAATTTTCAAAGTTGTCATCAAAGTATACTTGCCAAGGTAGATTGGATGGGGAGTCTATCCTGACATTTAAAACCGGAGAGAAGGATAAAATTTTTCAAAAATCCTGCATCTGTATGAAGTATTTATTCAGGGCCACTTTTTAAAAAAATAATAATTCTAGAATAAAACATAACAATAAACTATTAGGATGTTAGGATGTTAGGAATCTTGTTTCAAAGTACACCTTTTATTTTATTTATCAAATTTATTTGCCATCCCTCTTGTGGTTCAAGGTGACTTGCCATTTCAAAAATGTTTCCTCCTCACCTCAAAACCAAAAACCCAATACCTGAATATATATATATGGTAGTTTGGAGGTGGTTGGGCAGAATATATATATCCCCAAAAATACAACCTACCCTGAAAGTAAGTCCTAGCTTGACTTTTACGCATGCACCCAATATAAACCCTACCCCCAAAATAAGGCCTAATTAAGATCCCGACCACTCCAGAATGCACAGGTAAAAATTCATCTAGGGTGGGGATGGGGGGGTGGAGCTGCCCTACCACTTACCTTTGGACAGGTGAAGCCAGGCCTCACATACCCCAATACCTGCCTTGCTGGCCCATTTCTTCTGCAGATGGCAAGGCAGGCAAGGCTTTCTTGAAGGCCTCTGTAGCTGATAACAAAACTCTGGATCAATCTGGAGCTCTGTTATCTTCTGCAGAGGCCTTCAGGAAAGCCTTGCTAGCCATAGAAGAAGAAGTTCCTGAGAGCCTCCTACAGTGAAAAGGAGGCTGGGGGGCGACACGCACAAGTGAGGTTAGTCAGTGGATGACACCCCTCAAAAATAAGACCTGGTGCCTTTTTGGTGGCAAAAAATGTAAGACAGGTTCTTATTTTTTGGGAAACACGGTAAGTAAATGTAAGAATGTCACCTTGTATCTATGAGAGCTTCATTAAATTCTATTCTTATTTAAAAGATCGCTATGCTGCTATTTTTGGGAGGAAGTGCTGAATTCCAGAGGCTTACCCTTTTTGCTAACAAATTCAGAGCATTCATGCCATCAAACTCTTTCCTCCACTTAAGCACACAGAGAAGGTAACAATACACTTGTGAGTGACACAATGCTTTTGGCACACTCCTGTTCACCTCCCAAAGGTCAATCACCTGAATCATACCTCCACAAACAGCAAGAACAACATGGAGAAGCATCAGATAGTAACAATAACATCAGTGGATCAACAAATATAAAGGTGTTTTTTTTAAGCCTCAATGGCAGGCATTAAACCTTGACATTTGGGTTAGCAGCCTAAACAAAGATCTCGGAGTGCAAACAGAGAGTCAGAGAAAAGCAGAAATTGATGTTTTCTTATGGGGTGGGGAGGAGAGGAGAAACTTTGAGAAAGCTGGAGGTCTTTTGTGGATTGTTCTCCCAACTGGCTTCAGCTACGTGCAGTGGAGTTAACTGACCTAGGTTAAAATGAAAACACAGTGTACCAAAGATGATTGACTCAGTGGCAGGTTGGAAATATCACACATGTCAGAAAAAGGCACGTTTAGAACAAGGGCCCTTTGCCTTGAAAATGACTTTCCAGGAGAGGAAAATGTACCACTGCTGGGAAAAAGAGAAAGCCACAGTGAAAGCTTGACTTGACTAGTATAGCCTTCCAGGTTTGTTTGAAGATATCTCTTATAGTTTTTGCCTATCTGGGAATCATCTAGGAAGACCATTTTAAATCAAGATGGAGACTTGCTAATAATGGCTCAAGTTCCTTGGGAAAAGAGAGGAGCAATGGGGAGTAATTGACCCCATCTAAATTCTGCTTTAGTATAATTTCACTTGAGGAAATAAGGATGAGGATGTGATTCTAAGTATTATTTTGGTATGATGGATTTGAGGCCCATAGCGTTACACTGGGTAAGTGCTTTCCTTGGCAAATACCGCTGGATCTGTTTTTCTTGAGAGTCTTAATGATGTTTTGCGTAGGATTAGTGTATATTTCTGACTTCATGTTTAACATGTGCATAACAGGCAGAAGCTCCATGCAAGCTGCTGGATGTCAACTGTTCTGCTTGCTCAAGTAGCCTACCCTTTCCTGTCTTGGGTGACAACAGTCCTCCAGAGACTTATCAGAGACCTTTTCCATTGACCTCTTGATCGTTCTCAGCTGAGGATGCCAGAGACTAAAATTGTTTTTTCGCTGTGCAAAGGAGAGCTTTCCTAATTTAGGGAACCTGAATTTATGGGAATCTTGATTTCTCATGTTAGAAAATGAGTCCCGTTGAGATATAGTAGGGTCTTTGCATATTTTCTGTTTGGTCATTTTGTACTCAGACTCAGACCCAGAGCTTTCCCCAGATTTTTTTTGAGCCAAAATATGGAAATAACGTGTGTGTGTGTGTGTGTGTGTGTGTTTGAAAGGATTGCTGAGGACAATTTTATGTGAAAGGGATATTTTGAACCATGGGAGGAGGACAAGGTGGAAAAAGAAGAAGAAGAAGAAGAAGAAGAAGAAGAAGAAGAAGAAGAAGAA
>BLBF01000059.1:8164770-8200460 GCA_015471245.1 Laticauda colubrina | reverse complement strand
AGAGAGAAAATGAGAGAGAGAGAAAGAGAACAAGAGAAAAGAGAGGAAAGAGAGAGACAGACAAGGAAAAGAGACAGAGGACAAGAGAGAGAAAATGAGAGAAAGAGATAGAGAGAACAAGAGAAAGAAAATGAGAGAGAGAGAGAACAAGAGAAAGAGAGAGAAAGAGAACAAGAGAAAGAGGGAAAGAGAACAAGAGGGGGGAGGGAGAGAGAGAGGAGGCTGCAATGTTTACAGGTAGTCCTCAACTTACAATCGTCAGTTTAGTGATCATTTGAAGCTACACTGCCCTGGGATCACATGATCAACATTTGTAAGACAACTTCCCACAAACAAAATCTACTGGGTAAGCCAGATGACCAGATGACTCAGTAGTTGAAGTGATTCATTTAATAACTGTGAAAAAAGGTCATAAAATGGGACAATGCTCACCTAACCACTACCTTGCTTAGGTGTGGAAAATTTGGGTTCAGTTGTGGTTATGTGTCAAGGACTGTATTTAACATATTTATAGAACTATGGAAGGAAGCAGGAAAACTAGTGTAGAACCTCTCCTCCTTTGACCCTAAACATCCCAAGAAGTATTTAGGTTGCATACCTTTCTATTCTTTCAGTTCCAAGCATCATGATCCGTACTTAGTTCAGTTCTTCCTATTTCTTCCTGTAATGCAATATATTCTTTGTTTTCCCCAAAGCAAATAGGATAGGATAGGATAGGATAGGATAGGATAGGATAGGATAGGATAGAATAGAATAGAATATAATTCTTTATTGGCCAAGAGTGATTGGACACACAAGGAATTTGTCTTGGTGCAAATGCTCTCAGTGTACACAAAAGAAAAGATACATTCACCAAGAGTCAAGAATCATAAGGTATAACACTTAATGATAGTTATAGGGTACAATAAACAATCAAATCATACTAGGAAACAATCAATATAAATCGTAAGGATACAAGCAACAAAGTTACAATCATACAGGGGATGGGTGATAAGGAGTGATGAGCAGATTAACAGTAATAGTAGTGCAGACTTTGTAAATAATTGGACAGTGTTGAGGGAATTATTTGTTTAGCAGAGTGATGGCATTGTGTCCTTGTGTCTAGTTGTTCTGGTGTGCTGTGCTCTATAGCGTCATTTTGAGGGTAGGAGTAGAAACAGTTTATGTCTGGGATGTGAAGGGTCTGTAAATATTTTCACAGCCCTCTTTTTGACTTGTGTAGTATACAGATCCTTGATTGAAGGCAGGTGGGTAGTAATTGTTTTTTCTGCAGTCCTAATTACCCTCTGAAGTCTGTGTCTGTCCTGTTGGGTTGCAGAACCAAACCAGACAGTTATAGAGGTGCAGATGACAGACTCAAATAGTGCTTGATGATAAAGGATTTTTTTCTATCAGGGCAACCTGGTCTACCCAAATATAGGATGGAGCATATTGCTTCCGCCTTTCAGCCCCAATTCTTTGTAGGCAGTTGCTTTCGTAACAAACTATTTTTGTGTTGAATTTCTTTTGTCTTTGTGTTGAAAAAATAGTTTGTCGTGAAAGCAACTACCTGAGAAGGCTCCTGGGTTGGGGCTGAAAGGTGAAAGGGAAAGAAGTACGCTCCGCCCCATGTTTGGGTAGACTAGGTTGCCCTGATAGAAAATAAAACAACACTTAATCCCTCCCCTGGTATAGCCAACAAAGCAAGGAGAACACATGGCTTATCTGTTAATACATCTACCTAATATGCAAACAAGGGATGCAGTGGCTCAGTGGCTAAGACACTGAGCTTGTCGATCAGAAAGGTCAGCAGTTTGAATCCCTAGCGCTGAGTAAGGGAGTGAGCTCCCGTTACTTCTTCCAGCTTCTGCCAACCTAGCAGTTCAAAAGCATGTAAAAATGCAAGTAGGAAAATAGGGACCCCTTTGGTGGGAAGGGAATAGCATTCCATGCACCTTTGGCATTTAATCACACCAGCCACATGACCATAGAAACGTCTTTGGACAGCGCTGGCTTTTCAGCTTTGAAACAGAGATGAGCACTGCACCCTAGAGTTGGGAACAACTAGCACTGTGGTGGCTTAATCTTTTGGGCTTCCATGCCTCTCTGGGCATGCACGCATAATCCCCATGTGCCATGCATTTCTGCACATGTGCATATGACCCCCCCATGCACCATACATCTCTGTGCATGCTGTCACATCTCCCGCATACCCCTACCCCCTGCGCATGCACACCAGATACCTGACAATCAGCTGTTGGTGGGTGGCGGGCATGCATATGCAGTAGACCTGCTCTGGGCGAGGGCTTGTGTGCCAGCAGTAATGGCTCTGCGTGCCACTTCTGGCATGCGTGTCATAGGTTTGCCCTCATAGGACTAGCATATATGTGTGAGGGGAACCTTTACTTTTACCTTTAATATGCAAAGACTCCAGGTTCAAATCCCAGAAAGGGTATGGCTGCGTGATGAGAGCTAAATAGCGTGAAATAGATCTATATTAGTCTCCCTTTATTTTATGTCATTAAATATAAATTCAACATTGCTTGATGATGTTAACTAATAATGACATTCCTGCAAGAAAACCACCAAGCTCAGAGAGAAGCCTCAGGAGGAAATTTTCCTGCAGGTCGAAATTTTCTTTCCACTCTTTCAGATTCAATGGTAGCTGCATGTTTCATGGCCTAATTGTAAGTGGGGCATTTGCAGCCTCCTGATACCCTTATGATTACATGTAATCTTTGGCCTAAAATAGGTACTCGTTGTTGTAAGACACTTGGGCGAAGCCTTCTCTTGGCTCCCAGGTTTAATAAGAGTTTGCTGTCTATGCTCTCTCTAGATGCGTTTTGGATATGCCACCTGCTTGTGCCAATTTTCCCCTGGCTGGTTTGGCAGTCAGACAACCTGCCTTAAGGAGCTGCAAGTAGCAGAACGAACACAAACCAGCCTTCAGCTCAGACATAACAGTTCTTATGCAGAGGGGGAAAGCCTTGGCAGTGATCCCCTGGTTCTTTTTCTTCTCAATCCTCTTTCTGCTGTGACATGGGGTATTTCAGTGCCGAAGGCCAGGCTGAATTGATTGCGATTGATTGATGCTGCTCAGAGCCACCATATGTAACCAAGCATCTCTTAGAATAGCAATAGCACTTAGACTTATATACCACTTCACAGTGCTTTACAGCCCTTTCTAAGCAGTTTACAGAGTCAGCCTCTTGCCCCCAACAATTTGGGTCCTCATCTTACCCACTTCAGAAGGATGGAAAGCTGAGAAAACCTTGAGCCTAATGAGATTCGAACTGCCAAATTGCAGTCAGTCAGCTGAAGTAGTCTGTAGTACTGCACTCTAATCACCATGGCTCTTTGGGAGCTCAGTTAGCACTTCCACTGAAAGTTCTGGAGTTTGAATCCTGTAATCTGTGTGTCAGGGTGCCAACACATGCCCTAATTAAACCATGAGCCTCGAGCCAAGTTTCAAAAGAAATCCAGTTATTTATTAGGAGCAACATGCCAGCACATATTCAAATGAAATCAGCTCTGCCTGAAATAATTTATGACCCACCTATGACCCTGTTTCACCCCTCCCCCCAGGATGTGTCATAAATCACATTCTCCAACGGAGTACTTTTGCAGGCTGTAGAAATCATGCCCCTCTGGTTGGTCCCAGTAGCTTGAGATACAGCCTTGAGGAAGATATGTGTGGAATATGCTTCAGGTTGTGGCTCCACCGGTTCCCCCCCCCCCCCGGCAACTCAAGAGCAGGCCAGGAATGCTTTATGAGTTGACATTTGGCTCCCCTCACTTCCTGAGTACAAACATAGAATGTTAGGCTGCAACTCCCCCCACCTCCCCCCGGCTTGTTTGGATTTAACACTGTGAAGAGAATTGGATTAGAGAAAGATCATGTAGAATGTGGATGATTGGCCCAAAGTTATCCAGAAGGCTATCACACCTAAGGTGGGACTAGAACTCACAGTCTCCTGGTGATTAGGCCAAAGTGACCCTGCTGGCTTTCATGCTTAAGACAGGACTAGAATTCAGTCTTTCATTTTCTAGCATGGTACCTTAACCACTAGACCAAACTGGCTCTCATGATTCTGACTGACTTTGTTTCAGATAACTTAAGAGATTCTGTCTATTGAAAATGATCTGAATATTTAATGTAACAGCAATCAGTCTGTGCAAAGGATCCTTTGAAGTTCAGCTGTGAACCATGTGAATGAACCAAGGAACACATGCTGGACTAGTTTGATTGCTTGATCTATCTGAATTCTTCAGACTCACCTAACTGAAGCACTACCATTAGAGAGAATAGAATAGGGTTAGGGTTAGAAGAACAGAACAGAACAGAACAGAACAGAACAGAATAGAATAGAGCAGAACAGAACAGAACAGGACCTTGGAAGTCTTCTAGTCCATCCCCCTGCTCAAGCAGGAGAACCTATACTATTTCAAATATGTGACTGTCTAGACTCTTCTTAAAAAGCTCCAATGATGAAGCTCCCACAATTTATGAAGGCTAGCTGTTCCACTGGTTAATTGTCCTCACTGTTAGGAAGTTTCTCCTTAATTCTACACTGCTTCTCTCTTTGATTAGTTTCCAACCATTGTTTTTTGTCCTGCCTTCTAGTGCTTTGGAGAATAATTTGACACCCTCTTCTTTCTGGCAGCCCCTCAAATATTGGAATACTGCTATCATGTCCCTCCTAGTCCTTCTTTTCTTTAGACTAGCCAGACCCGAATCCTGCAGCCAATCTTCACAAGTTTTAGTCTCCAGGCCTTTGATCATCTTACTTGCTCTTCTCTGAACTTTTTCCAAAGTCCCAACATTTTTTTTGTTGTATGGTGAGCAAATGAGGAGAGTCTATTGAGTATGAGCCTTTCCTCAAACATTTATTAAAGGAGAAATTCTGCAGATATCATCATCATCATCATCATCATCATCATCATCATCATCATCATCATCATCATCACCAAGGCACCGATTTTGATGAAGGAACTGACTTCTTTCAAGAGGTGAGGCTGATCTGAGAACTCCCGTTCCTGAAAGGAAGTGATCAAAATGAGGTGGAATCTCTGTCAGTATAACTGAAAATATTTAGTTTTGGCAAGGAAGTGCTAAATATTAGGCTTCAAGATTCTGTGAAGCATAAATCACACTGGCCTAGATAAGGGTGGAATTTACGTTACCCAAAATGTCTCTTTACAAACTGGCTACAACCAGAGATCAAGCACATTAATTCAGAGGAATTGGAGTCCTACAACAAACCACAAGAGCTCCTGTGATGATCCAGGGCATGGCACAAAGGCAACACAGTCAAATAAGCAAGGAGTGTCCCTTTAATACTTCCAACTTTGCTCCCAATGTCCAGTTTACCTTTGGCTGGAGAAAAAACTCTCCCAAGAACAGTCTTTAAGTGGAGGAAATTCAGTCCAAAAACAAAGTTCATATAAGCTATAAATAAAAATCCAAACAAACCATGCTGCAGTAATTAATTTGACAAGGCAGGAGAAGGAATTGCAGACTTGAAAGCCCAGCAAAACACAGTTTCCCACAGTTGGGAAGATGCCAGGAACCCAGATAAGCCTCGATACCAGATAATTCACGATTTGCTCCCAACAACTTTGCTGTGTGCAGCTTCCTCTTTTATATACTGTGTTCCCAACTGTAGGTAATGAAGGAAATCAGGGGCCTTTCCTCCCCCATAAGCCATGCAACTCATGTTGCTCCCTTCTCTGTTCCTTCCTGCATGCCCTAGGATGAAGAGGGGTCTTCCTCCGAATTCCCTCTCCCTTGCTCTACCTCTCCCCTGCTCTGCCCAGCCAGCCTTTGCCCTTCCCCAGTTTTTTCCACAGCCAACTGAGCCACACTCCCACTCCCTGTCAGCTGCTCCGCCTCCTCCTCCAAATCAGATTCTGACAGGGGCATGACAGCTCCAGACACCAGCCTAGCATACAACTTCCCATGAAGGAAGCATCCAAACTTAGAGGAGATGGAAGCATCATAACTTAGAGCAGAGGTGTCAAACTCAAGGGCCGAGGGGTGCTTAGATCTGGCCCATAGAGCCATCCTGGAAACAGTTTAGGACCAGTTCACAGCCCTCCCGAGCTCCCTTTTCGCTGGCAGAGGGTTTCAGGAGCCTGTCCCAGCTGAAAACAGAGTTTGGGAACCCATTTTCGCTGGCAAAGCACTCAGGCCTCCCAATACGATTGACGTCAAGCTGGCCACTCCCACCCTGGCCCCCTGAGGTCAAACATAACCCTAATGCAGCCTCAGTGAAATAGAGTTTGACACCCCTGACTTAGAGGGAAGGTGGAATTTGACTGTTCCTGCTCCCATCTCTACATTTTTCCTTCTTTTTCACCTTTTATTTCTTTGTGTTCCTGAGCTGGCTTGTTTTAGGGGGTGGATATGGGGAATGAGAGAAGAATTCCATTTGACTTGTCAACTTCAGCAATGAGATCCTTTCCCTCCCTTCTCTTCCCTCCTTAATGTAACATGGAAGAGTGAGACATCATGCCTCTCTGACAACTACAGGCCAGCAATGTTAATTTTGGAATGCTCCCTGAGCTGTGTCAGGCTTTGTGCTGGCACGTTTTTGTTATGCCAGCTGCTTTAAGTCAACACACCTGCCTGCAAGATGCGATGGTTTGAAGGAGGGGGAGCAGTGTTGAGGCAACGGGGAAGCATCCTCCGGCTTAGGAGAGTAACACAAGGGTTCTGGGATGACTTCATGGGTTTACTTTTGCTGAATGATCTATTAGGAGAGACGGATTTGTTTTTGGAACTTGTCAGAACCTTCCATTCGGGAGGTAGAATATACCTGGGTTGGTTAGGATTATGCTCAAAGAGGATGAAAAGATTTCGTGTGTCCAGCTAATTCTGTGCTATGATTGTCTCTTTCTATTTTATCAATTATCTTTACACTGTTTTTTTCTACATCTTTTCAAAGATGTAACCTTTGTTACATCCTTGTTTTTTTTCCATCCACTGCAGCCAGACATCTCTGAGTATAAGCAAAAGTCTTGATGATTTATTTTTTAACTACTTTTGATATAGTTTCTTCTTCCATCATCTTACTTTTCCTTCCTTCCTTCCTTTTTAAGCTGCTAAGATATCTTGGCACACTGTGAAAATGTTAATGTTCAAAAATGGACCTCCTTTGAATCCATAAATTCCCAGCTCAATCAGCTATTTTGGTTAATAACAAACTGAAACAAAATGAAAATATGTGCGAGGTGACATGATAGCACTTTTCCAATATTTGAAGAGCTCCTGCAAAGACAAAGTGGTCAATAGTTTCCAGCCATTGTTTTTCATCTTGCCTTTTGATGCTATGAAAAATATCCAAAACAATGAAAATATCCAAAGCACCAAAAGGCAAGATGAGAAACAATGGATGGAAACTAACTAAGAAGAGAAGCAACCTAGAACTAAGGATAAATTTCCTAATGAGAGCAATCAACCAATGGAACAGCTTGTCTTCAGAATTCGCGGGTGCTCCATCACTAGAGACTTTCAAAAAGAGACTGGACAGCCATTTGTCTGAAAAGTTTTAAGGTGTCTTGCTTGAGCAGGGCATTGGACTAGAAGACCTCCAAGATCCCCTCCAGCTCTATTATTCTATGTTCTATGAGTCAGCAATTAAATATTAGAATGGCAATCAATCTCTAAACCTCAGGGAATAATTTAATCATCAGCATGTTCTGATGATGAAATCCTTTTTTTTCTCCTCACCTTGATTTAATGGTGTACCATTTGCCAAAACCATGACACTTGTCTCTACATACCTGACACCAGTCAGCTCTAGAGGCACAGAAGCATAATTCCAGATATTAAAAATGGAACTAACTGTAAGTGTTCAGTTCAAAACTATTTCCCTTTGACAAACATTAAGTTGTGAGACCATGCATATTTTGAAATATGATGTCAAATCTCTTTGGCTTTGAAGAATGTGATGTCATTGAATCTGCTTCCTTTCAGCTGTCTAGGGTGATATGTTGCAGCTGACATTTGTCACCCATTGGACAGGACATGTGGTGACATCACTGTATGAGTTCCCCACCTCCACTCCCAACTCCTACAAACAGCAGCCAGTATTACGGCATGCAAGGCTGCTCTTTATGAAGATACTTTGATGTGCCTTCTGGGAAAGAAATAATTAACTATGGTGACTGTAGGAATGTTTTAAATTTATTTATTTTTACTTTATTTATTTATATGTACTATGCCTTTTTATTATTTTTACAAATAACTCCACTAAATATCCAACACACATTCCTGCTCCTATTTTCCCCATGGCAACAAACCTGTGAGGTGAATTAGACAGAGAGACAGAGACTGGGCCAAAGTCACCCAACCAGTTTTCATGCCTAAAGTAAGATTAGAACTCATAGTTTAGATTAGATTAGATTAGATTAGATTAGATTAGATTAGAGATTAACAGAGTTGGAAGGGACCTTGTAGGTCAGGGGTGTCAAACTCATGTCATCACATGATGTAGCTGGATTTTTTCCCCTTTTGCTAAACAAAGTCTGGGCATGGCCAGTGCCTGATGCATCTGGCCCATGGGCTGGGAGCTTGGCAGCCCTGTTATAGGTCATCTAATCCACCCACCCACCCACCCACCCACCCAAGCAGGAGACCCTACACCATTTCTGACCAATGGCAGTCCAGTCTCTTCTTGAAAGCCTCCATTGATGAAGATCCCACAACTTCTGAAGGCAACTTCTGTCCATTGGTTGATTGTTCTACCTGTCAGAAAATTCCTCCTTATTTCTAGGTTGAATCTCTCCTTGTTTAGTTTCCATCCATTATTCCTTGTCTGGCCTTCAGGTGCCTTGGAAAATAGCTTGACCCCCCTCTCTGGGGAAGCCCCACAAATATTGGAAGACTGCTATCATGTATTTGTAAACAGCAATGGATCATGTCCAGTATTTCCTAGCCAAACCACAGACAACTACAATGATCTAATACATATCGATTTTATAGAAGACAATGTTGAAAAAGCACTATGCAATCTAAAACCATCTCTATCAATCGGACCAGATGGAATATGTGCCTACTTCTTAAAAAAATTATCTACTGCCATAGCCGAACCTCTGAGCATAATCTTTGAAAACTCTTTCAGGACCAGCTCCTTGCCTAACCTATGGTCACAAGCCACAGTCATCCCCATCTTCAAAAAGGGAGACCCCAGCCTAGTTGAAAATTACAGACCAATCTCCTTATGCTGCATCACCTGTAAAATCATGGAATCAATTATTAACCAATCCATCATCCTCTACTTAGAGACAAACAACCTACTCTCCAATAAACAATTTGGTTTCAGAAAAAAACTATCCTGAAATCTGCAACTCTTACACCGCAAAAACTGGACTACACAACTCGATCAGGACAAATCAATAGACGCAGACTACATAGACTTCTGTCAAGCCTTTGATTCAGTGGTACACGACAAACTACTCCTAAAACTAAAATCTTATGGTATCTCTGGACAACTGCATAACTGGATAGAAGCATTCCTGTCAAACAACAACAAATGGTCAAAATTGGGAGTGTCCTACCAAATTCTGTACCTGTCAGCAATGGTGTCCTCCAAGGCAGTGTTCTAGGACCAACTCTCTTTAAACTCTACATAAATGACCTCTGTGGCCATATTAAGAGCAACTGCGCTCTTTTCGCTGATGATGTAAAGCTGTTCAACACTACAGACAATACTGCTACCCTTCAAAAAGATCTTGACTATGTATCAGAATGGTCAAAAAAATGGCAACTTCAAATCTCAACAAATAAATGCTCTGTCTTACATATTGGCAAGAAAAATCAGAAAATAAAATAAAAGCTGAACAGTCAAGATCTTGTTGATGATTCAAGCTCTGTAAAGGACCTTGGAATACTCATCTCTAATGATCTAAGTGCTGGAGCCCACTATAACTACATAGCCAAAAAGGCATTAAGAGTTGTTAACCTCATCCTACGTAGCTTTTTCTCTGGTAATATCACACTACTAACTAGAGCATACAAAACATTTGCTAGACCAATACTCAAATACAGCTCATCAGTCTGGAACCCACATTACGTATCTGATATTAGCACAGTTGAGAAAATCCAGAAATATTTCACAAGAAGAGTTCTCCACTCCTCTACTTGTTGTAGAATACCTGATGCCACCAGACTTGAAAATCTGGACTAGAAAGCCTAGAACTAAGCTGCCTTCGGTCTGATCTAAGTATCGTATATAAAATCATACATTGCAATGTCCTACCTGTCAATGAATACTTCAGCTTCAACCATAACAACACAAGAGCACACAATAGATACAAACTCAAGGTTAATCGCACCAAACTTGATTGCAGGATATACGACTTCAGCAACAGAGTGGTCAATGTCTGGAATACTCTACCTGACTCTGTGGTTTCTTCCCCAAACCCCAAAAACTTTAACCTTAGACTTTCTAACTATTGACCTCACTCCTTTCCTAAGAGGTCTGTCGGGGGCATGCATAAGCGCACCAATGTGCCTACCATCCCTGTCCTACTGTTTCTTTTATTTTTCTTATATGTACCCATTTCATATATTCATAACTATGTATATACTTATACCTATTATCTTGTAAGCGATTGACAAATCAAAATAAATAAAAAATAAATAAAAATGTCCCCCCTGGTCTTTCTCTTCACCAGACTAGCAATGCCCAGTTGCTGCAATCGTTCATCATATGTTTTAACCTCCAGTCCCCTAATCATCTTTGTTGCTCTTCTCTGCATTTTTTCTAGAGTCTCTAGAGTCTAGAGTTTCCTGGTGATTGGCCCAAAGTCACCCAGCCGGCTTTCATGGCTAAGGCATCTTTTGTTGCTTGTCTCCACAGACCTTCTAATATTGGATGAGTCCAAGAAATACATCCTCCTCTGTATCAGTTAAGATAACCCCCCAAAGAGAATGCTCTGATCATTGTCTTCAATCTACTTTTGATTACACACTAAGCAAAGATGTGTTTTGTTTGGTTTCAGTTGAGTGTTTTGTGTTGAATATTTCCAACCATAGTACTTTGTAAACCATGGGCTTTAGCTAGCTGATGGTGGTTTAATCAACAATGGTCAAAGAATCCATGAATTAGCACCACCATGATGCTTGATTTTAGTGGCTTTGGGCTAAAGGTATACCAAAATAAATTCAACAGTTCATATGCTGAACTTTGAATTTCCAACATTGCAGGAACTAAACTTCAGGTGTTATTTTCCAGCACAACTTCTTTAGCATTGCAATTTACCAGCACTTTCATAAGAGCCATAGAGAAATGTAAGTTGACAAAGCAGAGAATAATTGTAATCATAAGAAAAATCACAAAGGTATTTAAGAGGGAAAAACATGTTTTCTACTTATTTCTCTTTCTCTTATATTAGTCTATAAGAGCTGTTTGATTTTTTCCAGAGCCCATACAATACATCACCAGCTTGGCTTCAACATATGCAATAATTTTTAATCAATAATGGCTCACCAGGCACATTTTGTGATTAAGAAAAGCTGTTTTACAATGAACTGTAATTGCAGCATTGCTGTTGGCTCAGCCTCGCACAAATGTTGGCAGCTGGTGGAGGAAAAATTATGTCTGAAAACAAAACAAGGAGAAGAATGTGTGATTTTGACTGCTGTCAAAATGAAGATGACCTGCCCTCACAACTTCTCAATAGATGCTTTGGAATCTTCTTGGTACATTGAGGCACGGATGTTAGAGTGAGGTTGACAAAGATTTTCTGGAAGAGAAAGCACTATTGTGTCTGGTCAGCTACAACAGGCAAGGCACACGCTTATAGCACGTGGGAAGTGTCTCTCACCATCAGCTTTCCAATAGATTTATAAATGGGCATCATTGTGCATTCCAGGTTTATGGTACATCAGAGGAAAAGAAGAGCCAAGCAAGCTCTGTGGGGCATACTTGTGGCTTGGGTTGATTCAATAGAAGAGAAATTAAGCAGTCCATTTGTAATTCTTCCTGTAGTCCAGCTTCCAAATCTTCATATATGTTAAGACTTTAAATTCTTCTTTCAAAGTTGGATTGCTTTACTTTGTCTAGAGGTATTTTCCATCGTAAATCTTGACTGTCAAGACACCCTGTCTTTAAAAAAAAAAAATTAAGTCATATATTTATCTTCATTTCTTAGCCAAGGAAGCCAGCAGAGAGCATGCGGCAAAACACAGAACGCTGTTACCTTCCCACCAAAGTGGTACCTATTTATCTACTCGCATTGTTCTGATCCAGCTCTCCAAATATGACAAACCCTTTGAAATTAACTCAAAGATTCCTTTATTAGGAGCACCAGCAGCAGAGGTGATATGTAGTAGGTTCTGATCAGTTCTGGAGAACCGGTAGCGGAAATTTTGAGCAGTTCAGGGAACCAGTAAATACCACCTCTGACCAGAGATTTTACAGTATTCTTCCTTTGCCACGCCCACCAAGCCATGCCCACAGAATGGGTAGTAAAAAAATTTTTTAATCCCATCACTGACCAGCAGCCCTGGCAAAAGGTTTCTCTCTCAATGCAGGCTAACAAGGCCATCCAGCCAGAAGATGAATAGTTGTCTGTCACATCTATTCATCTCCTCCCCCTGCCTTTTATCCCCAGAGCTAGTGTGGGGCCTCACTAACAGCGGTGGCTCTTCTGTCCCAAGGACTGGCCCATAGATTTCCTGCTCTCCTTTCCTCTGCCTTGTGCACATCCGCATGTCAAGCACTAGACCCAACTATTCCTCTTTTTCCTTATCAGCTACCTCCAGACCTGGCAGCTATTAACTCTCCATCTGAGAGCTGATGGATGGCTCTGTCTCTGTCTCTGTCTCTCTCTCTCTCTGCCAGCTCCATTTCCTCTTCCCCCTCGGAGCTCTCAGGTTGCCTTGATGCTGTCATGCCTCCTCCTTCTCTAATTTGGCTGCTGGAGGGGCCAGAGGCTAACATGCATTTTCATGCTTTCAAACTGCTAGGTGGGCAGGAGTTGAGGCCAGGATGGGAGCTCACCCCATCACATGGCATTCAGGTCTCAGACTTAGGCTATCAGTCTTCCAGCTGACAAGTTCAGTGTCTTTAATGCTGAGCCATCATGCATACAAACACCCACCCAGCCACACATACACATGTTTTCTCTGTAAGTCAAGTTTGTACCGCAGACCTTTGAAGAGATTTTCTTGAAAGCTTTGATTTCTTGCATGCAGATTGTTAATTGCAGCCTGTTATTAAAATGACAGTGGAACTAAGGTCAGCAAATTAAGCAGCTGAAAATAAAGGAGGATGGAGCTTGGAAGTAATCACAAAAACAGTTTACAACTCATGTAAAGCAATACCTTAACTCAGGAAATGCTCTCAGCATGCGCACATATTCATTGATGCTGCACACTTATTTTTCTGTTGAATGTCTCTTTTCTTATTGGTGATGAACTCCATATGTCCACATCTCCCTCCTTTGGCACCACTCAATAGCATCTTGATGTTACTGCTTATTCCCAATTTTTTTATTTAATTATTCAGAGCTGCATATAATGTGAAAGCTGGCTTCACAATCAAAATGCCAACTTAGATACAATGAAGAAGAAAACCATAATCAAGAAAGATAATGGGATAATGGGGGGGGGGGAGAAAAAGTCCTTTGCCAAGTATTGTGCATTGGGTGAAACTCTTCCTTTGTTTGAAGAGCTAAAAACTGTTGTTTTGCAACTTTGTGGTACATCAAATACATGTGGAAATAAGGAGAAAATAAACTGTTGACCTTGCAAAGTTGAGGATGGAGGTAAGAGGTGGAAAGGGAATGAATAAAAAATTTGTGAGAAGGTAGAAAGGACTGTAATGCTCCCAATGAAGACAGAGAGGCTTGTTAAAAAAGTTGGAATCTTGACTTTGATGAACAACTTCTTCCTAAAGGGAAATTTGTAGACCATCAACCTGGAGAACATCCAGAAATGAGCTACCCTACATGAAGTATATATTGGTGCAGTGCATAATCATTTGATAAACTAGAGGGAAGCCCAATAGTCAAAACTGCTTGACCAGGTTGGATTGGCATCCTCAAATCTGGCATCAACTTTGAAATCTACCACCTCTCAATATGTACTTTGAGGCAACTTGCTGAGAAATTCTATTTATATGTCTCTTTCTCCCATGGAAGAGCTCATAATGTGAAACTATGAAATTGAGGAAAAGGTTTAACTCCACCAACCTGGCTGGAAACAAGCCCTTTCCATTCCTCTCACCAATTCCCTCACTTGCTATTTGAGGATGCTGACCCAGATTCCAATTTCTTCTTTAAGGTCTCAAGTGATGGCGCTCCCACAACTTCCGAGGGCAAGCTGTTCCATTGGTTGATTATTTTTTCCTTAACCTCTCACTAATTTTCCTCTAGTTTTTTCCCATCTCCTGTTTTTGAGTTTTTGAATCAAGAATATCACCTGTGTTCTTCATCTCCCTGGAGGAACATTCCAGCTGAGCATCATCACATTTCCTGCTTGTAGATTTTGCTTTAAATTCTCCTGCTCATTTTTATTTTATTAATTTATTTTGTTTGTCAAGCATGTATGAGAAAGCAAGTGTAAATATGAACATAACATATACACTTATAAGTGTAAACAGATATAAGTATATACATAATAAATGAGTATGAATAAATGGGAACAGTAGGACAGGGATGGTAGGCATGCTGGTGCGCTTATGCACACTCCCCTTACAGACTTCTTAGGAATGGAGTGAGGTTGGTAGACAGTTTAAGGTTAAAGTTTTGGGGATTTGATGCAGTTTAAAGTTAAAGTTTTGGGGTTTTGAGGATGTAACAACAGTCAGGTAGTGAGTTCCAGGCACTGACCACTCTGTTGCTGAAGTCGTATTTTCTGCAATTGAGTTTGGAGTGATTAACTTTGAGTTTGTAACTATTGTTTGCCTGTGTGTTATTGTGGTTGAAGCTGAAGTAGTTGTTGACAGGTAGGATGTTGTAGCAGACAATTTTGTGTACTAAGCTTAGGTCAGACCATGGGTGATGTAGTTCTAAGTTGTCTAGGTCCAAAATGTCAAACCTGGTGACATTGGGTATTCTATTGCAAGTGGAGGGATGGAGGACTCTTCTCGTGAAATACTTCTGGACTCACTTAATTGTATTAATGTCATTTATACAGTGTGGATTCCAGGCAGATGAGTTGTATTTGAGAATTGAATTTTGATGAGCCATATCCAGAGTTCACCATCAGGGTAGAAAAGACAATGATGGTTTATGGCCATAAAATCTTTCCTAATATAATCAGTGACCGCTTCGCTCTCAAATGGAGCATTATGATGTGTGGAAAGAAGGTATTGGCCCCACTGCTCAATTCCTTCCTGTTGGCTAAGAAAAAGAGAAATACCTTCCTAATGTGATGACTTCAGCCTCCACTGCTAATCTAATGAGAAACAATATTTGCCTCCAACCAGAAGATGATTATGCTGAAGAGAAGAATGCACTGTTGCCTGTTGCAGAAGCCAAAAGCAACAGGAGACAGATCTGCACTAGCAGACAAATAAGGAACATAGAATAGTAAGCCACCAGCAACATGTTATTGTTTAGCACAACAAAATCCTCAAGTCAGGATGAGTTGATTTCAAAAATAAAAGGGAAATAACAAACTTCTCATCTTCAGTCTTTGGCATCTCTCAGAACAGGATGGGGCAACTTGCCATGGGACATTCCATGAATCAACGTGATAAATTTTACCTACCACTGTTTCTTTGACATTATTTCCATTGAAGAAAAATATTGGAAATAATGACAAAGAAACAGTGGCAAACAACATTTATAATGTTGAGTTATCCTGTGTGGAATTATCTCCAGCAAGTTGGCCACGGTGAGTTATTCCATGGTGCATTGGCAGCAATGAGATGGCAACAGCAGGTTGGCTGTAACAAAGTGGCCATGGCAAATTGGCCATGGTGAAATGGCCATGATTGCTAGAATACATTTGAGACTGAGACTGAATTCATTTTCCTGAGACTGAGTTCATTTGTGGTTTGTTAAACCATAATTTGTTGGGTTTCTCATGTTTTGTAAATCACAATAGCTCGGTTTGCACATAAGGCAAAAAGCCAAATCTGAACAAAATTCAATGTGGTTTTGATAACATGATATGGAAAATCTATAAAAAATCTTCAGTACTGAGTTAACTAAATCCAGTCATCTGACTCCAGAAGAAGTTCTTCTGTTCTTAGAAGAGCAAGGACTGTGAGCTTACTGGAGTTTGCAGAAGACAAAGCTAGAATTAGGACTCCAGTAGTAACATGATTTTTTAAATATTTTTATTCAGAGTTTCAAAAAATTTTTTTTAAAAAGAGAAATATGTTCTCGCATTTTGCAGCATTGTCGTAACAGTGTAACTTATCTATTAGTGTCAATTACGTTCATTTACTTCAAATATATCTATAACTTGTTTGCTAAATCCTTACTTATTTGTATTGTTATTAAGTTACAATAGTTATTTATTTACATTACTTTACATATATACATATCTATATACACATTTGTCCTTTTTCCTATTTCTTTAGTCATTTTCACTAAACATCTTTCCTTCCTTTTTACCCAACCATTTGAATAGTAACATGTTATATAGGAGAAAATCCCTGAACAAAAAGTCCACAGAGTTTGCAAAACAATATGGATTTATGCAAGTATGAAAATATGACTTGCTTCTGTTTATTTGGGTAATTCCAAGAAGATGTATGATCTTAAATTCTATTGTATTTAATGGGAGGATTGGCATAGAAGTCTGATAAATAAATACAATAATAAATAAATAAATATCCACTCACTAAGTAAAATTACCCAGCTTCATCTTCCTTGCCATTGTCTTCTTTCAGTGATTACAGAGATCACCGAAAGAAGCTATAGGAGCCAACTTATTTCTTGGCTGATTTATTTATTTTTCCAGACTTTGGTATCAACTCCATTTACTTTAGGGAAACATTTTCCTTCTCATAATATGATGAATAATTTCCTGTTTTCACTCCTTGTTTCAGAACCATGCCATCTATTATAAAATCCCCTTATACCTCGAATTATAGGATCAGCTTGTCCTAGTGTGTCAATGGAGATTCTCCTTCATCCAGCTCATGGTTGCCCCAAAATTGCTTTCCAAAGGGCAATTTTGAAAATTGGACTTTTCTTTGTTTTTTTTCCTTGAAGACATTTCGCTTCTCATCTGAACTGAAGAAGCTTCTTGAATGAGAAGTGAAATGACTGCCAGGAGAAACAAATAAACAAAGCCCAGTTGCTTTTTGAAAAGCACCATGGGGGCTTGTAGTGGTGTAATTTTAGAGCTGGAAAGAGGTCTCCAGTCTAAAGTGTGTGTAGGTAATTCATATCAGATACTCCACAGTTTTCCAAAAGCTGGTTAGGAGACAGGATATTGGTAAAACATCTCCTGCTTCAGTTAGTTGTGGATGGTGGGCTTATTTTTGAGTAACAAGTAGAAGTAGTGATCTAGCCAAATATCAGTAGGTCTTCCTTATTTTATTCTTGATTCCAATATTTCAGCGCTTTGGAGAATGGTAGAAATGTTGACCCACAAGATTAGAGAATATGAGTCAAGACAATGGACATTTCTTGCTCAACATGAATAATAGATGCTTGAACAAGTGGAGAAGATATGGGGTTTTTTTATGTACTAGGTGTGTTGCAAAACACCTTTGAAAGGACTGGAACAACTGAAATGTACAATCTGATGAAATAATTTTTCCCCAGACTGCACATTCCATTTCCCATTTAATCCATGAAGCATTATTAAAATAAATTGAAGATCTTGATTACATTTTTCTCATCCATGGGAATTCTAGTGAGATCTTTATTGAGATTAGAATCAGAGATTTCACCAAAATATGATGTTCTGTCTTCTTCTGCCATTTGGAGGGCATTTGTGGGCATATTTTTTTAGAGATTTCAAGTAATTGTAACCTCTTGAAATGGCCTTCCCACACAAGTTGCAGAAGAGAGAAAAGTTGGATCCCTTCAGTTGCGTCTGGGAAGCATTTATGGTTTACCTGAGATGAGCTTAGATATTAAATGTAAAGACAATTTTGTAGACTATATATCCAAGTCCCATGGCTGATGACAAATATGCTGAGCTATAGCATCTCCACCAGATAAGACTCTATAAGTTTTTGCATGGAAATCTGTCAGTAGAACTTCTGTTCTTTTAAGAAGTGATGTAATGATGGAAGCATCATATTTATAAGTTCATGTTCATAGTCAAAAGTCTATCCCTTCCCTGCTGAGCCAGCCATTATCTTTAAAACCTGAACTTTAGAACTTCATGTGGGAAGTACATTATGTCTTCCTGTTTTTGACAGCCCTTCAGATATTATGAAATGTGTATCTTTTGTTTCCCCTTCTTATGTTACCCTTCTCATATTCCTTCAGCCTTCCCACATGGGGTTTGGGTTTTGTACCACAGTCTTTCTTTGTTGCTCTCTTCTAAAGCATTCTGATTTATTTGTGTCTTTCTTAAAGTGTGTTGTTCAAAGCTAGAGAGGCTTTCCAAGAGTAGGAAACCTGAAAAGCATCACATTAAGACATTAGGCAACCTGTGGTGAGAGAAAGTTTTATTCCAAATGGCATTTCTGAACCTTGGTTTTCCATGGAAATTGCATTATCTACATTTAGGATTGTAGAGTTAAACCGTTTACCTTCAATGAATATGTCTTATCATTTACTTATCTACATTTGAGTTCTTGGTAGTATTTAAAATCTTCCTTATCTCACAAGAAAACCCATCTAAATGCCAGAGAAAATGCTCCAGAGTTGTTGCTTTTAGAAATACCTGTGGCCAACAGCACATCCCTCATTTTGAACCCTCATTGGTTTTTATTTCTGTCTTTTTGCTAATGTTTGCACACAAGAGCACTGCACACTGTCCAGCTCACATCATTAAAACCTGATGAGGATTCTGAAGTGATTATGTTGATAATGGAAAGACGTTTAATGTTTTCCAAGGACATTGAAAGATGGCTTACTGAGATACAGCTGCTGAGTGATTTGCAATATAATATTTGAAGAGATGCATTTCACTGTGTTGTGGGATTTTTCCCCTCCTATCCACAATGATTCCAAAACCTTTGTCAGCTAACCACACAGTACAAATGAATCAGAACCATGACTTCAACAACATTCTTATATTATAAATGAATAAATATTTATGAAATAAATCAACTGGATCTATGCTATATATTTTTCAATTCGTCCTTTTTAAGGTGGGTGGTATAGCCAGTCAATGAAATTATAGCTCCTGTTTTTCTTCAACTGTTTTTCTTTTCTTGGAGTTTTTGCTTTTTCTTTTCTTTCTTTTTCTCTCTTCTTCTTTACTTTATATTGGTTCTATATTCTTGTTTAAATGTTTTAATAAAAGTTATATACAAAAAACAGAATTGCTTATGGACAAAAGTTAGAGTGCATAGTAATATAGTCCTTGTGCATTGTCATATATTTAATTGGTCTAAATCATCTGCTTACAGTGGATTTGTGTTTGTAGATGGGAAGAGAAGGAGGAAAGCTCCTGAATGGAGATGGAGGAACATGAAAATTTCTGTTTGAAACAGTTCTTTGGTTATACATTTATGCCTTAGTGTTGAGAAACTCCCAGCTAGTCAAGAAAGAGGAATCAACTGGGGAACTAGCTGTGAGTCCTTGCGTAGTCACAAGAGAAATAAAACTGTTCCCCTCCATAAATTCCATGAAACTTTATCTGCTTGTTCCTAAGGGAAAGCAAGCAGTCTGAGGAGATCCTTGTAATATAAGTAATACAAAATAAAGTGGCTGACTCAAACTTTTAAGTGGGTCTGGTTGCTTGCACCTGACGCTTAACCTGCAAACTAGGAGCACTTTCCCAAGTCAACATTATAGCCTCCTAAATCTGCTGCAGCAATTCTGCACCACTGCATAAGTTGTCCACATCCTTATTAAATCTGAGATTCTCAGTCATCCAGGGCATGGTTGTGTCCCAAAGATGCTTTTTCAAGAGGCAACTGGACTTTCTGAACTTTCTGTTTTTTCTTTGAAGATATTTCATTTCTCATCCAAGAAGCTTCTTAAGCTCTGAAGAAGCTTCTTGGATAAGAAGTGAAACATCTTCAAGAAAAACCAGAAAGTCCAGTTGCTGCTTGAAAAAGCACCTTTGGGACTTGAGTAGATAATTTATCACAAGGAAAATGTATTAATTTCTGGAGAACTTTTCAAAATACTGTATGGTTACTAATTACAGTCAGTGGGACTGAAAGTGTAATGAAGAAAAATTAGCTCTTTGTCATCCCTCTCTGAGCTGCTTTTTGTTGTCCGTCTGAGCTGGTCAGAACTTCAATGAGGGGTTATAAAAGATGGGATCCAGAGGGTATAGCTCTGGATTCCATCTTTTATAACCCCACATTGAGAAGTTCTTCTTTTGTTCTTCTGTTTGTTTTCAAAAGTCATCTTTTAGACAGCTGGAGAGAACAAGAAAATAGCAATAACGCTTAGAATTATATACCGCTTCACAGTGCTTTAAACCCCTCTCTAAGCAGTTTACAGAGTCAGCATATTGCCTCCAACAATCTGGGTTCTCATTTTACCCACCTTGGAAGGATAGAAGGCTAAGTCAACCTTGAGCCTGCCAAACTGCCAGCAGCTGGCAATCAGCAGAAGTAGCCTGCAGTACTGCATTCTAACCACTGCGCTACGGCAGCTCTTAGATGCTAACAGAATACCATGAAGCCTTGTAGGACAGAAAAAAATCCCAGGACAGGAAGGGAATTTTCACCAGTTGGAAACTACCCATGCCACCACTTCAGTGAGAGCATTATAAAGTTTTCAGGCTCCTGGAATGTAATAAATATCTTTCATAAATACTGTCTATAATTTTTATCTTTTCGGGATGTTACTGATAAGACTCACATTAAGTGAGACCATGGTAGCAGGAGATGATAAAATCTGTAACTGAAGTCATAATGATTAAGATCATGAATGTAAGCAATGTACTTATTGGCAATAATATAACCCCCTCTTTACACTGAAACCTCAACCACCGGGGCCCATCCACCATCATGAGGAGACAGCCAGCCAGCCAGAAATCCTGAAACCACCTTTTTCAATCATTTTGGATAGCTGAGATTTGAGTCTGCATTACTTCACTTCCGGTGTGTGGATGGGTGAGGACATATTTATGTTTCTGAAGAAAGAATAACAGAGAAATGTCCAAGCTTGGTAAGATTTTGGGTTTTTTTGATAAATTCCCTTACCATGACTTGGGTTGGTGTTTCTGAAACTCTAGCACAGCAGTCTGAGAGACATTGATTGCTCTGAGTATGAGCCATGTATGCGAAATGCAGCTCTAGACTGCCAAACTATGCTTTTGCAAAATGGCCAGAGGTGTGTGTGTGTGTGTGTGTGTGTGTGTGTGTGTGTGTGTTTATTTGCCTTCTGAATTAGATGCAAGGCTGGGGGCAGGGGAAAGAGCCTGTTCTAAATCAGAAACTGGCCAAATCCTATGCTGATGACTCCAATTTGTTGCCTAATAAATATCACACAGCTCATATCCCACAAATTGCTGCTTAGACATTATGTAGGTTTGTAAAATTGTACTTTGCAGAGCAACCATAAGCAGAGTACAATCTGTGCTTTGCACGGAGAATTCTAGGAGGAACTTTTGGGTGCTAAAAAAACACCTTGACCATTGCATCAGTTGTGAGATGGGAGGTAGGAATTTTTGACAAAAGCTGGACAACCAATTTTTAGGAACACTGTAATTTGGAGCTTCCCGTGTTGGACAATATAGGGCCAATTCTGATGATTTGGAGGACATGAAATATTTATTTTATTCATTTACTAGCTCGATACCCGTGCTTCACTATGAAACTATGTGGTCAGGCTTACTTTTTGGCAAGGAAATTAGGATAGGCAGAGGCAGAATTTTTCCCCCTTATTTCCTCCCCCAAAACTAAGCCCGATCACAAAGTTTCATAGAGAATAGAGCTAGTTCATTATAACTTCAGACTGTTGCTAAGCAACCAATTGTAAGTCAAGGACTCCATGTATTTGACAACCAAAATACAAGAAAAAGATTTGATGGCGAGGATACATTTCTTCAAAAATGAAATATAAAAGAAAGAAACCGATTTAAGATTATATCAGAGGAAAACTGAGGGACAGAATGACCTAATCTATTAGGAATATATTTATATATTCAGTGCATGCTATATCTTGTTTGCAGTTTGCCTTCCCTAGGGTCTCCTATCAAATTACAGGTGGTATTAAATCACTGATCCCAGCAGGAAAAATAACCCCCATTCCTACTAATGTGTTGGCTTTCTTAACGTCAGGGCCAGATCAAACTCACCAGGACTCAAGCAGTCAGATTACAAACTAAAAAATAGTGTAAGAGGGAAAAATATCCAAGAAGGAAACCTTTTTAAAAAAATTAAAATCCATAATAAAACACATTCTGTAATGCCACCATTTGTAATTTGCTACGTTGGCGTCTACCTAAACCAAAGAAATATCCTACAATAATGTTATTTTCTTCTCTTACTGGTGATGACCAAACTAGAAAATTGGTGGCAATCCATGAAGCCAAGAGTATATGTTGAATGAAATTATGGGTAAGCAACATCAGAATGTTTCCTTCCTGCCTTCCTTACAGGATTAGGCCAGTAATTTCTTCTAACAACCGGTTCTCCGAACTGCTTAGGATGCTAACAACCAGTTGTAGCAAATAGGTGCAAACTGGTAGAATTCCAGCCCTGCTTAAAGCCAGGTTTTTGCCAGAGTGTATTGGCAAGCAGAGCCAAAATTAGCCCTCACCATATAGAGATGTGCCTTACTCCATATTTATCTTATTCCATGGAGTATAGTTCTACTACTTGAAAGGATACCATATTCCAGAGATTGGCAGAGTGGGCATCTTTCCCTATAATTAGCCATATAGGGAAAAATTGTCCTCTTAGGCTACTGATCCATATTTATCTGAGCTATTTCTTCGTTAATTTTAATGCTATGCTTATTGATTTCATCTTTTATAATATTGTCTTTTTGGATTGTAAGCAGCTCAGAGTCACATAATCCTAAACTGAGTGTCATATAGATGTAATTAATAAATAAACATGGAATTCTTAGCAATAAATGGCCTAAATAGAGAAATCTGGGAATTGAAGTCCACACATCTGGAAGTTGCCTAAAATTAGGGACATTGATATAGATGATTATTTATGTATTAAATATTAACATAATTCACAGTTTTTCACAAACAAGAAAAAAAACTGCCTTAGTTATACCACCAACCCAATGTAATGACTACTCCAGAAAGAACCATGGTGAATAATTGCTAATTCTTTGGAAAAAATGGCTGTCTTTTGGATAATCTTTGGGGAAGGTTGAATGTGGATGCTTTGATTAAATACTTTATTGTTTTAATAAAGGCCTGTCTTTTTATTCGATGGTTTACCAATCTGCTTCCATTTGAGGAGATGTGGTTTTCTGACTTTGTTATTAATTATTTTAGTTTCTTTTGCAGAGTTCCTGGAACTCTGCAAAAAACTTATCAAAACTTAAGTGAACTAAATTTAAAGAGAATAGGATGCTCAGTATGAAAACACTAAATTTCTTTACTCCTCATCATCAACTTCCTATGTTAGATTACCTTGAGGAATGGCTTCTAGCATTGAATAGAACATCAGTTGCAATGACAGCTAGACTGTAGGAAAGGCTGAACCTGGGGGTGGAGTGAAAAGAGAACTTAGCCTAGAATCCCGAAAAGGCCACAAGCAAACTAAGTCCAACTCCCTTGAGTGTCACTGATTCTTATCTAACTCTAAGCAGGGGCTGACCATTAGCTGATAAGATTCCTGTGCCTTGCTTTTTAGTAATAAATCAGATTAGTTAAACCTTCACATATGGACCTGGTCTTTAGCCCCTGGCATAGACTTATTTTAACTTTATTCTTGTGGTCTTGCACCTACATCATCTCCACGCTGAGATTTCTCCTGGCTTCAGAAAGGCCCCTCAGCATGCAAACTCAAGACCATGTTTTTGCAAAGGTGCTTTGGCAAATAAGGCCAAATTTAGCCCTCATCACTCTAGGGGAAATCATCTATTTTCAGGCAGGGTGGAGGGAAAACATTTTTTGGAAATGAGAACAGCCACTGGACAAGAACGGCCTGTACATAAACAGTTATTTAAGTTAGTTAGATGGGTAAGCAAGGAGGGGCCGGGAGTGAAGGAAATGTTATTGAAGAGTTTCAGCAAGCATTCGCAGAGGTGATGTTTATTTTGTGCCAGCTCATGAAAAGGTTGGCCCACAAAGCTGTCCTCAGTCTGCAACATCTGGTAGCTGATGTCACCTGGCACTTACCCTCGCGACCTGAGTTCCTTTGGCGAATCTCATGATGTCACCTGGGTCCCTCCGCTCCCTCAAACCTCCAAGAGGAATGGACTCCACACCTACACAAACACCTAGCTGCAGATGCATAAGCTCTCATCTGTTTCTTCAAATCACAGGTTATAAGAAAGTCAGAGCATGGCATATGTAGCCCCCAGAGAGGGAGCAAGACCCCCCACAGTCCAAAAAGCCTGAAAAGTTTCCAGATTCCAGAAGGTTCCACATGTATAGACTTTCCCATTCCATTAACTGTCACTGCATTTTTTTTAGAGTTTTATTTTTATAAATAAGTCAAGGCTGTGAACATACCTAATCGTCCTTCCTCCTTTTCCTCAGAACAATAAACCTGTGAGGAAGGTTGGGCTTTGAGAGGTGACTGGCCCAAAGACACCCAGTTAGCTTTCATGCCTAAGGTGGAACTAGAATTCCCAGTCTCCTGGTGATTGGCCCAAGTCACCCAACTGGCTTTAATACTTAACAGAGGACTAGATTTTAACACCTAATAGGGGACTAGAACTTCCAGTCTCCTTATAATTGGTCTGAAGTCATCCAGCTGGCTGTTGTGACTAAGGCAGAACTAGAACTCCCAGTCTCCTGATGACTGACCCAAAGACACTCATCCAATTTTCATGCCTTAGGTGAGACAAGAATTCATTGTCTGCTGGTGATTGGTCCAAAGTCAGCCAGTTGGCTTTCATTCATTAACAGTTAACTTTGGATAAAGCAATGACAAAATGATTTGGTTGCCCAGCTAGTACGCTATTCAGAAATCCTATGTCTGAAACACACATGTACATAACAATTGTGGATTCCGGCGTACAAAGAGATAAAGAATGGGGATGTTCAGAAAAAAAGTGGTACTTCAATTGTATAACTGTGCTAAAACTGTGTCATCCATAATTTGTTTTCCTTTTCCAAGACATTGTATAGTATAGTCTGTACAGTAAAACATCAACATCACATGGCATTCATAATGACTGCATTGGTTATGAAAGGTCACAGATAATGCAAACAGATGTCTGATCTTTGGAATGGTTGACCCACAGAAATGTTACTGACATAACATTTGTATTACAAGAAAAGATGCAGACGACAGAAAAATATCACAGTCTCACATTCAGGTTTGGCCTAAATCCACGATTCTTGCAACCAAAGTTGTCAGAAGTGGGTTGGCTGGGCATGGTTTGGTTTCAATGCTTTGGAGCATGAGAAGAACACATCCAAGTGGCTTTTCTGAAAACTGCTCTCTTGTCACTGGGCCTGGAATGCTTCTATTTTGGAAGAAGAAGAAGAAGAAGAAAAAGGATCCTTGACAATGACAACAATGACTCAGGACTGTCTTCTCTGCCAAGAACAATGAGTCCCAGGACAGAGCTATATTTTATCCCCACCCCCCACAGTCTTGTAGTGATGTCCCCAAAAGCAGGGATTCATGCCATAACTGCAGTGATAGGAACCATATCCTTATTGTGCAGGACAACTTAAATGCCAGTGCACCTTAAAAAACTGTAGAGGGTGATTCAAGGGGTGGGATTCAACCAGTGTAACAAATGGTTTGGTGAGTACGTGCTACTGCAGCCCCGGTGAGTAAAACAGTTGAGGTGCAGTAATCCACTGTTCTGCTTGAAACAGCTGAGCTGCAAAACATGGAAATAAAGGACAGCCCAGGGCAGGACCTCCACAATGATCACCAGAAAAACCGGTTTCCCCAGGTTTGCCCAGGTGGGTAGAATCCCACCCCTGGGGTGATTGCTTTACAATTTGAGATGCAGGCCTATTAGAAAGCTATTTGTTTTCTCAGAACATGGAAGATGATGGCATGGGTTACTTTCAGAGGTGGTATTCAGCAGGTTCTGACCAATTCTGGAGAACCAGCAGTGGAAACTTTGAGCAGTTTGGAGAACCAGCAAATCCCACCTCTGACTGGAGATTTTACAGTCTCCTTCCCCTGCCACGCCCACCAAGCCACGCCAACAGAACCAGTAGTAAAATAATTTGAATCCCACCACTGGTTGATTCAGAGAGTTCAACCCCTTCCTTCAGCTAAGCATTGCCTTTTGAGAATCCATCTTCTCCAGAAGCAAGTCAAAGAAGGCCTGACCTTCCAGGCTCTGATTTCATATTTGCTCTTCTGTGTTGTGTTTCTTCTCTGGAGAATTGCTTTTTCAGGAGGCAACTGGACTTTCTTTTTCTTTTCTTTGAAGATGTTTCACTTCTCATCCAAGAAGCTTCTTCAGCTCTGACTGGATGGTGGGGAATGGAAGGATTTATATTCCTTGCAGACAGCTGGTTATTTGCATCCTTTTAGAAAGTCATTGAGGCTGCTTGGAGATTTATCTGTATCCTCAGGGCCACCTGAATAGTGCTAATGGTTCCTGCCATCTGCAATTTTTTTCTCTGGAAATCCATTTCTATTTCCACACCATTCAAAGGGTGTCCATCCCAAATGTAGAGCTAAACATCTGTAGAGATTCTCAGTCATCCAGGTCATGGTTATCCCAAAGGTGCTTTTTCAAGAGGCAATCTTTGAGACAACCATGACCTGGACGGCTGAGAATCTCTACAGACTCTGGAGATGTCTGTTGTATGGAGTTGTATTTTCAAGGAAGGTGGCTTTACGAGGACATCATGTGATTTTCCCATTGGAGTGAATGTAGAATACCTAAAAACATTTTAAGACCTTCCTCTTTTCATAAATCCAGGGGTGAATTTCACCAAGGACTCCACAGTTGCAGATATGTTTACAAGAACATAGTTTACTTGTTCGTCACCTCACACCCTAAGTTGGCTTAAAATCAGAATTTCTCTCAATTTCATCATAGATAAAGTAGGAGATAACATAATGGATACTGCCCTCAACAAATCCAATTGATCCAAGTGTATAAGAGGCATGTGTCAACATTTCCAGTTTGCGAGCATCCATTCACTGTAAGAAATAAAAGGGTTCAAGGACTGAGGTAAGGAGGTAATCCAGACCTTATACATGCAATTCTCTTTTTTCTTCTTAGTTTCTTGATTTCCTCTCTTCCTCTTGGCTTACTTATTTCCTATCCCCCTTTCTGAAAATACCATAATAATAATACAAAGTGATTGAATTAACCAAGCAGAGTTCGTATTCTCCTGTGCCATGTCATTCCCCTTTGATCACATTCAAAACACAAAGGAGCTAATAACTTTGAGCGTCTTGTGAGCTTCTCCCAAAGCTTCTGGAAGTCAAATGCATCCCTGGGGCTTCAGTTGTGCATCTTTGCCATAAATGCATACATAAATGAGGGACCAAATGCATTAAATTGTGGTCTACTGTGAGCAACTTTGAAACCTGCAATATCCCATGACTGGATCTAATCAATGATTTTGTGTATATCTAAGTTGGGGAGAGAGAGAGAAAAAAAACAACAACACAGGATGAGTTATATCCAAATTTATTTCCTCCCCTTCCACCTCATTTCCCCGCCCACCCCCATCTGAGCTCATTTATGGTTTGGAGTCCAAAGCAACATTTTGGTTGCCAAATCCATCCTTCCCACACCTCCCAATCAGTTCACTGTGAGCCGAAGCCCAGAGCAATATGATCAGGATGATAGTTGGTGCAGCTGTTAGGAATCATCACAAGACCTAACTCTATTAAAGTCGGATGGAGAAGGAAGGAGGGGAGGCGGTGTGTTCCATTCCTTTGCTTGGTCTACTGTGAATCCATTCCCAGCAATGAGCATGAACTCATTGCAGTCCAAGGCACATTTGGAACTGCAGATTACACACCCAAAGACACGTATATATGCACATAACTTTAAAAGAATCTGATGGAATGTAGGAAAAGAACTTGTACTGGCATTCAGACCTATGAAACTATGCTCCACAGAACATAGAATAGAGTTGGAAGCGACCTTGTAGGTCATCTAGTCCAACCCCTCCCCGCCCAAGCAGGAGACCCTACACAATTTCTGACATATGGTAGTCCAGTCTCTTCTTGAAAGCTTCCAGTAAGCTTCTGAAGGCAGTTTCTGTTCCATTGGTTGATTGTTCTCCCTGTCAGAAAATTTATCCTTATTTCCAGGTTGAATCTCTCCTTGATCAGTTTCCATCCATTATTCTTTGTCTGGCCTTTGAGGGCTTTGGGAAATAGATTGACTCCTTCCTCTCTGTGGCAGCTCCTCAAATATTAGAACACTGCCATCATGTCTCCCCTGGTCCTTCTCTTCCCTAGACTAGTCAGGCCCAGTTCCTTCAACATTCATTGTAGGTTTTAGCTCCAGTCCCCTAATCATCTTGGTTGCTCTTCTCTGCAGTCTTTCTAGAAGTCTCTAGTCTCAACATCTTTTTAATAGTGTGGTGACCAAAACTGGATGCAGTACTCTAGCTGTGGTCTTTTTAAGGCTTTCTAGAGTCATATTAGTACCTCACTTGATCTTGATTGTATCCCTCTCTTAATGCAATTTAGGATTGCATTGGCCTTTTTGGCTGCTGCTGCCCTGTGTTGGCTCTTCTACTCCAACAACCTGCTTGAGCAGAAGACCATGTACCATTTCAGACAGTCCAGACTCTTTTTGAAAGCCTCCAGTGATCGAGCACCCACAACTTCTGAAGGCAAGCTTGGTTGATTGCTCTTCCTGTTAGGAAATATCTCCTTAGTTCTAGGTTGGTTCTCTCCTTGGTTAGTATTCCAACCATTGTTTCATATTTTGCCTTTTGGTGCTTTCATTGGAAAACAGTTGAACCCCTTATCTTTGTAGGAGTTCCTTAAATATTAGAACAGTGCTATCATGTCACCCTATGTTCAAATTCAAATTGTATTCAAGTATAAGTTTTTGTTTGTGAATCAAATGCAAAAAAAAACCCCAAAACCACACTTTTCCAATTGGGCTTTAATTCAGAAGTGACTGTAAAGAAGATAACAATCAGATGACCTTCTAATCTGGAGATCATATCCTTGCTGTTGGCCTCAATTGTGTGAAATATTTCTGGGAAAATTAAACTGGTTTTCAGAAGTTGCATTAGGAATTAAGGAACACCAGAGAAAGAATTCTTGAAGACTTTGCAGAAAACAGTTAGTGTAATCTTAATCTGTATTAACAGTGATTTAAGGACATTATAATGACCTCTGAGGTATCCCAATAAATTTTCTCTTGATGGCCCCACAGAAAATCTAGAAAAAAATAAGTTTTTCTAAATGCCATCCACCCTATTTCTCCTCTTATGCACTGCCTGAAAAATCTCCCATTTGAGGCTATCTGGAACAGTCTCATATTTTTCTTATAAACACTGATAGGATTGTAATATGTTTGGCATTTTTTTCACCCTGGAAACCAAGAATTTCTGAGCCAGGGATATCCATCTGTTACTAGGAGGATGTTTATAAGTAAGGTGTGGAAAAGTGGTGGTTTTTCTGATTACTGGAATAATCTAACAGTTATCACAGCTGGGAAGGAAAAAAGATTCTTAATTTGTTCCTGAAGCCTGCCCCAATGTCAGAAAATGGGACAAAGAAACATAAATTTGCTTAATCCCCCCTTTTTTTTAAGATGATGATTTAGGATTAAATCAAGACCAGGACAAATCTGGGATTGATTTTTAATATTTTAATAGAATGTACTCACATGATTAGTCTTTTCTATGCTCTAGAAAAGCAAATGAGAAAAATTGATTCTGAACTATTCACAAAAAGGGTGATCTATTGGGAGATTTTATTTCTGAATGTGGATCAACTTAATAATCAACATCAGCATTGGGCTAGGAGAAAAATTGTAAGGGCACAATAAAGAAAGAGAAAAAGAAAAATGAGGATGTTCATCTCAAAATTTATGAGAAAGTTGGGAGAACAGACTAGACTAGACTAAGAATAGAAATAGAAAAATAGAAATAGAATAGACCAAAACAGAAAAGAATAGAACAGAATAATGGAACGAAGAATAAAATAGAATTGAGAAGAGAATAGAATAGAATAGAACAGAATAGAAGTGGAAAATAGAATAGAAATGGAAAATAGAATAGAATAAGGAAAGAATGAGGAAAAATGAATAGGATAGGATAGGATAGGATAGGATAGGATAGGATGGGATGGGATGGGATGGGATGGGATGGGATGGGATGGGATGGGATGGGATGGGATGGAATGGAATGGAATAGAATAGAATAGAATAGAATAGAATAGAATAGAATAGAATAGAATAGAATAGAATAGAATATTGGAATGTAGAATAGAATAGTGGAATGAAGAACAGAACAGTATGGAATAGAATAGAATGGAGCAGGAAGGGACCTTGGAGGTCTTCTAGTCCATCCCCCTGTTCAAGCAGGAGAACCTATATGATTTCAGATAAGTGACTGTCTAGTTCAGTGATGATGAACCTTTTGGGCCTTGAGTGTCCAAAGTGCTTGTGTGCATGCATACCCAAAATGCAAGCACCCCCCCCCATGTGTGCATGCACCACCCTGCATGTGTGTGGCCCCATGCATGCGTGCGCTCCCCCTGTATGTGCCCTGCCCTCACACTTGTGCAGCAGAGCCCTAAAGGCCAGAGGGCTGGCAGGATACATGCACACATGTGTGGTGGAGCTGAGCTGGGGTGACAGCATCTGTGCCCACGGAGAGGACTCTGCACACCACCTGTGGCAGGGCTGCCATAGGCTCGCCACCACAGGAGCCTCTTTTTAAGCTAGTTCTTAGTTCTTCTTAGCATGTAGGTTGCAATAGTCCTCAAATAAAAATCATTCATTTATTGTCTGTTCAGAGTTGTAACATGACTGAAAAAAGGAACTACTGACCAGTCCTCATGCTTATGACCATTGCAGCATCCTCATGTTCATCTGATCAGAATTCAGGCACCTGTCAATGGGGATACATTTATGAGACTTGCAGTGATCCAGGGTTGTGTGATTGTCATTTGTGATTTTCCCAGCTGGCTTGCCCAACAATCAATGACCATAGGGGAAGCCAGATTCACTTAACGACACACGATTTACTTAAGAACTGCAGTGATTCGCTTAAGAACCGTGGCAAAAAAGGTTAAAAAAAAAAGCAGGTGTGTGGCTCACTGAGCCGCCACCCTGCTTAACAACCAAAATCCTGGTGCCACTTGTGGTTGTAAAGCCCATGTCACACCAACAGATGCAAAGAGGATGTAAAACGGACAAAAAACCTTGCCATCCGTTCGAAAACGCGATGTACTCACTGCCTCCGTTTGGCTTCCTCTCTATCCATCCAGCATCCATTTATGGACGTTTCATCCGCTCCAAAAGTTTTGGGCTGCCTAAAACTTTTGCGCAGAAAATGTATCCAGTTTGTCCGTTCTGCATCCGCTACACATCCGCTACGCATCCATTCTGCATCCGTTATGCATCCGCTATATCCGCTAGGCATCCGCTATATCCGCTAGGCATCCGCTGCGCATCCACGCAACTCGCATCCTCCCAGATGCAGGGAGGAAGCAGAACGGACGCGGAACGGATGCAGAACGGATGCCCAGCGGATGCCCAGCGGATGCAGAACGGAAACAAAGCGTTTAAAGCGGAAAAAATGTTCGCAGAGGGGACCTATCTCAGATATTAAGGATGTCTACAGGATGCCTAGAGGATGCAAAGGGACACCTATACTGCCCATAAAAAGGGGGAGCAACTCGTCTGCATCTCACTTTCAGACCAGCAGCCTAGCTGTGCAGACCTTTGCAGCCTTCATCTGGCTCTTCCTCTTCCACAGCATCCAGTCATGTCCACCATGGATTGTGACAAAGTCCTTTCGGCAGCCACCATCCTTCTGCAACAGTGCGAAGCCATCTACAGGCTCTGTGAACTCTACTACGGGAAGAAAAGGAGGCACCCAAAAAAAGTCTGGGTCCAAAGATGGTTCGCCAGAAGAGCAGAGGATGGACTGTACAACAAGCTGATGGTGGAGCTCAGGAGTGAAGGTACTCGGGCGTTCCAGAACTTCATGAGGATGCCTCCAGCCATGTTTGATGAAGTTGTGCAGCGCCTGACACCCATGTTGACCAAGACAAACACCAACTTCCCGCCCAGCCTGGAACCTGGGCTCAAGGTGGCACTCACTCTGCGCCACCTGGCCTCAGGCACCACCTACAGGAGCATGCAGTACAGCTGGAGGGTGCCACCCAGCACCATCAGCATTGTGGTCAGAGAAGTGGTGCAGGCCATCATCGAAGAATACAAGGAGGAGCTCCTCCAGTGCCCCTCCACTGAAGAAGGCTGGAAGAAAGTTGCAGAGCAGTGGTATCAGAAGTGGAACTTCCCACACACCGTTGGAGCCATCGATGGCAAGCACGTGGCCTGCAAAGCTCCAGCCAAGTCGGGGTCCACTTATTTCAACTACAAGGGCTTCTTCAGTATCATCCTCTTCGCCATGGTTGATGCTGACTACAAGTTCATGTACATCGATGCTTCAGGCAACGGCTCATCTTCAGATGCCCAGGTATACAATGCCAGTCACCTCAAGGAGGGGCTGGAAAGCAACCTCATCGTGGGATTCCCACATCCAGACCCCCTGCCCAACGACACGCAAGATGTGCCCTACTTCATCGTGGGGGATGACGCCTTCTCCCTCACAACCTACCTCATGAAGCCCTATACCTCCAAATACCTCACCCGTAAAGAGAGGATCTTCAACTACAGGCTGTCCAGGGCAAGGCGGGTGGTGGACAATGCCTTTGGCATCCTGGCCAACAGGTTCCAGGTACTTTTCACCAACATGCAGCATAGCCCAGAGACCATGAGGAGGATCGTGGAAGCTTGCTGCATCCTGCACAATCTCATGCGCACCCACTACCCAGTCTTGCAGAACAGGCTTGTGGACCGTCAACAAGGCAATGGGGACATGGAGCCTGGGGAATGGAGGCAAGGGCAAAACCTGATCGACACTGAGGATGTGCAAGGCCCCAACAGAGCCTCACGTGAGGCGAAGAAGCAGTGCAACCTCCTGAGACACTGGTGCAACTCCCCAGCTGGAGCAGTGGAGTGGCAAGACAGGATGATAGATGCTTAATGGATGCTTCCTTCAGCCTATCTCATCACACGGATGAGATTGGGCCATGTATGTTTGGTTGGGCTACAATGAACAGGGCGTTTAATAAAGAGTTGTGCTTATGTTGACATGTGTGGACGATTGATTATATCGTTATTGATAATAAAGGGCCATAGGTGTGGCACCTGGGAGGGTGGACCATCCAGTCCCACTATGCTTGCACTGGAGGTTTATCTATCCCACAGCTATTACCCATCCCAAAGGTATCCCTGCCCATCCCACAGGTATCCCTGCCCATCCCACTGCTATCCTAACCCATCCCACAGCTATTACCAATTTCACAGGTATCCTAACCCATCCCACTGCTATCCTTACCCATCCCACAAGCATGCAAAGGCTTAAACCATTTCTAAAAGTTTCCAGCAAGACTTTATTAAAAAAAAGAAATGAAGCAAGTATGTGAATCAAAACTAGACTTTATTTATAACAAGCTATAAGACAAAAATGAGTCTCTGGCTCTCCTCTTGGTCACTCAGTCTCAGGGGTGAAGGGTGCAGGTGCTGTGGAGGTGGCTGGTGCTTGAGTGCTTGTCATCAGCTCCTCCAGAAGCAGAAGCAGCAGAAGCCCCAACCCCAGAAGAGTGAGCCCGTGCTGCAGAAGTCCCAGCAGAACCAGAGTGAGGGCCAGGGGGTGGGATGGTAGCTCTGTCCCTCTTGCCAGGGCTGGCAGCAGATGGCTGAGGCTTGCTGTGCTTCAGCATGGTTGTGGGGTTGCTGGCTGGCAGGGAGGGTGGTAGCAAGGCTGGCAGCAAGGCTTGCAGGCAGACATGCAGCAGGGCAGGCAAGGCAGCCAATCCTTCCGGCAGCAGGTCTTTCCTCTGAATGGCGACCTGCTTCCGAGCTGCTTCCGTTATATCCGCGGGGCTGACGCAATGCATCCTCCCCGCATGCGCAATTAACGCCAGGCATCTGCTAGGCTTCCGCTGTGCATCCGCTGTGCATCTGCTTCATCCGTTCGGCGTCCGTTCTGCATCTGCTGTATCCATTCCGCGTCCGCTTTGCTAAGGCCCCCCGGAAGCCTAGCGGACGCGCCATCCGCTCTCATCCGCTTCCATTCGCTGGGCTTCCGTTCCTCATCCGCTTTGCATCCGCCCTGCGTCCTCCCCGTGTCCGTGTTATCCGCTCCGGTTATGCAAATTTTTGCCCCTTTTGAGAGCGGATAACAACGAATGGAACATTTTGCTCGTCCGCTGTGTCCTTTTTGCATCCGCTGGCCAGTGTGACATGGGCTTAAGCCAAAGACTCTTGCCATCATCCCTTGGGATTTCTACAGCACTCACCCCTTCCACTCTCCAAGCTCTGTCATCCATCCAGAAATGCAAAGGCAAAACACACACACATACACACACACACACACACACACACACAAACCTGGAGTTGATTTTAATTTCATTGCCTCATTCGGGAATTCTTATTGTGATCTAATTCTTTCTCTCTCATCTCCTTTTTCCCCCCCCCTTAATATTTTGTTTTGTTTTGCTGCTGTCCTGGAGCACATGAGTTCTGGTACCATAGCAACTCCACATCTCTGCCTCTCATTTCCTTCTGCTAAGCACCTGATGAAAACCTAGTTAGAAGTGAATTAAGGAAAAGGATTATCCTTGGACAACAATGATTGCCAATGATAGCATTTATCTATTCAAGAACTGCATTGTGCTAAAGGCTAAAAAACCCCAGAAACATATACTTAAATGTTTCTTATTAAGCAGAGACTTCCCCTCATATGTTGTTGTTAAGTGCTGCTGTTGCTAATTAAGTGTCTCTCCAGGAACTTTCAAGTTCTACTTCTGAATGGAAGTTGCTGAAGATACTTCTTTGTTGGTGATTATAAATGATTATAATAGTCTGCAGCCTGCTATTTCACTGTAGTTGCCTGTTGTCTGGCTTATCAACTTCTAAGAATGTTGATAAGCCAGACAGTTCATATAGAATTTAGAGATACAAGAGAATATGAGTAGTTTGGGGTCCTTGGTGCTCTCTGAGTTTGGTGGTTTTCTTGCAGACAGTTCATTACTCAACTAAGTAACATCAGCAGTGCTAAAAGGGAGTGGGGTTTGAGAAGGAGAAGGAGAAGGGGAAGGGGAAGAGGAGGAGGAAGAGGAAGAGGAAGAGGAGAGGAAGAGGAAGAGGAGGAAAGGAAGGAAGGAAGGGAAAGAGAAAGAAAAGAAACAAAAGAAAGAAGGAAAGAAAAGAAAAGAAAAGAAAAGACAAAAAGAAAGAAAGAAAGAAAGAAAGAAAGAAAGAAAGAAAGAAAGAAAGAAAGAAAGAAAGAAAGAAAGAAAGAAAGAAAG
>BLBF01000059.1:8131065-8164760 GCA_015471245.1 Laticauda colubrina | reverse complement strand
AAGAAAGAAAGAAAGAAAGAAAGAAAGAAAGAAAGAAAGAAAGAAAGTCTGCATTGTATATCCCTCAAGGCAAACTGAAATAGCCTGAGGTGAATTGATTTGCAAGTGGAGCCAGTCTTGTCTCCCTGAAATCCTGGCAGAAATATTATGTCACTGACCCTAAGGAGAAGAGGAAAAGATGAAGATGGTAGAATATTTTTTGCTTTTTTCAACGACACAACCAGGAAAGACAGTCTGAAATCTGACAGGACTTGGATCCAAATTCTCCGAAGCTGCTTCGTGCTACTCAAGTGAAAAGACAGTGGCGTGGGTCACGGGATTGCATGAAATTGCCTGGAAGATCCTCCCTTCTCAAGAAGTTTCTTCTGCTTGTTACGGCTACAGAAACTTAAAGGTAAGCCATTAAATCAGAGACATGCATTCATTTCTAGGCTGAAGGTTTTATTCTGACTCTAACAGACTGTAAAGCTGTAATGGTGGGACTCGGACCAGGACTAAATTAGATTCCATTTTATTTGCTCATAATTCAATAAAGTTAGTTAACATGATTATTCCCCAGTTGTGGGTTTCATAATTTTCCTCTTTTGTCACATGAAATGTGACAATTCAGGAATAAATTTTTGAGGCTTTGTGGGGTGTCTGCATGCAATCATAGAAAGCTCAAAGGAATCATGTAATTCAGCTCTTGCACAACCATTGGAAAACATTACTGCTTGTCCCTGAACCATCATCAATCAAACATTGCTTTTAAACAAACCAAGTTTTTGTTTAGGTTGCGTTCTAAACCCTGCAGTTTAGTGTTTTATATTTTTTTTGTGTGTCAGGCCAGATAGATGTTTCTTTTATCTGTAAAGATGTAAAAACTATTCTGAGTGAAATCCAGCCCACTCCTCAAATTTGCCCTAACAATTTTTTTTATCTTTTCCCTTTTCCAGTTCCTGGTAATGGGAAGTAAGCAAAAGAGTTATTTTTATGATCACTTGCCTGCCCTTGGCAGATCCAACTATGGACCTTCTAATGTTGACCAGGAACCTTTTACTTCACATTGTCCATATACAATAACATACAGCTGATTATGTACTGCATGACTATATTCCCCAAATTACTTTTCCTCCTCCTCCTCCTCCTCCTCCTCCTCCCCCTCCTCCTCCTCCTCCTCCTTCTCCTCTAGTTAATCTAACTGTAATTGCTTTTGTTCTTTAGTCTCTAGATTTCCACAGCCTCCAGGCTCAAAGATTTGGCTTAGCAAGGAGACAATTTCTTCCACTTCGTTCCTTTATTGTTTCTGGGTGAAATCCAGTGAGTGTCAAGTGAGTGGAAGACTGCTTACACGATGGAATGTTTCTCCCTCCTTCTTCTCCATCAGCTAGCTCAACAGGGCCTCCAAATCTCTACAGTAGATTGTTGTAGGTGAAAATATTAGCAATGCCCACATATTCATTGGTAAAGCAGAGAAGAAAGGAAGGAAGGAAGGAAAAGAAAGAAAGAAGGAAAGAAGGAAAGAAAGAGAAATCAAAATATGATTTTATGATTGCTAATTTGGGTACTTCCTGGACAGATTGCTAAAATATCACAAGTGCTTTGTGTGTGTGTCTGTGTTTACTAAGTATATGTGTGCTTGGCTTTGAGGAGATCTGAATCACCAGACGAAAGTAATTTTATAATGTGTTCTGGCTGGACGAAGATGCGAGGGGTGCAAAAGCAATGATGGTGCAAAACTGGAAAGATAATTATGTAAATCTTGCTCCTTGAACAGCTTTGTATATCCTTCAATTCATCCATGTGTTTGCAAGCATGCACTTAGTGGATCACAGGGCTGACTGATCACCTGCCAAAGAGATCTCTTGAGTGATCATGTTCTGATGCGTGCACAGATGGACACAAACATGCTCATAAATAAGAAAAATATCCCTCCATCTTCAAGCATGTTTAAGCACAAATTATTTTTTTTCCCCTCTCCTATTTGTTTTGGCGGTCCAGGGTTTTGGCAGTCCAAGGTTTTTGTCCTAAGGATATCAAAACCGCAATAACTGGAAGACAGCTGTTGAAGGCCAGCATATTTTATTGTGAGGAAAAGCTGTTCGGTCTGAGAAATAGGGGTACCATGTCCATTTAATTCCTTCAAACTCAATGCAAAAGGATATTTTACTTGGAGAGTTTATTACTTGGGTGACACTGGATAGATATTTGTCAAAAAAAAACCAAACACCTACACCTTACTCTTTCTTCTTTCCCCTTGAATAAGATAAAGGCAAAAGGTTTCCATTGATTGGGCTTGTAATAGGAAAAATAGACATGGGAATAACCGTCTTGTTTTATTCATCTGTAAATGCTTTAATCTGAAGAGTCAGTCACTAAAGACGTTCAGATGCAACAAAGGACGGCCTTGATTCAATCACAGTTGAATAATCCTTTTACCTATGGACTTTTCAGCATCAGACCTAATTTTCCCTGCCTTCTAACAATCATTTATTTTTCCTTTCGAGAACTTTGTTTTTTAGCAGTTAGCAATAGCACTTAAACTTAGATGACACTTCACAGTGCTTTACAGTCCTCTCTAAGTCATTCAAAGAGTCAGCCTATTGCCCCCAATAATCTGGGCCCTCTTTTTACCCATCTCAGAAGGGTGAAAGGCTGAGTCAACTTTGAGCCTCGTGGGATTTGAACTGCCAAATAGCAGGCAGCAAGTAGTCAGCAGAAGTGGCCTGCAGTACAGCACTCTAACCACTGCTCTTATTGCGATGATGATGATGATGATGATGATGATGACAGTGCGCTGTTCTTTGTTTTGGGAGTCTGTACAGCTGTTCTCTTTTGAGAAGGTTTCATTAATTGATTGCAGCAACGTTTAAGGAGCTGAAGTTCTTAAGAGACAATCAATGAAAACCGTTCTTCAACTTGGGTGGGTTCCAGATGTAAGGACTCAACTCCTCCAATTCTCAGCAGTTGGATGGGGAAACCTTTGATTTGACACACAGCCCACAGTTCACACATTTTGAGCACATCCAGGAAGGTAAGGCTGATTTTGAAATACAACCAATTAAGTGAATTTAAAGCTAATGAAGTTGAGTTGCCATCAGAAGTGGGTGTTGTTGTTTTTTTTAAACTGCCTTTCTGCCTTTAATGTCTGTTGCTTGTGATTGGTCAAGTGTATACTAGACCATGACTTCTAGTCCTGCCTTCAACATGAAAGCTGGTTGGGTGACTTTGGGTCAATCACCAGGAGACAATGAGTTCTAGTCCCGGCTTAGTCATGAAAGCTGACTGGGTGACTTTGAGTGAGTCACCAGGACATGGTGAGTTTCTAGGCCTGCCTTCGACATGAAAGCTGGCTTGGTGACTTTGGGCCAATCACCAGGAGACTGTGAATTATAGTCCCAACTGGCTGGGTGGCCTTGGACCAGTCTCTCTCTCTCTCAGTTCAACTCAACTCACAGGGTTGTTATTGTGAATTAAATAGGAGGAAGAAGGTATGTTGAATATCTTCATCCTCTTGAGTTATTTGTAAAAAAAAATAAAGGCAGGATACAAATAAATAAATCAAATAATAGATAGTATGAGAGAAGGAAGGTTCTTCTCATAAGGTTTCTGTCTTCTATCTTTTTCTAGGCAAGAATTCAAACAAGGGAAATCTACCCAGAATCTCTAAGGCTGTATTCTGTACTGATGTCATATATTCAAATGTTAAAAAATGTTTTTTTTAAAAAATCATTTCCTGAAGTCCAGATCCTTATCATGCATTGATCAGAAGACAAAACGATTTTTTTAAGGAACAACCTGAAGTTTACTTGTCGCTCCAGAAGTAAAATGGTTGAAGTTTTGTTTTGATTTCGTTTTAAATAATAACTAATTAGAATAGTAGCCTAGTCCTATCTTTCATGGTTTGTGATTCATTTCTTGCAGCACCTGATCTGATTATGCCCTATCAGATCAGATCAAAACCCAATAAAAATCCAGGTGTGTGCATTATGTCAAGTAATGGCTTCCATTTATCCATTTCATCTTGTTATTAGTTGATTAGATCACGCTGGCTAAAGATTAGCCCATATGGACTGAAAAGAACTGATACAAGGAAAGTGACTCCAAAATATTAAAACTGGGTTGTTGTTCAACTTTACCAGCTGTGTGTCTGTTTTCCATGAAGCTCATCGTGAAACCACAAAGAGTTCACTAACCCAAAGAAAAATGTTCCAATTTCACAGTTGTGGCAAAAATACAGGCGTGTTTGTCATACAGATGTGAGATGTGAGTTGGAATTTTTGTGCATCATGTGCACTTGCAAATATATTCATGTGCTGTTCATTTTACAACCTTTGGCAAGGCTGTTCCTGGAGGTTTTGGGGTCTTTTTCCCAGATAAGCCATGCCCTTAGGTCTAAGCTGATGGGAATAATTTCGGCTGGGCTGGCTGAATCTTGTCTTTTGATTCCCCCTTTCTCCCACCCCACATCTTAGCAGCCCACTCATCATTCCTGGCAGAATAAGAGATAAATCGCCTGGGCATGTCATGGTGGGCAGTCTTTGGCATTGCTTGAAAGCCTTGGAGAGTCTTGGCGATAGGAATGTTCACACCAACCTCTTTACTCAAGGCGCACCTTCAAAGCAAATTCCAGACCACCAAGGCTTGTAACCTGCTATGTTAGGGAGATGATTGAAGTTGAGCCTTTCCCATTTCACCTTGGTTGCCATCTTTCCCCCAGCTACTCCATGTTACTACTTGAAAGCATATTGGTACTGTGGAATAGGAGAGGCTAAAGTGATGTTTATTATTTATAAGTTTTATCCTGTCTTTATCACTTTACTAGCTCGATGACGTGCTTTGCTATGAAACTATGTGGGAGGGTTTAATTTTGGGGGGAGGAAAATAAGAGAAAAAAATTTCTGCCTCTGCCTACCAGCATCCATTGGTATTCATCTGGCTAGTATCCTGTCAGTGTGTGAGAGAGTTCAGGGCTGTTTGGAAACTGAAACAGTATTTGCTGTTTGAGCAAGAAGGAGACAGCAAGGAGTCTGGACGTGGCTTAGCTCAACTGTTCTGTACTAAAGCTGCTTGGTGCTGAAACTGAACTTGGTGCTGAAGACTGAACCTGAAACTCCTCTCCTCTGCTTGTGTTTTGCATTTGGAACAGATTTCTTTTCGGGTGGGAGGGGGACTAGAACTTCTTAGCATCAGAGTTTATTAATAATAATATACAAAATACTAATGCTCTGATGGTCATTTCAAAAAATCCTTTTTTGGTGAGCACCTAGAAGCCAAGAGGAACATGCGTGCCAAATTTCAAGTTTGTAGGTTTTATGGTTCTGGAGATTTTGCGATGATGCGTGAGTGGTATTTTTAAATATATAGAAAATTTTGTTTCCCACCTTTATCACTTTATAAGTAACTGAAGGTGGCAAACATCCACTGCTCCTTTCTTCTCCAATTTTCTCCACAACAACAACAACATTATAAAATGAGTTGGACTGAGAGAAGTGGCTGACCCAAAGTCAACCAGCTGGCTTTCATTGCTTAAGGCAGTACTAGAAGTCACAGTCTAGTGGGGATTGGGCCAAAGTCAACCAGATGGCTTTCATGCCTAAGGTGGGACTTGAACTCACAATCTCCAGGTTTCTAGGACAGCACCTGAACCACTAGACCAAACTGTTGAGAGCTGAGTTAATGGAATGTGTCATGTATTGAAACTCTGGCATGCTTCCTGCCAGAAAGCATTACGTGGTATTCTCATAGGTTATAGTCCCAGTCCTCAACTTATAACCATTTGTTTAGTGACCATTCAAAGTCATAGCAGCATTGAAAAATGTGATTTTTCTCACACTTATGACCAACACAGCATCCCCATGGTTATATGATCAAAATGCTTGTCAACTGGCATGTGTTTACGGGGTCTATGACAATTTGCCATGGCCAACTCACCACAGCCAACTCACCATGGTCAACTCAACATGGCCAACTCACTGTGAGCGAAGTCACTGCAAGACAAGAGTTGCACCAATATCAAAGAAATTGTAGAATAGAATAATTAAAGAAAGGATGGAAAAGGAGGGACAGAATGAAATGCGAATGACCGAAAATAAAGTATTTTTATTTATTTTAAATAATTAAATAGAATTTAATTGTCCTGCAGCAAGTTGGGTTCTCCTGCAGCGAGTTGGCTGCAGTGAGTTGGCTGCGGCAAGATGTCCCATTCCTGTGTTTATGATAGTTACAGTGTCCTCCGATCATCACTTGTGACCTTCCCAGTTGGCTTTTGATGAGTGAAGTCAATGGAGGGAAGCTGGATTCTCTTTAACAGCCACGTGGATTCATAAATTGAGGACTACCTGTATGCATACTGATTTTCAGAAAGAAAATCATCCTGACTTCAATAAGAGCAGCGTAGTGAAATAAATCAAGTAACACCACTGGAAACAGAGGAACATGAAGCAGAACAACGTGAGTGCCAGTGTGGTTAAGATCCCAATCTCAAAAGAGAAATGAGATACTCTGAGTTAAAAGAATGTTTTGGCTGCCCTTAAAGCATCCCTGAAAAGAGGAGACTGGGAAGTGTTTATTAGCGGCCATAATCTTAATCAAGTAACACTCAGAAAAATATAAAGAACCCTTTTTCTCCCTGAGCATGGCCTTCAAAGCCAAATAAAGAAGGAAATGGAACTTCTTTCAGGATTCTGGAAGGTCAGTGTTTGGGGTTCTAAAAATACCCTTAAATTCTTGAGTAGCTGCCAAACATTTCAAATATGAAGTGGAAAGATTCGTCATATGTTCTCTCTCACAACTGACACAACCTGTTGCTGGAGAAAAAGACATTCCCATCATGCACCTGGATATTTGCCCAAGGCTATGTGATTTGGAAGCTTTCAGAGATCCTATTTGAACCTCCCAGAACTGTGCTGAAAGACGAAGAGGTCTTGCCTAAATTTGAGGCGGTGGTTCTGGGGGAATTAAAGATGAATGTAGGATCTTGAGCTGGGTGCATCCTAGAAATAGCTTCATGCAGGTCTTCAGCTAAGTCTAAGGTGGTTGAATCCTCTTTGGGGTGTTCTGAGTAGGTTTTTTATTCTTGGCCAATTTGAGCTATCTTTGTCACCTGGCTTATTGTTGCACTGTTTTATTTATGTTTTTTTGCACTTTTTCTTTTTGAACTAGCCAGAATGCCTCGGAGTTGGCTGGTATACAAATTAAATAAACTAAATCTGTTTAATTCCCTTGTCTTTCTCTTACCATCCCTCCTCTTCTCTCCATAAAGGTAAAGGTTTCCCTCATGGTGCTCATCTCCATTACAAAACCGAAGAGTCAGTGTCCGAAGATGTCTCCATGGTCATGTGGTCAACATGACTAAACACCGAAGGCACACAGAATGCTGTTACCTTTCCCACCAAAGTGGTCCCTATTTTCCAACTTGCATTTCTTACATGCTTTTGAACTGCTAGGCTGGCAGAAGCTGGGACAAGTAATGGGAGCTCACTCCGTTACATGGTGCTAGAGATTCGAACTGCTGGACTGCCAACCTTTCTGATCAACAAGCTCAGCGTCTTAGCCACTCAGCCACTGCATCCCTTGTCTTCTCTCCATAATTTTCTTTTAGAATGAAACATTGAACAAACTTCCCAGCAGGATGGATGAAAAGCATGACATGTTGGTGGGTCCATCAGTGTCCCTCAACTTTGGATGTGGGGCCATATCTCCTATGAGTTAGTAGTCAGAAGCTCTTGTTTATTCATATCATGGATATTGGCCTATGAAGTGAATGTGTGAAGCAGTCTTTGGATCCAATCTAAATCTCTCTTTCATGAATAAAAACACAGCAGACAGTTGAGATGCTTTGTTTTGGACTTTTATCTACTCAAATGCTCCACAGGACCAAAGGACCAAGACCAAAGGACTAGGAAAGGTTTTACTGTGAGATAAAATTGACAAACTTTCTGAATTGGCAGTGTCCCTCAGCTGGCTCAGCTTCTAGATACTTTAGATTAAGATTAACAGAGTTGGAAGGAAACTTGTAGGTCATCTATTCCAACCTTCCCCAACCCAAGCTGGAGACCCTACACCATTTCTGACAGATGGCAGTCCAATCTCTTCTTGGAAGCTTCCAGTGATGAAGCTCCCACAACTTCTGAAGGCAACTTCTCTTCCATTGGTTGATTGTTCTCACTGTCAGAAAATTTCTTTTTATTTCTAGGTTGAATCTCTTCTTGATCAGTTTCCATCCATTATTCCTTGTCCTGCCCTCAGGTGCTTTGGAGGATAGCTTGACTCCCTCCTCTTTGTAGCAACACCTGAGATATTGGATCACTGCTATCATGTCCCCCCGGTCCTTCTCTTCCCTAGAGTAGCCATGCCCAGTTCCTGCAACCATTCTTCATATGTTTTAGCCTCCAGTCCCCTAATCATCTTGGTTGCTCTTCTCTGCTCTCTTTCTAGAGGCTCAACATCTTTTTTTTAATAGTGTGGTGACAAAAACTGGATGCAGTAGTCTAGGTGTGGTCTTACTAAGGCTTTATGGAGTAGTAATAGTACCTCATGTGATCTTGATTGTATCCCTCTATTAGTTTCCTTTCTATCTGCAGGATGTGGGCCCATCCTGGTAAAGTTATTTTGCAAAAACTATTTTGCAAAATATTAGACTTCATATTTAACCTCTGTGGAAATAATGTGTGCTTCCTAGTGTGAAAATTAATAATTACAATCCTTCTGATTTCATCCCACATTGCCAAGTTAAAACAAAGCAAGCCATATGAGGAAGTCCTTTAATTTTCCATCTCCCTCCTCCCCACCGATCTTCCGATATAGCAACCCTTTTTTGTGTATTCTACAAAAGCACAACTGAAAACAGAGAAAAGGAACAGAACTTGATCTGAGAGGTGTGTGCGACTAATCACCAAGCTAATCTTCTCTGGCATGGAAAGATGTTGAGCCCAAGTGCTTTCTTTTTTTATTCAGGCTTGCAATTCTATGGGAAATTTAAGCCTAGAGGAAATGGTCAAAAGAGGAATCAGATTCCTACAATGATTTTCCATTTTCAAAACATGGGGTTCCTTTAAGTCAAAATCTCCAACAGCCTTCTGGACATAACAGCGAAAACTCACCTAACCCGCAGTGGGAATAGCTAAACTTCAGTGTTGAGAAAGCTTACTGACCAAACATCCCAGAGAGAAACAAGCGAGCCACTGAATGAACAAGAATTTAGAGCAATTTTTAAAAATTAAATACCAGGGAAGTACCTATTATAGATCCTTTCCAAGCAGAAGATCTCACTGTCCATCACCATGGGTAACAAGCGACAGATCACCTCTGCTGAAGATCACCCATAGTTGTTGCTAGCCAGATAAACATTTCTAGTAAAGGAGAATAATTGTAGCTCAAGGCTGACATGGGGCTGCTTGGTTGACATGAGAGTTCCTTCCTCAAGCTCTCTGAGCTTGGTTGTTTTTCCTGCAGATGTTTTATTACCCAAACTACAACACCAATGCACTGATGATGTTACTTGGAATGGAATAGAATTCTTTATTGGCCAAGTGTGATTGGACACACAAGGAATTTGTCTCAGTGCACATAAAAAAAAAAAGATGCATTCATCAAGAGTCAAGAATCATAAGGTACAACACTTAATAATAGCCATAGGGTACAATAAGCAATCAAATCATACTAGGAAACAGTCAATAAAAACTGTTAGGCTACAAGCAACAAAGTTACAGTCATACAGTCATAAGTGGGAGGGGATGGATAAAAGGAAGGATGGTAGGATTAATAGTAATAGTAATGCAGACTTAGTAAATAATTTGACAGTGTTGAGGGAATTATTTGTTTAGCAGAGTGATGGCGTTCGGGGAAAAACTGTTATTGGGTCTAGTTGTTCTGGTGTGCAGTGCTCTATAGCTTTGTTTTGAGGGTAGGAGTTGAAACAGTTTGGGTAATGAAACTTCTGCAGGAAAATAACCAAGCTCAGAGATCATCAAGGGCCCTTCAAACATTACTAGCTTATTCCTACGGATAAGTTTTTTCCATTTTTTTTTTTCTTTTAAATCTGAAAGGTTCTCTGGGAGATATAGAATATTTCTGTGGCAATGCTTTTGGGTCATCAAATGGCAAGGTTAAAGAGAGCAGATTTTTAACCATTGTAATGTCCTCAAGGTGTGTGATGGCACAGCAGCTAAAGATGCTGAGCTTGTCAGCTGGAAAGCCGACAGCCCAGGTTTAAGGCCCAAGCACCTTTCGACAGGGTGAGCACCCATTCCTTCCCCCAGCTCTTGCCAAGCGAGCAGTTCGAAAATATGCAAATGCAAGTAGATCAATAGGTACTATTTTTCTGGGAAGGTAACAGCATTCCAGGCATCTTTGGCATATAGTCATGCTGATCACATGATCATGGAAAATATCTTTGGACATTGCTGGCTCCTTTGGCTAGGAAACAGAGATGGGCATCATCCTCAAGAGACATGACTCAATAGGGGAAACATCTCTTGCCTTACCACATTTAGGTGAGAAATCAAATGTTCGGTGATCTCATGCAGATGCAGAGAGTGAATCTCAATACATGATCCACCTTTTCATTTAAGAACTTCGTTGAGTCCCATCCATCTTCTTCCTTTATATGTTTCTTGGATTTACCTGTTCCCAGAAATGGCAAAATTAAGTCTGGGTACTGACACATGACATTCCTTGCCTATAGAACAATAGTGTACACACTGATGCATGGACTGGAAGCATATTTAGCCAAGAATTGATGAGATTGATGAGATATGAAGCCCAAAAAATCAAGAGGGCTTCAGATCAGAGGTGGTATTCAGCAGGTTTTGACCAGCTCTGGAGAACCAGTAGCAGAAATTTTGAATAGTTCAGAGAACCATCAAGTACCACCTCTGATTGGCCCCGCCCCCTCTTTTCTCTGCCTCCTGAGTCTCAGCTGATTGGCTGGGTCTCCTTTGGTTGCCCTGCACAAGAGAACGGAGCTGGAAAGCAGGTTAGTGGGATGGGGAGGGAATGGGGATTTTGCAGTATCTTTCCCCTGCCACACCCACCAAGCCATGCCTACAGAACTGGTAGTAAAAAAATTTGAATCCCACCACTGCTTTTGATTCCGTATTACGGGTTTATTACTAATCGTATTTCCTTTTCACTTTACCAATCCTGGAAGTCAAGACAATTCAGTTTTGGGATGCTCCGCTGTGCTATCATGTCTCAATCCAAACAATGTGGTAAGCCATAATGTGGTTTCCTTGGTTTGGACTTCATACCTTGTATGAGGCCAGCCAACAGTGTTAAGCCAACAAACTATGGTTAAACAAATAATGGCTTAGCTTCATGTGCGTAAGCCCATCCAATCTAAAAATTGTAGAGGTCAGTACTGTCGGATCTGTGAAATATTAATTACAGGGTAGATAAATATGTGGATAAAATGATTTTTTTTAAAAAAATATGCTTGGATTGAAGAGCAAAAAATATGTAGCACTCTGTTTAAAGTTGGCCTGTTTTCTCACCAGAAAATGTTTCACTGGAAAAGCAAAGCTCTAAAGCAGGGATGTCCAACTTTGGCAAATTTAAGACTTGTGGACATCTTTATCTCCCAGAATCCCATAGCCAGCATATTTTAAATTGGCCATGTGTAGTTTGATGAAAAGAATAACTGGGGTGACATGATAGCAGTGTTCCGATATCTCAGGGGTTGTCACAAAGAAGAGGGAGTCAAGCCATTCTCCAAACCACTTGAGGGCAGGACAAGAAGCAATGGATGGAAACAAATCAAGGAGAGAAGCAACCTAGCATCAAGGAGAAATTTCCTGGCAGAACAATTAATCAGTGGTACAACTTGCCTCCAGAGGTTGTGAATGCTCCAACACTGGAAGTTTTTAAGAAGAGATTGGGCAACCATTTGTCTGAAATGATATAGGATTTCCTGCCCAAGCAGGGGATTAGACTAGAAGACCTTCAAGGTCCCTTCCAAGTCTGTTATTCTATCTTCTAACGAAAGATGTCACTATAGTGTGAATCTCTTTAATTCCTTAACTTTACTCCCCAACAACAGAAAGAACAGCCCCAGTATCAGTCCAGCATCAGTCAAATATCTAGATTGGGATGAGCATCTTTTGAAGACAAGAAAGAAATGTCTGGCTGCCTTGCAAATCCATATTCCCATGTACAAAGAAGTCAGTGGAATGGATTCTTCCTGGGAGGTCTAGCATTGACATCAAAAGTGCACATCCCATCCCTGGAGGGTGGAATTGACAAGAAAAACGAGAACAAGCAGAGATCAACTGCCAACAGCTGAAGACAGGTGCTACTTCTGCACTTGCAAGGCTGTTTTGGAGATGAATAATTGGTGCATCATGTTCCAGGAAAGAAACACAAAATACACAGCCTGTGCTGCTGTTAGGGTAAGGAAAAATGAACCTAACCCCTCCAATAAGCTTTAAAGCTTTATGAAGCTCTCCATGCAAGTTCCTTCTCCCTTTGTGAAAGCTGCAATCTTGGGCAATAGCATTTTTGGAGGTATTTAGCTCCTTTAGCCCTAAATATGCTCATCACAACTGGAATACGAACCCCAAGCTGTTGTGGTCTGTCAGCCGCTGGCTGAATCAGAGGAGGAAGTGTAGTAATCAGGGTGAACATCAGGGCAACCTGAGAGCTCAGAGGGGGAAGAGGGAATGGAGTTGGCAGAGAGAGAGAAAGAGATGGAGGCAGAGCCTGTGCTGTCCGTCAGCCCTCAGATGGAGAGTCAAGAGCCCCCAGGTCTGGAGGTGGCTGATGAGGAAGCGGAGGAACATCTGGGTCCAGTGCCCGTCGTGCGGATGCACAGAAGGCAGAGGAGAGGAGAGGAGAGCAGTGGAAATCTATGGGGTGGTCCTTGGGATGGAAGTGCCACCACTGCTTACAAGGCCCCACCCTAGGTCTGGGGATAAAAGACAGGGGGTGGAGATGAACTGGTGTGGCAGACAACTATTCATCTTCTGGCCAGACGGACTTGTTCTCCTGCAGTGAGAGAGTAACGTTTCTCCGGGGTTGCTGGCACTGCTAATAAAGGAATCTTTTGAGTGCATGTCAGAGGGTTTGTCGTGTTTGGGGAACTGGGTAAGAACACAAGTCAAGATGTGGCATAAAACACAATGCCAAGCAAAACCAATTCGTATGATGGTTGTTAAGTCAGTCACGACAATCGTTCAGTGAATCACAAGGGCCTAAGTCCAAACCCAGCTTACCCAATCAGGATTTTTCACAGAGGTGGAATTCAGCAGGTTCTGACCAGTTCTGGAGAACCAGTCGCGAAAATTTTGAGTAGTTCAGAGAACCGGCAAATCTCACCTCTGACTGGCGATTTTACAGTATCCTTCCCCTGCCATACCCACCAAGCCACGCCCAGAGAACCGGTAGTAGAAAAAATTGAATCCCACCACTGATTTTTCATTGGGAAAAGGCAAAGTGTAAATGTATTAATGTGTAAAAGCAGAAAGTTGAGATTGGAGTGTTTTTATCTTATACTGTGCTAAGAAGAATCAGAAGTCAGTGCCTTTTTATTCTGTTTTTTTCCCTTTACCCCTTGTATCTCACACCCCCTTTTCTCCACTCCTTTTCCTTTCATTCATTTCCTATTTTGATTGTTTTCTTTGTATTTTATATAATGAAACAAAGAAAAATTTGAACCAGAAAAAAGGCAAAGGCAAAAACAAAAACCACAAAATGCAATCCATGTGACCATGGGATATTGCAACCAGTTTTAAATGCAAGCAGGTTAAAAGTAAAGATTCCCCTCGCACATACGTGATAGTCATTTCCGGCTCTAAGGGGCGGTATTCATCTCCATTACAAAGGTGAAGAGCCAGCGCTGTCCGAAAACGTCTCCATGGTCATGTGGCTGGCATGACTAAACACTGAAGGCGCACAGAACACTGTTACTTTCCTACCAAAGGGGTCCCTTTTACTTTTTTTACTTTCATTTTTTTACATGCTTTCGAACTGCTAGGTTGGCAAAAGCTGGGACAAGTAACGGGAGCTCACTCCATTACGCAGCGCTAGGGATTCGAACTGCTGAACTGCTGATCGACAAGCTCAGTGTCTTAGCCACTGAGCGAGCAGGTTACCAAATGCCAAAATGCGATCACTTGATTGAAGGAGCGGGGTGGCACTAAAACTAAGGAAGTTTTTTTCAAGTCCATCATAACTTTGAACATTCCTTCAGTGGCCAGTTGTTAAGTCAAGGACTTCCTGTAATAGTGACAGCCCAGTGAACAGCTGTGTGTTTTTCTTGGTTGTTTACGACTCTTGAAAGATCTGTACGTCCTGATGCAGAATGTGAATGACAGTACTCAGAATTGGGTAACATTTTTGTTTGTTTTGGATAAACCAGGATTAAGACATATTTTGAAGACTATCATCATCAAGGGAGTTTGGAAGGTGTGATAGAAAAAAGATGGACATACATAAAAACCAGGAAATATGCCATTTTGTCTGATTGATGATGATGATGATCTCTTAAATGATGCTACAAAACAAGACTGTTCTAATAAATGAGGAAGGACCGCCCCCTTGTGGTTATATCTACTATCTGGCACTTTTGCATAAGAAGTCAAAGTGCTCCCTCTCGTGGTTCATATTGGGAAGAATTGAGAATGATTTTATTTATTTTTTCTTCCCAAGAGAAATTCTTTCTGTCCTCCATCTATTTTTATTTAACTCCCCGCAAAGTTTTTTAGGTCCACCCCATAAGAAGGAGAAGATGCCTTTATGAAGCTGGCTTGATTTAGTTTTGAAAGGTCTCACATTGGACACTCAAAACACCAACTAACATGGAACGTGAGCCTGCTTTGTTTTTAAAAGCACACTTCCTATCTCAGGGAATTGTGGAAACAGGAATATCCTCTGATAACTTGTTTCCCTGGAAGAAGAGAGGTTTATTTTTCATTGTAGAGATCATTTACTATAAAAGGAAGGCTTTTTCTTCTCTTTGGTCTTCTGGTTAGTTTATTTGCTCAAGAAGGGACACGGTGGTTCAGTGGCTAAGATACTGAGCTTGTCAATCAGAAATGTCAGCAGTTCAGTGGTTTGAATCCCTAGTGCCGCATAACGAAGTGAGTTCCCGTTACTTGTCCCAGCTTTTGCCAACCTAGCAGTTCGAAAACATGTAAAAAATGCAAGTAGAAAAACAGGGACCACTTTGGTAGGAAAGGAACATCGTTCCATGTGCCTTCGGCGTTTAGTCATGCCGGCCACATGACCACAGAGACGTCTTCAGACAGCGCTGGCTCTTTGGCTTTGTAATGGAGAAGAGCACTGCTCCCTAGAGTTGGAAACAACTAGCACATATGTGCAAGGAGAACCTTTACCTTTAATATTGCTCAAGAGAAGAGCAGATGGAAAATCGAGTAACCTTTCACTCTGTGGTTGGTTTCACCTTTATTGTCTTGCTTCACTTGCAAGTTTGATTATTTTTTCTAAAATATCCCTCTTCCTTCTCCTGCCTGCTTTTAAAATACTTTCGGACAAAATTAGCTTTGCCTTTCTAAAGGTCAGGAAATACACTCAATCCTTGTGGAATTATTGCATTGTTGACCACAATACCATTAGTGGGATAGGGGTATCATGCAAAGTCATTTACATGGTTTATAATCCACACAGTATTCCACACAGCATATTAAACCCAAATCACAACATTGATGGATTAAATATTAGGTATGACACATGATCCCATAAAACAGGACTTTATCTTAGATTCACTGGTTCCCTTTCTTTCATCCTTCCATGTGATTTTTTTCTAGTTCCTTTTTGCTCATCTTGGTCCAAGGAAATTGCTAAAATGGTCATCTAGTTGAAAAATAGTTTTACAAAACATTTCCAAGGATTAAGCAAATAAATCCTGAAACCAATATGGTCAAAGTGGTGAAATTATTTAGGAATAGCTTTATAACAATCTTCTCTCTCTCTCTCTCTCTCTCTCTCTCTCTCTCTCTCTCTCTCTCTCTCTCTCTCTCTCTCTCTCTCCCCTCACTCCCTCTCTCTCTTCCTCACTCCCTCCCCCTCTCCCTCCCTTTCTCCCTCCCTCTCTCTCCCTTGTCCTCCTCCCCCCCTCCCTCTCTCTCTTTCCCTCCTTCCCTCTCCTTTCTTCCCTCCCTCTCTCTCTCCTGGCCTTTGGAACTGTGTGTGTTTGTGTGTGTGTGTATGTGTGTATGTCCTTTATTTTTAATAGTGTATGTGGTTAAGATTTGACCAGCGGGCATTAGCATTTTGTTTATCTGATGGGTGAGCTATCAACCATAAAAGTGTATGCCAGAATTAATTAGATCATCCTTTAAGATGGCACAAAACTCTCTTGCAATTGAGCAAGATAATTAATCCTCTGGCATCTGATGAAGAAAAAAAAAAGCCCAAGTAATTGAGCACAAATTGCTCAGGCAGGATTTTAAATCAAAAGGGCCTTTTTTGATATGCCTTTGAGATGAAAACAACGTCATACCATCCCAATGTACGGGTCACTTGTTTCTATCTCCCCCTGCCAGCAAAGAGGAAAAAAATAAAGTCCTGTAGAACTCAGCATCGACAAAAAAGGAAATGAATAATACCCCAGTTTCCCCAAAGTAAGACTTATGCTGAAAGTAAGCCCTAGCATGTTTTTCCATGTGCACCTAATATAATCCCTACCCCCAAAACAAGCCCTACTTAAGAGCCTGAGCAGCTGGCCTGCTGCCCATTCCATCTGGTTGCTCATGGTGCGGTGGCGGAAAGGCAGGATGGTGCTGGAGCTGCCCCACACACCCCACACCAGCTTACCTTAGGCCCCCCGCAGCCAGGACATCCATGCCCCGACATCTACTCCAAGGTGGCAGTCCTAGCAGCCATGTGCAGCAGGAGCTCAAATCACATTTATACTTATATTTTATAGTCTGAGAAACATACCACAGAAAATTGCTTTTGGGGTGTATCTATTCATCATAAAAAAAGAAAAGGAAAAAAGTATATAGAGAGGCAATCTTGTTTTTATCCAAACTTTTAAATTAGAAGGACCACAACACAGCTCTACAGTATGCCACATTATTGTTCCATTTATTCCAGTGTGGACTCCATCAGTAGAATCCTACTGAGATTCCAAAGAGTAGATCTCAGATCTAATTGGGATGCTAAGTTGAGTTACTCAAGTAACTAGAACACTCTGGTTTCTCTATTTTACCAAACCAAGGGTGTTCAGCCTTGGCAACTTTAAGACATGTTGAATTCAACTCCCAGAAATCCTCAGATGGCCAAATTGCCAAGACTGGACACCCCTGATTCAAAGCTTCCATATTGGAAAGAAGTGATTGTTAACTAATGGCACTATTCTCCTTTTAGCAAGCCTTAATTAAGTCCCATTCAAGATGCTTCCTGCCATTCTTAATCAGCTTCAAATTTTGCAGTAAGACAACAAAGTTTTACTTCTTGAAATGGTGGAGAAGCCCCAGCGTCTTGGTGGAGACCACCAACATCATGTTTAGGCTGTGCAAATATTTGATTCAGAGATTTAGTTCAAATGCAATTTTATCCAAGGCATGACTCAAAATGACTTTTGGAATTGGATGAACACTTGGTATGCAGAATGGAAGCATTTGTGTTGACTGGGCTATCCAGAAGTCTTTTGTGCCTGTGAAAAACTCATTCTTTTCCAGATCTATCTGGATAATCAAACCAACATCAGGACACTGAATCTCTGTCACAGATCAGTTTGATCCAAGTTGAAATCATGAGCCACATCAAAATGATAATTCAGGTGAAGTGAGAACTCCTTCCATGCTAGGCTAATACATGAGCACAATTAAATATCATGGCAGTTTTGGCTGAAGATGTTGAAACTAGGCAGGATTGAGTCTGATTAGTTCTTGAACAAGAGACTCCAAAGCTGTAGGCTAGACTGGAAAATTGAATGTCCCAGAAGAAGGTAAGGACAAACCACTTCCATTTTGCTGCCAAGAAAACTTCATGGACTTTATCATTAAGTCATCAGGAATCAACCTTGACTTCAAGGAGACTTCCTTTTTTTTCTCAGAAAGTTGACATTTCCAATCACCCTCTGCTGTTTTCTCTTTTTACACACCATTAACTAAAGCCTTTCCCCACCAAGTGGGGGCCTCCCTCACTGATCCCTGCAGACTATGCTTCCCCTCCTATTCCAGGATTAGAATTAAAGACACAATATTAGGTCTTTTAACCAGAAGAGGGGAACAATGAGAACAAGAACAAGAGAGAGAGAGGCCCTTGTTCCAACCCAAACTTCATCCACTTCTGCCTGTGGAGAATCTGGAAGCCCCTGTACCCCAGCAACCAGAAGGTGTGAGCTGGTTATGTGTTTTCTAGGTAGGCCGTAGCGACTTATGGTGACATTTTGTATTTCAGATTAGACAGCGAGCCTCAAAACACATTAAAGACTTATGTTTGGTGGTTGCTGGGGAGACAGATACTTCATCCAGCCACAGGGCTGAAGGCAACCTGCTGTATCTATGAAAACAGTCCCTCAGTGGGGCCTTAATAGTCAATTCTTTTTTTTTCCAGATTAAGGTTATTAAGGCAGACTCCCCTACTATCTTTATAATATCCCAGTTTTCTCACACGGGACCCCAGACCTGACAGAGAGTGAAGTCTACCCCTTCCATTATCTCTACTGGAAAAGGAACTCCCAGCTGGCTTTTGTGCTTGGTTGATTTTTTCATTATAAATATCCCACCCTCTCATAATGTGAACATATGAATGAGTAGAAGGGGGTTGGGGGAGGATTGAAGCCCACACAGGGAGGGGAAAAAAGGGGCCTTGAGTATTGTCAAAATCCATCATGGCAAGGCTTTCATTTCTATGGCTGAGGTACAGAAAAGGTATCAATCATTTTGTCTATCTTTTGCTTTATCTTTACCTTGGTATTCTGGAAATCGAAGGGAGTCTCATGTCATGAATCTTAGGATGCAGACAAACATGTGAAGAATAAGGGCAACCCAAAGGCCGCTTGAAGGAATTTGAAAGGATTTTAAACATCTTGTAGAGTTCCTTGACAGTGTTTGAATGTCACAATAAGGCATAATTCTGAATTATACTATGAACATAATCAGTCCCACTTAATCATCTAATGAATGAATTCACAAATTTTGGAAGTTCCTCTTGGGATATTACGTTTTCCATCCTGTAGAACCCAAAATTCTTTGACTCTCTCAAATCAATCAAGAATTGGAAGCCAAAGCAAGCTACGACTTGTTGCTGTAGCACACATTCCTACTTATAAAATAGGTGAAACTACAGCTAAATGGTTTTTTAAAATTCAGATTTGAATAAACTATTCACCAGAATGGAGAAATGATGTTTCCCAGTACAAGGTTTGAAAATGTCTTGTGGTTTGAGCCATTTTCCCCTGACATTCTAAGGACAAAATATGGTATTTACTAGACAATATATAGTTCAATGTAGAGCAGTTCTTTAGCTTTAATCACTACTCCTGACAGCCATCACATGGGCAAGCAGACCATAGAACTGAGCACATAGTTCCTTCTTTCTCTTCTTTCTTTTCTTTGTCATGAGTAGCTGGGCTGTGAGTTAATTCTTTCAGTTGTAAACGTTTTTAAAGTTTTCCAACCCAATCTAAAATCTGCTTTCATTCTAAGAACGTATCTGTTTTCCTCGTGTTTTGGGAAATATGCTTCAGAGATCCTGGCTCATGCTGGAGCCTCATTTCTGGAAGTGAATATGAAATCCTGCACCATCAGTGTACTGGCAAAGAGAGAGAGAGTCACGTAGGCTTGTAAATATTAAATTTGAAGGCAAGCTCACTGGCCAGAAGTTGTGGATAAAGAAAGAATAACAGAGTTGGAATCAATCACCTTTTCTTCAAATATGATTTTGCTAAGTGATGAGATAGAGAATAGCTGAGAAAAAACACACCTTTAGCATTGACCGCTCCTAACCTTGAAGATGCAATACTGTAGTAGCTTTCTTCAAACTGGTAGCAAACAGATGTGTTGATGGTGAAGCATCAAGGCATTGTGTGCATCTAGAAATACAGAAGAAAAAAGCTAGAAATATGGACAAAACATATATAAGTCTTCTAAATCAACAGACAGAGAGGCTTGATTCTGACAGAGGAACTTCTCCAGGCTTTTTCCACAAAGCAGAAAGCTGACCTTCCTAAAAGATCACCCTTCCTAATTTCATCAACTGTTAAGTAAGAAGCAGGGGGCACAATGGCTCAACGGTTAGAGACACTGAGCGTATAAGCTGGAAAGGTTTGAGACCCAGAGACTGTGCCACAGGATGAGCTCCTGTTCCTTGCTCCAGCTGCTGTCCACTTAGCAATTCCAAAGCATGCAAATGCGAGTAGTTTAATAAGTACCACAGTATGAGCCACGATGGCGCAGTGGTTAGAGTGCAGTAGTGCAGGCTATTTCTGCTGACTGCGGTCTGCCTACAATTTGGCAGTTTGAATCTCATCAGGCTCAAGGTTGACTCAGCCTTCCATCCTTTTAAGGTGGGTAAAATGAGGACCCAGATTGTTGGGGGGCAAGATGCTGACTCTGTAAACTGTTTAAATGGGCTGTAAAGCTCTGTGAAGTGGCATATAAGCGTAACTGCTATTGCTATTGCTACCATTTTGGTGGGAAGGTAACAGTGTTCCATGCAGATTTGGCATATAGCCATGCTGGCCACATGACTATGGAAGTGATTTTGAACAATCCTGGCTCCCTCGACCAAGAAACAAGAAATGATTATCGTGCCCTAGAGTTGGTCACAACTAGATATGCAAATATTTACCTTTCTTAAGGTATGAAGCTTACTTGAAATGTTTACTCTGGTTTCTACAGTAGCACTGTAGAATCAACCATTGAATATTTGTCACCTCCATATACACATTGGTGTTTGGGGGTATACAGAATCTCACCCCCCCCCCCGCCACTATTATTTCCAACTTTTTCCATTCCTTAATACAGGTAGTCCTCAACTTACAACACCAACGGGGACCAGAATTTTGTTGCGAAGCAAGGTGGTTGTTAAAGTTGGCCATTTGTTTTTCTTTTTTTGCCAAGGTTGTGCAACCCTCTGCATTTATTAAGTAAGTCATATAGACATAAAGCAAATCTGGTTTCCTGCTTGTCAGAAACCAGTTGCAAATGATAATTCTATGATCTCTTGTAAGTACATGCCGGTTACCAGGGGGCTGAATTTTGATCAACATACCATGGGGGTGCTTTGATGGTCATTAGTATGAAGACTGGTCATAAGTCACTTTGTTCAGTGCTGGTGTAACTTCAAACAATCACTAAACGAATGGTAGTAAGTCAAAAACTACTTATACCGCTTAGTTCATTTGTGCACGATTCTTTAAGAGCTCTAGGCTTAAGAATTGCATTATGAGGGTTTCCAACAATTATTCCATGTTTCTTCCAAGGAGGAAAAATAAACTTCATATGGCTGCTAATTAACAACCACAAATAATGGCAGGAGCATAGGTGGCTATGAAACTGACATAATGTCAGGGCTGGAACAGCTGTAGGAGACTTAAGTGGCAATACAAAAGATTAACAGATTAACAGAGTTGGAAGGGACCTTGTAAATTATCTAGTTCAACCCTGCACCCAAGCAGGAGATCTTACACCATTTCTGACAGATGGTAGTCCAGTCTCTTCTTCAAAGCTTCTAGTGATGAAGCTCCTATAACTTTTGAAGACAACTTCTGTTCCATGGGTTGATTGCTCTCACTGTCAGAAAATTTCCCCTTATTTCCATAGTTGAATCTCTCCTTGGTTAGTTTCCATCCATTATTCCTTGCCTGGCCTTCAGGTGCCTTGGAAAATAATTTGACCTCCTCCTCTCTGTGGCAGTCCCTCAAATATTGGAAGCCTGTTATTCTGTCTCCCCTGGTCCTTCTCTTCACTAGACTAGCCATGCCCAGTTCCTGCAGCTGTTCATCGAATGTTTTAGCCTCCAGTCCTCTAATCATCTTGGTTGCTCTTCTCTGCAATCTTTCTGGAGTGTCATAAAATAAGTTGGATGAAATAAGTCTTTCTCCCAGATCTAAACAAGCACATAAAAAAACTAAATCGGGGATAGTGTGAATTTTAAAATGTCCCAAAATAAAGAAATATTGAATTTTGAGAACTACATGCTAAGTTGCATTGAAGATGATGTAGCAGAGGGCAAAAAAAAAAATTGTATTCAGAAAGCAATGTTTCCTTTTCTTTTTACCACATAAACACACTTCTGTGATCTTTGTTTAAGATAAATATTACTTCCTGAACTCTCTAAAGGTTCAGAAGGTACTTTCAGCACTTGAAAAAAAAAGTGTATACTTCACTAAATCTTTTCTTTGCTTTGCAAAGGGTCTTAAAGATCTTAAACTTTGAAGGAGTTTGAACCCCACTGCTTCTGAATTCTTCAAGATTATTCACTGAATACGCCTCTTGACCGTTTGATCCACAAATATCTTGGGAACAGGAAGGAAAACCTTTTTGGTCAAGTGATATTTAAACTTTAAAAAAATAGTCGGCTTTGAAAAGAAGAGAGAAATAAAGGGACTCCTTGGAGGCCAATTTTGCTCTAGTAATTCTCAAATTCAGCTGCAGCAGTGAATGAAAGTCAAGGCTCAAGTTGGATATTATGAGAAACTTTAATTTGTTTTAAACCTTGATGGCTGGGCTCACCTATTAATGTTGAATCATTATTTGTAGTTTTAAAAATATTTAGGCTCATATGTTAATGCAGAAATCAAAGGATCTATATTTTAGTTTCATAAGATGTGTGAACATCATAAGAAACTTCATAAGATGTATGTACCTGATGATTCTTGACTCTTGACAAATGTATCTTTTCTTTTATGTACACCGAAATCATTTGCACCAAGACAAATTCCTTGTGCATCAAATCACACTTGGTTAATAAAGAATTCTATTCTATTCTATTCTATTCTATTCTATTCTATTCTATTCTATTCTATTCTATTCTATTCTAACAAACTCAAGACAACATAGAGAGGTAGAAACTAGAAAGGGGGAAATATTATTGAGCATATTTCTATATAACACATAAAAATTAATATGTAGATGTAAATAACAGAGGTTGAAAGATGTTCCTATTATGTATAGTTAAATACTACTACTATGGTTATTCGTATCGTGTATAAAAATATTAAACAATTAAATGATGGATTATATATAGAATGGAGCCAACACTTGCATGTCAACAACTTTAATTTTAATATTTAGAATGATTATTAGAATTTTGTGTGTATGATTAATGTAACTAATACTATCAATATTATCACTATCATTTGTGTACCAAAACTAATGATACCCAGATGCCACACTGTTCATGTATTCAATGCTTATGTATGTTTAAAAATAAAAATATATAAAAGTTAAAAAAAAAAAAAGACAACATAGGGAGTGGATATTTGAACATTATCCTCTGTTTTTACTAGTAGGTATTTTTAATTATTTGTTACTTATTTATGTCCCACTTTTCTTATTTTTATTAAAAACTCAAGGCACAAACATATTATTCCTAATCCTTCCACCTCCACTGTGAAGTGAGTTGGGCTGAGTGTGACTGGCCCAAAGTCACCCGGCTAGCTTTATATCTAAGGTGGGACTAGAATTCACCAACTCCTTATGATTAGCTCAGTCACCCAACCAGCTTTCATGGCTAAGGCAGAACTATAACTCATTGTCTCCTGGTGATTGGCCCAAATACCTAGCTAGCTTTTATATCTAAAGCAGGACTAGAACTGTCTCTTGTGATTGACCCCAAATCACCCATCTGGCTTTCATGCCTTATCTGGCTTTCATTGTCTCCTGGTTTCTAGCCTGGTGCCTTCACCATTAGACCCAACTGTCTAGCTACCACATATGTAATTCTGCTCCTTCATTCCAATCCTAACTTCCACCCAGAGGAGATGCTGTGATAGCAGGACAGATGCTACCTTTAATTCCTTGAAGGTAGGACCAAGGAAATAAAATATACACCTGTACCACCTCCCCAGGCAGAGAAAGGTAAAGGTTCCCCTTGCACATACATGCTAGTAATTTCCGACTCTAGGAGGCGATGCTGATCTCTGTTACAAAGCTAAAGATCCAGCGTTCTATGAAGACATCTCTGTGGCCATGTGGCTGGTATGACTAAATACGGAGGGTGCACAGAACAGTGACCTTCTCACCAAAGTGGTCCCTATTTTTCTACTTGCATTTTTTACGTGCTTTCGAATTGCTAGGTTGGTAGAAGCTGGGACAAGGTATGGGAGCTCACTCCATTATGCAGTGCTAAGGATTTGATTCGCCGAACTGCCAACCTTTCTGATTGACAAGTTCAGAGTCTTAACCACTGAGCCACTGTGTCCCTATTACCCCCCCAGATAGATGGACACAATCTCTTTTTGGAGAGCCACATCACACATCTCTCATTCTTGTCCATGTTGATTGCAGCTGTACCTGAAGAGTTCCAGGTCCTGAGCCCAAGAGCACAGCTTACCAGTCAAAAGATTGACAAAAGGCAATTGAAACAGGAAACCTACAGTCTAAGAAACTATTGTCTATCATTGAAAATAATTGAAACAAGGGAGTGGAGATGCTGGGAAGTCACATTAAAATCACAGCTCCAGAATTCCTTAAACTAGAGCTATGGTGTCTACTCAGCTGTCTCATGTAAAGTTCCCTATTTGACCCTGATGCTGATTACTCTGCACAGGATTGCTACACAATCCATGGAAGTGCTTAATTGCAGAATTATTGACACAGGAAATGGCTCCATTGAGGCTGCGGTGGGTATGAGGGAGAGTTTCCCCTCTTTCCTTCATGTGTTATGCAAACATTCTTTAAATATACAGTAAGTTAATGGGTTTTCAAGGGCATCTGGAATAGTCATCTGGATTTATATATGACTCAAGCACTTTGCAGGGTACATTTTCCTCTCATTTTAAAATAAAGCGAGTGTCAACCCTGAAGCTGACCTGACTGAGGCCATTTTGAGGCTTCAGGGCTGCCACACCTGGAGCTAAGGGATAGGAGGAGGGAGTACGTAGGTTGGGGTTTCTGGCCAAAACAAAATACTTTCTCTTGGGAACCAAGGACATTCCAGCAGGTGCTTGGAAGGAGGGGACTGAAGTTACCTAGCAACTGGACTGTATCCTGATTGGACTGTGTGACCGATTATTTTGAGAAAGTGAAAAACTTCTTTTAATTAGGTGAAAACTGTGGGAATGTTTTGAGCTGGTTTTCACCAGCCCGTCAATATGGCATATCCAATAGTTATTCTTTTAGGAATGTATCTGCTTTAGAGTTTTGTTTGCTGTGGGTATTTACTTGGAACCATGATAGCAAGGTTTTTTTTTTGGGGGGGGAGGGAAGAGTTCCCCCTAAATTGTGCCTAGGACCTTTTAGTACATCACATAAACTTCCTTTGCTCCTGGTATTTGTTTGATTCTGCTTTTTCATTGACTGGATACTGGACTCAGTTCCCTACAGCTGAGGGCACAGAATGAGGATCATTTCTGGATAGGCAATTGTCCAAGACCAAGGTGTAGCAAAGGATGGAAGAGCTTTGATGAGGCTCATCAGAGAACTCCAGCATGAACTTTCTTTGGCTTTCTCATCTGGTGGCCACAATCACCCACATTCTTCTTCCTCCCCAATGGAGCTTTTAAACTCAGCAGACACTGAAAAGTCATTTATCAAAGGTTTACTCTGAAAGGAGGCAGGTGTTTTTCTTCCTCTGAGTAATCCCAAAGGTGCATTTTTCCAAAAGGCAACTGGACTTTCTTGTTTTATTTTTCTTTGAAAACATTATGTTTCTCATCCAAGCTTTTTCAGTTCCAATATTTGAGGGGCTGTCATAGAGAGGAGAGGGTCAAACTATTTTCCAAAGCACCTGAAGGCCAGACAAGGAACAATGGATGGAAACTGATCAAGGAGAGATTCAACCAGGGAATAAGGAGAAATTTTCTAACAGTGAGAACAATCAACGAATGGAACAGAAATTGCCCTCAGAACTTGTGGGAGCTTCATCACTGGAGGCTTTCAGGACGAGACTGGACTGCCTTCTGTCAAAAATGGTGTAGGGTCTCCTGCTTGGGCAGGGGGTTGGACTAGATGACCTTCAAGGTCCCTTCCAACTCTGTTATTCCATTATTCAGTACAACCATGACCTGGATCAGTGGTCCCCAATCTTTGTGGCTTGGTGGCCCAACTGTGGGGTGGGGGTAACTGGGCTGTGCAAGCAGTGAGCTGGCATGTGCAGAACTCAATTTGCGCAAACGGCAGGCCATCATGCATGTGCATGTGTGCACAGCACAACTTCTGCAAGTTGAGCTGCACATGTGAGTCCATGCACAGTGTCTCGCCACTCACACAAGTTGAGCTACCTGTGCATGCCAGCCCACCATTCATGTGGCCTGGTTGCAAATAGGCTGTGACCCAGGATGGGGGACCCCTGACCTGGATGACTGAGAATCTCCATAGATATTTACTCTGGGTGATTTTTGCATCTTTCCAAACATGTCAATAGAAAATTCATCCAAGATGTAGACAAATAACAACTTTAATTTTGACATGAACTCAATTCAGGGACTCTTTCTCCTGAAAACATACTTAAATCTAGGCTGACAAAAAGAGCTCTCCACTCTTAAGAATCCATGAACACCTCCTTAAACCCTTAGTTGGGTGCATATACCTGTGTTTCCCCCAAAATAAGATCGTCTCTTACAATTTTTTGGGCTGCCAAAAAAGGCCCCAAGTCTTAGTTTTGTCACACTGACTTAACCACACTTGTGTGCGTTGCCCCCGGCCTCCTTTTCACTGTCAGAGGTTTTCCTTCTAGGAACTACTATTTCTGTGGCTAGCAAGGCTTTCCTGAAGGCCTCTGCAGCCAATAACAGAGCTCCAGATCGATCCAGAGCTTTGTTATCAGCTACAGAGGCCTTCAGGAAAATGTTGCCTGGCTTGCTGGCTGCAGAAGAAATGGGCCAGCAAGGCAGGTTTCTGGGTGTGTGAGGCCTGGCTACAACTGTCCAAAGGTAAATAGTAGGGCAGCTCCAACCCCCTCCCCCACCCCCATCCTAAGCTTAATTTTTACCCATGCACTCTGGAGTGGGTGGTATCTTAATTAGGCTAATTTTGGGGGTAGGGCTTATATTGGGTGCACAGGTAAAAATCAAGCTAGGACTTACTTTCAGGGTAAGTCAAAATCAAGCTAGGACTTACTTTCAGGGTAAGTCATATTTTTGGGGAAACAGGGTTTATATAGCTGATCTAGATTCATCCAATTTGGTTTGGCCTTTGCAGCAAGTCCGACATAAAAGAATAAAAACTATCCCAATGATCTCAATTAGTAATAGCATCCTAGATGGTTAACCAAACAGCAATAAATTTCTTTCAAGTCAGCTGAACAGCAAAATGATTGAGTTGGGTTCTGTCATCTCTTCAGACACAAGTGACTTGAACAAACTGCATCAATTATGGAATGCAATCAAACCTTCTTCACTTGGTAGTTCTAAGATTCCAGGAATACTGTCAAGTTTCAAGGACAAATACATAATGTACAGAATAAAAAGCAAAAACAGGGATGAATTTTCATTTGCTGCTCACTGGAATGGTTGTTGGGAAGGAAGAAACAGAAAGGACATATCTTGGAATGCCCATATAAGTACATTGGGAGCACCAAACTTCCTGTAAATTAAAACAAAACATGCGGAAAGCAAAATCACATCTATCCAGGAATGTAGCTAAAGTCTTATCCTATCCTCCAGATTATTAACATTCAAGAGGTTATTTCTTTTCATTCTGAACTCCTTTGCAATTCTTTCAGGTTCTCGAACTGATACTATTTTATTGTGCAGAAACAACTCAGGAACATCTTTGACAGAAGTCACTGATCTCTACTAGAATTCTTTCTATCTATTGGTCCTTCATCAACAGATCCTGGATCAGACCAACAGCAATGAATCGTGTGAGATCATGTCTAGGAGGTTTCTCTGTGCCTCACAATATGAATTAACGCATTGAAGTACTAGTCCTCTCAGCAGCTCCATAGATGGAAGTCATTATTGATGTTGTTTGGGGTGCCTCCATCGGGGAATCGGGGATCAAAAACTCCATCAGGATGTCCATGAGGGAATAAATGACATGCCTGAAAAGAAAGAAGGATTTTGAATCAATGTGTTGTAGTCTGCTGGCAGCCTCCGGAGCTGGCAGCAAAGTCAAACAGTGGGGAGGAACATAGTCCAGTCCATGAATATGGGGAGGACTTGGACGAGGGTTCTGCATCTCATACAGAGATGGAGCCAGGGCCATCTGGGAGTTATGCGCTGACTCTGGAGCCTCCAGAATTTGACAGCAGTGAGGCAGAGGAACAGGAGGAGCCTGTTCCCAGTGCGCGCATGCGCAGAGCTGCCAGAAGGCAAGAACAGTTAAGACAAAAGGGGCAATTTAGGAATAAGGCTTGGAGGTGATTGGTCCTCCCATAAGACATAAAGGAGCAAAGGGACAGGAACCTTTGCAGGAAGCAACTTTGTTCGTACTGGTTGGTTTGAAACCTGAAGCTCTGTGTTGAATTGGAAATTTAGTCATTGGCAGCATCTCAAGGAAGATAAAGGTGTTTGCTTATCAGACATATCTTGAAGGACTTTGGCAGACTTCCATGGGACTATTTACAAACTGTTTGAGACTTATTACGGGCTGTGAATGACTATAATTCACAGCTGTTGAAATAAAGAAAAAAGGGTTTTGGAACTAACATGTGTTTGTTAGTGTCTCAATAAGCCTTGGTCAGAACACAATGGGACAGCCGATTTCAAGTTTGAATAGCCAAGGAGATGAACACTCTAGCATTAGAAATGGCTTAACAGTGCGGTTTGTTGAATAGTAAAGTCAAGACATCATGAGATAAACCCAAATAGTTTTCTTGGCAACAATATGGAAGTTGCCTCTTGTCTTCTTCTACAACACTGAGGTGGTTTCCTATCCAGGAACTAAATCCAAGGAATAAATAGATCTCAACCCACTTTGCTTTTTCAAGATCGGCCAAAGCCTGCTAGATACTGCCAACTGTTTATATGAGCACCTGCTAATCTCATGCACAACGAGATGTTAGGATTTTAACACATCATAATAACAGCCAGCATCAAGCTAGGGAGTGATATTTTATAGTGTCATTTTATTTAGACTGAGCAGAATCATTACAGGAAAAGAACTTACCCAATGGGAGGAAAAATATGAAATGGCTTAAACAGAAAGTCCTCCCTCTGTAAGTTCTGCCTATCCTACTAAACCTAGGATTCAATTTTATCTCTCAAGATCCTGTGCTAGAGGTACCCCTCACCTTCTGACAGTTTGACAACTGATGGAAATTAGGATGGCACTGAAAAAAGTGACCCAGGATGGGTCTTTGCCCTTATAACCATCAAAGCTTCCTGAAGGTAACATGATCAAAAAAGATCAGATACTTGGCAACTGGCATGGATTTACAAGGGTTGCAGCACCCCAGGGTCATGTATTTGACCCATTTTCCAAAGCACCAGAAATCAAGATAAGAACCAATGGATGGAAACTAATCAGAGAGAAGCAACTAAAACTAGAAATTCCCCAATTTGTGAGAACACTCAACCAGTGGAATGGCTTGCTTCCAGAGATTATGGGTGCTCCATCACTGGTTGCTTTCAAGAAGAGTCTGGACAGCTATTTATCTGAAATGGTATAGATTTTCCTGCATGAGCAGAGGGTTGGATGACATCAGGGGTCTTCAAACTTAGCAGCTTTAAGACTTGTGGACTTCAACTCCCTGAAGACCCTTGTGATAGATGATAGATAATACATACATACCTACATAGATTATTGATTGATTGATTGATTGACAGGTAAATAGGTAGATAGGAGAGAAGGGAGAGAGAGAGAGAGATGATAGATAGATGATAGATAGGTGATAGAGCAGGCGTCTTCAAACTTGGCAGCTTTAAGACTTGTGGACTTCAAATCCCAGAATTCCTCCTCCAGTCATGTTAGCTCAGGAATTCTGGGAGTTGAAGTCCACAAGTCTTAAACTTGTCAAGTTTGAAGACCCTTGGACGACATGACCCCTAAGGCCCTTTCCGACTCTGCTATTCTGTTATCTGTTCATGGCATTCACAAGCTTCCCAGTTGGGTTCCAACAAGCAAAGTCAATGAGGGAAGCCAAATTTGTTTAATGACTGAAGTAAAAAAATGGGAACCCTCTCACTTGGCGACCACATGGCTTACTGATGACAGTTCTCGCCCAACTGAGGTCTTAAATTGAGGGCTACTTGTATTTTATTTGATGGCTTTGCCCGGTGTAAATATTGATTCATTTTCCTATCTTGGTATCATACGGTGAAAGTTACCTGTTGATGTTCAAATGCTGCATGGATTCTAAAATAAGGCTCCAGCTTTGTTGACATTTATTGACACCTAGGAATTCTTGGAGTGTGTCTGTGGGAATCAGAGACTAGTATGAATTCACAAGAAAAACATGATAGCAGTATAATACAATACAGGGCATCCCAAAAGTGCTTCTTCAAGAGGCAACTGGACTTTCTTGTTTTTTCTTTGAGAACAAGAGGAGAACAAACCCATCAGGACAAGATTCAGCAGTCTACCTGCATGTAAGAGACAAAGTCCACTCTTTTGAAGATAGCAAAATCCACATTTTGGACAGTGTGGACTACTGTTTTGAAAGAGGGGTCAAAGAGGCCATCTATGTCAACACTGAACAGCCCTCTCTCTCAACGGAGGGGGAGGGATACAACATAGTATTTCTCCTTTCTGCAGTTCCAAGAAGGCTCCTCACCCATTTATACTCCTGTGACCCTGAAGTCACAGATAAACCTCCAAGTGGCCTTTAGATTTTCTAAAAAGGATGCAAATGTCCAGCTGTCTGCAAGAGTATAAATCCTTCCATTTCCCACCATCCAGTCAGAGCTGAAAAAAGCTTCTTGGATGAGAAATAAAACATCTTCGAAGAGAAACTAGGAAGTCTAGTTGCCTCTTGGAAAAAGGACCTTGACCTGGATGACTGAGAATCTCCATAGACTTCACAGAGCATATTTAGGGAAATATCTCTGTTTTGACATCAATGATTAATTCTGCTTTCTTCCAGAGCAGAGCCCATGTTATGGAACAAGCCGTTCTTTTGCTTATTTAGGGTTTTAGGAAGATATTCAAAACATAATTTTTCACCAGGCCTTTTAATGTTTTGGAACATTGATGTTTTATGTTTGTTTCTTGTGATTTTCCTTTTTATGTTTTTTTTAAAGTGTGCTGTGTACAGTATGTCTTTTCAATGTACAAATAAATAAAATGTTTTTTTTAATGTTTAGAGATGTAGAAATTGACAGGACACCTTCTGTCAGGGAGGATACAGATTTCAAACCAAGAGCCTCATTTGATGGGCATGATTATGGTTTTTTATTATTAGCATGCTGGATTTGAAAAAATGATGGGGATAAGACAGCCAAGAAAGAGGCCCATTTGAAATTTTTGCATGTTCATGGTTTTCTATCATTTTGTTCAGCTCTATTTCTATTACAAGTTAAGGTGTGTTAGCTCTTAGGGATTGCCTAAACCAGGAAAGAGACCCTAGAAGACTAGCATTGTATTGTACTAAGATACTCTCTGATAAAAGAGAATATTTACAGCTCAGGTTTGAACTGTAAACTCCTTGGTGCTTTCTGAGTTTGGTGGCTTTTTTGAAGACATTTTATGACCTATCTAGGTAACATCATCAGTGCTAGTGAGGTAGCTCTATTATGGTGGTTTTTCAAGAGGCAACTGGACTTTCTGGTTTTCCTTTGAAGATGTTTCACTTCTCGTCCAAGAATACTCCTCCTCCTTCTATTACTACTACTACCTGGATGACTGAGGATCTCCATAGACACATAGCTCTATTATGTCTTATTTTCCCTGATTATCTTGTAAGTCCAATTATTTTTTCTCCCCCTCCCCAATGACTCAGGGAAAAGCCAGATTGTGTCTCTTCTTAAAACTACCACCTTTCCCAAGGATTAGGGAATGACTTTTAGGATTGTCCCACCTGGCCATTCCCATGACGCTCTGCAAGGAGGAAAACCCCTTATGTCTGGCCTTCACCCACCAGGCAGTATTGCCATGAGAATCTTCAGGGCCTGTTCCTTAGTCTCAGCCTTCTGCTCTTCCGTCCTAAGTGGTTTGGGAACCCCAGGTAAGACTCCGCCAGGCCAAATGGATTCCTGGAGCAGCCGAAGATACTGCACCCAGTATTGGGTGCAGGTCAAGTTGTCTACTTGGACTTCAACCCACCTGTAAGGAAAGATATACAGATAAGAGAAGGGAATTGTAGGTACTTGTCCAAACTTGTAGAAAAATTCTTTTGGTACTACTGCTGCTTGGAACACACATGAACATACTAAACACACACATATACACCCACACCCTGGAAACTTCAAAGCACCTGAAAGCAGAAAAAGAACCAATGAATGGAAACTAATCAAGGAGAGTGACAACTACAAAGGTTTCAAAGAGCAGGCAGCAGTGTGGAATTGAAAGTACGTTCCATTCATATTTTCTTCATAGACTGATTAGATGATTGAAGCTTCTGCCCTGCGAAAATCTAATTGGAGAGCATGATTGATGACTCCCTGGCTATGGATGGGTTTCGTTGGATGATACACTCAGAGGGGTTGTGGGAAAAGCAGGATCAAGGGTGACAGTGAATTATGTATCTCAGGCTAATGCTGGCATGTTAACTTCTAATAAACCCTTTTAGGTTTTGGGAGTATGGCTCTAGGCTCATGATTTAATTGGAGTAACTGCCAGAATCCTGACAGAGAGAACCAATTCCTGAACAATTTAATCAATGGAACACTTGCCTCCAGAAGTTGTGGATGCGCCAATAATACTGGTGGTTTTTAAGAAGAGGTTGGACAACCATTCATCTGAAATGTTATAAGGTCTCCTGATCAAGCAGACAGTTGGACTAGAAGATCTCCAAGGTCCCTTCCAATTCTGTTATTCTGTTAACATGTCTCTTCCTGATGCATTAAGTTAGAACAGTTGCCTCTATATAGCAGACACATTGCAGACAATAAACAAACCTAAAAGAAGAATACAAATGACCCAGACATAGGAGGACTGACTTTGGAGGTGCTTGAGAAAGTATTTTCAGAACAACCAGGTGAGCAAAAATACACCAATTGTGTCTATAAAAAGAGAAGCCCCCACGCTCCCTTGAGTCGTGTCTCGTCCATCAAATCAGAACATGACCACGCTGGATCGGAGCAATTTTAAAACCAAATGGCCATGAAATAAAAACAAAGGGCAGAGAAGCAGAATTTTAAACTTCTAGTGGCATGCAATTAATTGATCAATCAAATTTGATATGCTGAATCTACCCAAACTTAATGACATACTGACAATGGCTCACTAAAGTATTTATAATGCGAATAGTTAAAGCATGGGCCATAAATAAACAAAATCATAAATCCTAAGAATAATAGCAAAAGTAATAGCACTTTGACTTATATACCACTTCACAGTGCTTTTACAGCCGGTTTACAGTCAGCCTCTTGCCCCCAACAATGTGGGTCCTCATTTTACCCATCTCGGAATGATGGAAGGCTGAGTCAACCTTGGGCTGGTCAGGATCAAACTCCTGGCTGTGGACAATGAGTTAGTCTGTAATACTGCATTCCCTTCCTTCCTTCCTTCCTTCCTTCCTTCCTTCCTTCCTTCCTTCCT
>BLBF01000059.1:8118141-8131055 GCA_015471245.1 Laticauda colubrina | reverse complement strand
CCTTCCTTCCTTCCTTCCTTCCTTCCTTCCTTCCTTCCTTCCTTCCTTCCTTCCTTCCTTCCTTAGCACTAGCACTTACTTATATACCGCTTCACAGTGATTTTACAGCCCTCTCTAAGCAGTTTACAAAGTCAGCCTCTTGCCCCCAACAATCTGGGTCCTCATTTTACCAACCTCAGAAGGATGGAAGGCAGAGTCAGCTTTGAGCCTGAATGTAGGCAGCCGGCAGTCAGTCAGCAGAAGTAGCCTGCAGTACTGCACTCTAACCACTGTGCCATCGTGGCTCTATAATGAGACTTGAGATAAAACACTGACAAGCCAAAAACCAAAACAATGAAATAACGATAGCCAAGAGAGTTATTTTCAGAAAGTCATTAAAAACAGGACCACAGGGGGACCTCTATTCAATTAAAACTGGTCATAAGTTTAGACTTAGCTCTCCATCTGGGTCTAGGACAACTCACCACAGCCAGCTCATTATGGCCAACTCACTTATCAACCCTGACAAGGTCTGGGCCCAATTGTGGTCATAAATCAAGGATTACCTGTATACAAAATAGTTATGCTTCCACAGGAAATCCCGATGACTCCCATTTCTATAAAATCTATGAACTTCCCTTTCCTTTACATTTATTTTATTTAAGCAGGAAAGCCCACATACGGCAGGCATCCCTCTGTGCTAATTTCCCCCAATATTAATTCCAGCCTTTTGACTCTGGCTGGAAAAATTGGGAGAAAGCAGCCCCTGCCCAGAGTAATAAAATGAAGCTGTACTGAGTTGCTAAGTGTTTTTCAAGGGAGACAAATACAAGCACTCCCCAAATTAAGTAGCCTATAAATCAGTATATATGAAGGACGTTGAACTTTTCAAGAGAGCCAGCCAAGACATGCGGAGAACTGCCCAATATTTTTACGTGAATTGTTCCTGTCTTCTGCCCTGTGGAAATTTACAGTGGTATAAACCATGAACATTGTGTCCCATACCCTGGCTGCAAGACAGGGCATTGGAGTGTTTGTTTAGCAGATCTTCAACCTTTTGTGATCCCAAAAGTGGAGGAAGAAACCACAGGGATGGCTTTGCCAGCTTCAATCTGGAGGAAAGGATGCAAGCCTTACCCCCTAAATCTACTTTTTCCTTTGCTTAAAAGGAATCCAGGGCCAAAAGCAACTGCCTTTATATCTAGAGTAATTGTCCCAAAGATGCTTTTTTTTCAAGAGGCAAACTGGGCTTTATGGTTTTTCTTTTGAAGACGTTTTGCTTCTCACCCAAGAAGCTTCTTCAGCTCAGTATTTTTCAGCTCAATTCTTCAAGAGCCGAAGAAGCTTCTTGGATGAGAAGTGAAACGTCTTCAAAGGAAAAACCAGAAAGTCCAGTTTACCACTTGAAAAAAAGCATATTTGGGACAATCATGATCTGAGAATCTCCACAGACATCTAGAGTAATTCTTGCAAAGCAGGATGATGCGACAGGTATGGAATCGTGGAACTGAACCTAGCCCTCCATAAGGTTCCCTGGCCACAGAATTGGCAATACGTTGGTGTGAGTTATTCAATAATAGAAGGAGGTTACCTCTCGTAGATCACCTTTGATTTGATTCGTAAGGCTCTGATGGAGCAAACCCACCATATCAGAATGACAATAAACTCCTGGCACCTAACTTGTCCTCCATTAAGAAGAATTGAACTCCATGGTCAATCAGCAACCCTTTGTCAACTCGTAAAGCATTCCTATGCCTGTTTTAGAGTTGCCATAAACAAGGGGGGAGGACCAGGGAGAGGGGGAGAGTTGCCAAAATTGGCTTCATACAGGTTAATGCTGGACATGTTACTCCAAATAAATCTTTCGGTTTCTTTTGAAGCTTGGCTCCAGGTTCACAATTTAATTAGGGTAATCACTGGAATCCTGACACCCTTCCTCTTCTGAACAGCTCCTTCTAATAACGCTGCCCAATTTTGGAAGCATGTCCTTGACTTTCAACAGTTCATTTAGTGACCGAAGTTGCAACAGCACTGAAAAAAGTGACTTACGGCCATTTTTCACACCTATGACTGTTACAGCATTTCCCCCATGGTCATGTGATCAAAATTCAGAGGTTTGGCAACTGACTCATATTTATGACGTGCGTAGTGTTCTGGGGTGTGGAGAGTTCCTGTGAACATCTTTTGTAACCTTCTGGCAAGCAAAACCAATAGGGAAGCCAGATTCATTTAATGGAATAGAATTTTTTTATTGGCGAAATGTGATTGTACACACAAGGAATTCGTCTTTGGTGCATAAGCTCTCACTGTACATTAAAAAGAAATATATTCATCAAGAATCATAAGATACAACACTTAGTGATAGTCATAGGTTACTAATAAGCAATCAAAACATACTAGGAAACAAATAAAACAATATAAATTGTAAAGATACAAGCAAGCAACATAATTAAAAGTGGGAAGAGGTAGGTAATAGGAAGGATGAGAGGAATAATAGTAATACAGTAACTAAATAAGTGTTAGTAACTAAGTTTGTAATGAAGTTGACAGTGTTGTGGGAATTAGTTGTTTAGTAGAGTGACGGCCTTTGGGAAAAACCAAGTACCTAATGTAATAATGGCAGTGATTCACTTAACTGGGACAAGAAAGGTCATAAAATGGAACAAAATTCACTTAACTAGGGTTTCGCTTGGCAACAGAAATGTTGGGGTTCCATTGAGGGCCACCCATAGAGGGAAAATGTCCATCATGGTGTTCTGTCACCTTGTCACAAGAGATGTATGGGAACTGTGGGTTTGGGTCTCCGATGACATAATTCAAAATGTAGAAGAAGAACCCCTAACTTTTCCATTCCAAATCCACATTTTTGTCAATAATTTCATCGTTTCTACTTCACCGTGTGAGCCGCAGTGACTTTCTCACCCATCCTCAGCTCTCCGAAGTTATGCAACCCAGCTTTGTTGGCAACTGTTCCACAGAACACAAACTTCATAGAAAGGAATCAAATGTATAATAAGCAAACTTAAAACTTAAAAGAGCCCAAGACTGATGGAAAATTTCTGCTCATTAGACATATTTGTGTCTTGCACATATTTAGCAAACTCCAAGTGCATACAAGGGCAAGGAAACAAAATAGTACCTATTTAGTCATAACTGTCATCTTACAAAGATTTTTAGAAGTTTACAATGTTTGATAGCTGTGGTAAAAGCTTTTAGACCCCTTGGATTATGTCTATCAGTACAACATTCCTTAATCTCCTACTTGAAGGATACTGTAACTTGGTTTCTATTTTAACACAACGTACCTTGATTAGTTTAGGGGTTTTATTTTTAAAAAAATTGCATACATGTCTATGTCTTGAAGACTTTTATCATGGGTCAAGGAATGTTTCCAATAAATTAAAGGACCACTCATTAATCTGGTCCAGATCACAAGTTCTGCAAAATGGAAAGACTTCAAGTGCTTCAACGAACCTTTAAAAAGGATGCAAATGACCAGCTGTCTGCAAGGAATATAAATCCTTCCATTCCCCACTAACCTGTCAAGAGGTGTAGACGCTTCTTGGATGAGAAGCTTCAAAGAATCTTCAAAGAAAACAACAAGAAAGTCCAGCTGCTTCCAGAAAAAGCATCATTGGGACAACCATGACCTGGATGATGGAGAATCTCTAGACTTTTAACTATACAATTTAGGATGAACACCCTTGGAATGGTGTGGGAGTAGGAACAGATTCCCAGAAAAAAATTGCAGACTAAAGGAACCAGGAACACTAATTCAGGTGACCCTGAGGACACAGACCCTGAGGACACAGTGGCCTCAAAGACCCTCTACAAAGATGCAAATGACCAGCTGTCTACAAGGAATATAAATCCTTCCATTCCCCCCTCCATCCAGTCAGAGCTAAAGACGTTTCTTGGATGAGAAACAAAACATCTTCAAAAAGAAAAGAAAAACAAGAATGTCCAGTTGCCCCCTGAAAAAAGCACCTTTGGGACAACCAGTCTTAACTCTAGTTAGCCAGGGAGATGAACAGTGGCTTTGTCTTTTTTTTTTAAAGTAAAAATAAAAGAAGATTTTACAGATCACTGCAAGTTCATTCTTCCACATCAGAGGCCCATTAACTTTGCAGACTAATTCACTCCAAAGAGACTGTACATTTGCAGATTCCGTTGTTACAAATCAACCGAGAGGAACCAATAAAACTGCTTGCTACAATGGAATATCCAATGTTTTCAGGACTTTGCACAAGGAGGCCACTACTTTTGAAAAAAAAAACAAAAAAAACCTTGGGTTTTAAAAACCCAGGGATTTCAATTAGAATTCAGAGTAACAGAGTTGAAAGGGACCTTAGAAGTCTTGTAGTCCAACTCCCTGGTCGAGCAGGAGGCCTTCTGGACAAATGGCTGATCAGTCTTTTCTTGAAAACCTCCAGTGAAGGAACTTTGGAGCGGGGGTTGCCAACCTTTTGGACCCCAGGAACCACCAAACTCATAATTTTAAATCCCGCAGACCAGAGACTCTGGGAAAATCCCAAAAAAAGTCTGCAGGAAAATTCCCCATCCCATTTTCCTACTGATCAATCATTCTTTATTTGGGATCGTAGGATACCATCTCCAGCTCCATTCAGGGGGGGGGGGGGAGGGGGAGACGGGGGGGGGGGGGGAGAAACACTTTTGGCTTCCTGCAAGGAAAGCAGCAGAAGCAGCAGAAGCCTTTCTTTCTCTCCCCCAAACTCCACCCAAAATGAGTCTTTGTGAGACTTGTCATGCTGGCACACAGCCTCTTGGAGCAGGATGTCTTGCAGGGTCCCAAAGACTCATTTCTGGCAGAGTCTGGGGGAGAGAAAGGAAGACTTTTGCTGCTTTCTTTATGTGCAGCCAAACGCAGCAGAAGAAAGAAGTGAAAAGCAGCCTGGTGTCCAGGCCAGGTCCGTGGGGCGAATGGAGCAAATCCCCCCTCTCCCCCTCCTCTCACTACCTCGGTGTTATTCGCAATGCAAGTGACGCAAGCCTTGTGTTACCATAGGTCATGTGGGTGGCACAGCTTTATGTGCCAGTGCAGCCTGGATTAATTGCTTTGGGGGTGACATTTCTCCGCAGACCACCAGTGGTCCCCGGCCCACTGGTTGGCGACCACTACTTTGGAGAATAGGCTGACCTCCACCTCCTTGTGACAGCTCTTCAAATACTGGAAGGCTGTTATCTTGTCACTTGTGCTCCTTCTCTTTGTTAGACCAGACATACCCAGTTCATCATGTTTTAGCCTCCTTCAAAATTGAAACAATGCCTCTAAAATAACAAACGAACCAAAGCCTGCAATGAACTTTTAATGAGCAATGCACGCATACTATTCTAGCAGTGTTTATTTTACATTTAATTGATTTATCTGTTATGAAAAGGAGCATCACACAAATGGGTCAGCTGGCTTGAAGGATTTCCCTCCCTTTTCCCCCCACCATGAAATACAGACAGCCCACTCATAATCCAGCTCTCTTGCATCTGGGCTGAACAAGGGGAGAGCCAAAATACCTGTTTTGGAAACGAGATATCTTTGGTCTTGGAACTGCCTGCTGCCAACTCCCTACAGAAATGGCTTAAGGGGAGGCCAGCAGATAAAACTCATCAATTGTTTACATGTAGGGCTACTCATCTGTCTTAAATAAAGCTCTTCCTTTTTACTACCGTTTCACAACCCACCCCATCTATGGCAAGCAGAAACATCTCTGGCCATTGATTGCTTGCGCATCTGCCAACATGACGCAGGCTGTCTGTAATACCACGTAACTCTGAAGAAGGGAGATAAGTCAGATGTTCTTGTACACAGTGCAGAGAAGACCTCCCTGCCCAGAACATGAGAACTTCTGGAATGAAGGCAGAAAAGTTTTGGCCATGACAATGGAGAGGTTACAGCTAGCATTACACAGGAGCCAGCCTGACCTGGAGGAACTTCAGCATTGACGTCCTTGGCTTATGGTCCCTGGGAGATGCAGCTGGAGATGCCAACAGTATAAGAATTTGGACACAAGGCGTCCAAAGTTCAGATGCTTTGCCTCCATTCCCCTTTCTTTAATCTTCTAGTGCTCAGAAGAAAGGCCCTGATCCATGCAATTCTGGCTTTGGAAAAGATATTCTACGAAAGCTACGGTTCAAAGCTCACAAAACAAATGACTCAGCAACAGAAATGTGTGGCTCAATTGTGGTCGTAAGTTGAGGAATAGAATAGAGTACAGCAGAGCTGGAAGAGAGCTTGGAGGTCTTCTATCCCAGCCCCATGCTCAAGCAGAAGACTCCATACCATTTCAGATAAGTGACTGTCCAGTCTCTTCTTAAAAACTTCTAGTGATGAAGCACCCACAACTTCTGAAGGCAAGCTGTTCTAACTGGTTAATTGTCTTCACTGTTTGGAAGTTTCTCCTCAATACCAGGTTGCTTCTCTCCTTTCTTAGTTTCCATTCTTTGTTTCTTGTCCTGCCTTCTGGTGCTTTGGAGAATAATTTGACCCCTTCTTCTTTGTGGCAGCCCCTCAAATGCTGGAATGCTGCTATCATGTCAGCTCGAATTCTTCTTTCCTCTAGACTAGTCAGACCCACATCCTGCAGACCCATTCTTCATATGTTTTAGTCTCCAGGCCTTTAATCATCTTAGTTGCTCTTCTCTGAACTTTTTCCAAAGCCTCAACAACTTTTCTGTAGAATGGTGACCAATGTTGGTTGCAGCATTCCAAGTGTGGTCTTACTAAGGCTTTATAAAACAGTACTAATACTTCAGGTGAGGATTCCCTGCATTTTTTTCCTTTTGCTTCACGGACTGCAATCCTTAGATGGACATCACGTTTCTTGAAAAGAGTGAGATTTTTAAGAGCAAACGTGCAGAAGATTAGACTGTTCAGCATGGGGGAAACACCATCCCATTTTTTCCCTCTGGTTTCGGTGCAAAATCTTCCCACTCATATTCTCATTCAGCAAGGGTCAGCAGGCTACCCACCCTGCTTTCCTCAGCAGAGGGTTCCTGGGTTGAGAGCTAATTAAACCGGCCACCCAACTTGGCTTTTAACTAACCTTGCCAGTCTCCCCCCCCCCCGCCCTCCCCCCCAGTCCCAGCAATCTGAGACTCGGCAAGGAGTTGGGGAAGGGGGTGCAAATGGACAGGGTGGAGCAACAGCCATGGCGATGGAGAAGTTGCCGTGGTAACTGGGAGCTCAATTGTCCTTGATGACTTCGCCTCAGTGGGAAATAACCTCCATTGTAGCAAGGCCAAAGAACGGATTACGGAGGTGCTGGGAATGAACAGATGCAAAGCTTGAATGGAGTAGCTGGGGAGGGGTGGAACTTGAGAGTTGGTGGGGTGCCCAATCCAACATCTAATAACTGATGAAAATGCCTGAATGTCTATGGAGGTCCTCAATCATCCAGGTCATGGTGGTGCCAAAGGGGCTTTCCCAAAAGGCAACTGGACTTTATTGGTTTTCTTCCTTGGAAAACATTTTGCTTCTCATCCAAGAAACTTCTTCAGTTCAAACTTAACTGGTGAGGAATGGGGAGGATTTGTATTCTTTGCAGTCATCCGGTTGTTAGCTGAGAATTGTTGAGGCCCTTTGGGGTTTTATCTGTATCCTCAGAGTTACCTAAATCAGAATGCAAATGGGCGTGGGATTTTCTTGGGACTGCTACATGCCTAGACAACACAAGGGTGGTCCAACCATGAGAAGCTGGCCTAAACATCTTAAGCAGAAGACGAGTGAAATAAGCGCGAATGGCCAATACATCTGAGAGATGTTTCCCCAACTGAGCTGGCTTCACCTGTGCACAGGTGAGATCAGGAGAACATGAGACAAAGCTGAAGCCTGGGCAAAGTGACCTTTGGAAACACGTATGTGCAATTTAAAACCTACGCTCTTGCACTCGTGCCTTCACTATGTCAACAGTGCAAAAAAAGTGGGTAGAAATAGGAGCAACAACTACAATCCTTCTCACTTAAACAACCTGTTATCAGATCTGTCCATGGCCAAGAACCAGACAGATGATCCATGCATTTTTGGAAAGGGAAAATGAATATGAATTGGGAATTCACTGTAAAGACTCATTTTGAGTACAGTAGTCTCTGGAATTCTTTCATAATGGCTCCTGAATTTTTCTACAATAAATTACGTTGTCAGAAGGTCTAGAAATCTGGTGTGCTTATGTCATGGGTTTTAACCAAGCCTTTCTAAGAAACATGACAGAGAAAAAGTGGTGATTAAAAAAAAGCAAGAGATGAAAAAGACAAGAGTAATTCTCTCCTATTCTATCATTCTGCCACTCTATATAGCTTCCATTGAATATTCTAGTTAATGAGCTCTTAATAGGAAAACAAAGTAATGCTACAACAAAATATTTGTCCTATTAGAATTTCAGAATAAACAGAATTGGGAGGGATCTCTTCAAGGTCTTCTAATCCAACCCCCATGCTCAAGCAGGAGACCCTATACCATTCCAGACAAATTGTTGTCCAGTCTCTTCTTAAAAGCCTCCAGTGATGATGCACCACAACTTCTGAACACAAGTTGTTCTACTGGTCAATTGTTCTCACTGTTAAGGAAGTTTTTCCTTCATTCCAGGTTGCTTCTCTCATTGATTAGATTCCATCCATTGTTTCTTGTCTTGCCTTCAGATGCTTTGGGAAATAGGTTGAGCTCTTCTTCTTTGTGGCAGCCAGCTAAATGCAATTACCATTTGTAGAATATTAACTGTAATCTTACAAAGGGATCATACAATAGAACAGGAGTCTTCAAACTTGACAGCTTTAAGACGTGTGGACTTCAACTCCCAGAATTCCTCTTCCAGTCATGTTAGCTCAGGAATTCTGGGAATTGAAGTCCACAAGTCTTAAACTTGTCAAGTTTGAAGACCCTTGCAATAGAAGGACAACACCCAATATGGCAGATGGCTGGCTTTTGATCTTGGGAAGCAGAAATTTGGTTTCCCTTTGCTATATTCTTGGGGATGCAGCTGGAATTATAGGAGAGACTACGCCACCAGCTGGTTCAAAACCAAAGCAGGTAACTAGGCGCAATTTGAGAACTTGGGCTGACGTGCATTAGCCAACCAATGTTGCAATAAACTCCCAATCAGCTCCAAAAATTAAAACATGTGAAAGGAGTAGATGCTACAGACATTACAATTCTAAAACTATTTTTAAGTTGAATTCAATGAAATCAAGTCTAACTTGGCCATAGACCTGGCCTCTTTTACAACTTCTGGAGTGTATCTCTGGCAGGCTACCCAAGGACCATGAGCAGCCCCCAGTCCAGAAACAGCTGTGCTTCCCTCTCTATCACCCTGCCTAAATTCCCAGCCTTCAATTGTTTCTAACCCTCTTCTTTCCTTCCTTCCGGAAAGTCCCAGCGCTGGGCTATTGTGTCTTAGAATATCTGCCTAAGCATCAAGCAACAGTCTTGAACAAATGGTTCTCAGTTTCCTGCCAATTATCGAAAGAATGTGTGCCTATAATATAAAAATTACCCTATAAAATTACAATGTAACTTGACCCATTTCCCCTTCTAGCAATCCACTTAATTATTAGGAGCAAGTAAATTGGACTGATTTATTAAGCTATGTTCGATCTGAAGGCTATTGTATGGTTTGGATCACTCGGCCTGACACGTTCCACCTGCAAGACATATTTGAGCCAAGTCCTGGAACTGTTAAGTTTCTCCTTGAAAGTAGCAAAGCACCTTAGGAATCATCCGTTTTGGCTCACAGACTGGGTTTCTATGTCAGAACTATTTTATTTCCTGCTCCAATTGTCGTATCGAGTAGCAATCCCTGTCTGTCACATCTTGTATTGGTGAGGACACCTTTTTTTCTTTGAAGGCACTGAAACACATCTGCCTAGAACAGTTCTACGTACCTAGAACCAGATCTAGAACAGCTGCTTAAGCATCATTGCTGTAATGGCATGAGGTCAGTAATCTGGTATAACGAAGAACTCAACCTGCCTTTGAATCACAAATCTTAAAATTGTGAGAGCAATTTTAAGACAGGGCTGTTTGGACAACAACTTTAAGATTTGTGGACTGCAACTCTACAAGCTAAGAAGTCTGGGAGTTGGAAGTCCTCAGGCCTTACAGTTGTAAAAGTTCTTTTCGGCAAGATGGTGAAAACAGCCCTCTAAGACCACGGTGTTCAACCTTGGTAGCTCGTGGAGTTCAATTCTGCAACTTGCCAAGAATTCTGGGAGTTGGAAGTCCTCACAGCTCTTATGTGATGTCCAGGGCGTGGCACAAAGGCAACACAGTCAGATAATCAGAAGGAGTCTCTTTATTAATGCCAACTTTGCCCCCAATGTCCTGGTTACCTTCTGGCTAGATAAAAACTCTCCTAGGAATGCCCTTTAACTGTAGGGAATCAAGTCCAAAACGTGGTCAACAAAAACTGTAAGTATAAGTCCAATCAAGGCAAAATGAGGTAATTAGTTCGTCAGGAAAGGAGCAAGAATTCCAGACATGAAGGCATGGCAGTAACTCAACATGTTTGGGAAGATGCCAGGAACACAGATGAGGAAAGTCAACACAAGATAAAACTCATGTTTGCTCCCAGCAGACGCCACACTCAGCATGCATCTCTTTTAAACACTCATTCCCAGGTGTGGCTAATGAAGGGGATCAGGGCCCTTTCCTCACCCGTAAGCCACGCAACCCATGTTGCTCTTTTCTCCGTTCCATCCCTGCCCTAGGATGATGAGAGGGTGGGCCTGGGTCTTCCTCTGAACTCCCTCTCCCTTGTTCTACCTCTTCCCTGCTCTGCCCAGCCGGACTTTGTCCTTCCCCAGTTTCCTCCACAGCCAATGGAGCCACACTCCCACTCCCTATCAGCTGTTCATCTTCCTCCTCAGATTCAGACTCCATCAGGGGCATGACATCTTAAAGTTGCCAAGATACTTTTCAACAGGATGGTGAGAACAACCCTCCAAGACCAGGGTGTCCAACTTTGGCAACTTGTAGATTTGGGGCCTTCCAACTCTACAAATTGCCAAGAATTCTGGGAGTTGAAGTCCACAGGTTTAAAGTTGCCAACATTGAATGCCCCTGTTTTAAGATATCCTTTTCATGAAGCCAGTGTACAGATGGAATTCTCTCCTGCACTGCCCGCATCCCTAATTTCCCATTTCACTAACTTGCCATGTAACGTAACAAAAATGCTCCCCCAGCTTTTATATACCCAGTAAGGCAATATTTTCCCAACCTTGGCCATTTTAAGATGTGTGGACTTCAACTCCCAGGATTCCCCTGCCAGCATGGAATCCAGACATCTTAAAATGGGCAAGGCTGGGAAACACAACTGTAGGCTAGCAAGCAACTTCTGCATTTGTTCCATGGGTCCTTCACAACCCCTCTAAATATAAGAAATTATAGTCCAACTGCAAACTTGAAAACAAGTTTGGGCAATGCTAGAAAAGAGAGAAGCATTCTTCTTCTTCTTTCCTGGAAGAAATATAGCTGATAGACTTAACCAGCAGCTCATTCGAGGGCTAGATCCGTGCTTAAATTCTCTTGTCTTGGATTGCACTGCTCTTACACATGCCAGCTTATTCTGATTTACAACAGGACAAGCAGTGCCCTCTGGTGTTTATAAGCACAAAATTTTACACCAGTGGAAAACCACAGGCTACTAAACACATTTTTGCTTCTTTGCCCCTAAGTGTTAATTTCTTTTATGAACCGTGGAGATCTAAAACGGCAAATTCCACCTCCCAAAGCATGAAGATTTAAAATGGCAAATGCTTGTCTACCAACTCGGAAATAACACCACCTTCCCAATTCCTTCAAACTGCACAAGAGCAGTTCAATTTCAGGAATTGCACTCGGTAGCCTTAATTCTATTTGGGATGGAGGTCCCATTTTCTCAGTGGCCTATGGGCCCCACATTACGAACCCCAGCTCAGACGCTGCTCTTTAAAAGATGTCCGGGATGAGATATGGGTACATAAAATTGTTGGGAACAATTGCTAAAATTGCTCTTCCTGGTACATTAGTCCAGTGCCCTGAGAGCGAACTTCAGGATTGGCAACCTAAAGTAGAAATTTCTGGGTGGGAGGAAATTTCTCGGTATGTTCTAAACTTACATATCTTGCTGAACGAAACAGCTCCATTGCAAGATTACTCCCCACCCCCCAATTGGTATCATAAAGGTGAAAATGATAATTTTTACAAGCAGGTCTATAAAGGGAAGGTGTGGTCATGGATGATTGAAGGGAGGGAGCAGGCTATGTAATACCCAGAGCTGTTTTATTGCTGTTGGGGTGGAGGGAGAGCTTGGCACTACTCTGCATGAAAGACAAAAATGACAACTTTGTCTGCAAAATTATGCATCCACGTCACATCAAATGGTCTGGGAGAAAGCAAGCAAAACCGATTCAGCTCCTAGATTAAAGGGTGCTCAGCCTCCTACCTCAAGTTAAGCATGTTTCTGGTTTATTTTAAATCCTGTTTGGAAATGGGACGCTGACTCTTTAAAACATACCCTTCCAAGCTCCAATTCCTGCCCTCCTCCCTGTCAAAAGAGGCTTCTCTGCTTGAACTCTGCTCGGATTTCTAAGTGCAGACAGCTCTGATGTGTCCAGACATATTCTCTTTATCTCTGGATTAACAGTTTGCATAGTTCCAGGATCTCAGATGTCGCTTGGGAAGACCAGAGAAGGGGACAGACGAAGGGGTGTCGTGTATTAAAAAGCGGAGCCCAAATTGGAATCGCTCAGAACTGGATCCAAGAGTCTCCTCCCCAACCCCCACTCCACTGGCACCACCCAGATATGCCGGATTACAGTCTCCATCATTCTTAGCCATGTGGTTTAAGAATCATGGGGACTGTAGTCCGGCATACGGAGCTCTAGGCTGGGGGAGACTGATGTAAAGAAAGAAAGAAAGAAAGAAAGAAAGAAAGAAAGAAAGAAAGAAA
>BLBF01000059.1:8099793-8118131 GCA_015471245.1 Laticauda colubrina | reverse complement strand
AGAAAGAAAGAAAGAAAGAAAGAAAGAAAGAAAGAAAGAAAGAAAGACAGGAAGGAAAGACAGGAAGGAAAGACAGGAAGGCTGTGTTTTCCCTTTTATTTTGTTTTATTAACTTATTTATCTGACTTGGTTTCAGACAGCTATGAGTATCAATATTAATGTAAAGGTATGCCAATTTTTTCTCGTTTTCAAGCAGAAACCAAAGCCAATCACCCCACCCCCCAAAAAAATTGGCAAAATGAGAAGGTCAGTGTTAAGTCTGAGACATCTACAAGGAGGAAGAAAGAACAGTCCACTTTTAATTCTGGAACCCATCAAAGTGTCTCTGGGAATGTGATGTTCCCAGAAGGAAGAAGAACATTCAAGACTTCTCTCCAAGTTCTCTTCCAAAACCAACACCTTGTATATATTCCTAAAAGTCTACATGCTGAAGACACCACCTCCTGCAAAATGATGATAAAAGGTTCTTTGTGTCCAGAACTACATCTACCTGTTCTTCTCCAACATGGAACTGGCAATGGAGACAATTTTGTCTCTCATTCTCAGGGCTACACAGAAAAGGTTAAGGGTAAAAATGAAAAAAAAAAGAAAAAGGGTTGTCCATTGTCCTACATCAATGGTTTTCAAGGCATTTATGTTCATATTCCCACAACAAAGGCCACCTTCTCTCGCCTTCCTGCCCAATTCTCGATCATCGATGAGACTCTGAGCAAAGTCTTCAAAATTGGGATTAATTCTAGATAGTCTGGAATTATTATTATTTTGCTTCCAGAAAGTCTATTTTAAGGGATGAGATCTCAGCAGCAAGTCTGAGAAGTTTCTGGCCAAGCAACAGAGATGGCTATGATTCTTAGCTCCCAACCCTACTTCCTACAACAATGTCTTTTTGTTTGCACATCTTTTGCACATTTTCTTAACTTGTGCCTCTTCCCTTCCAAAACAGATCTCCCTGTTCTGTCAGAGAAAAGCTTCTATAGCTTTTCCTTGAAAACCATCAAGAACTTTCCCTGGGGAACCTAGAACCTGGTTCAGTTGATGTTAGCATTGGAAGCTGGACCAAAACCTTTTCTCCTTGTGCAGGCATCAACTGAGGTATCACTCACTATTCTACCTTTTTCAGTGTTGTCCCATTTCCTAGAATAAAGGAGTTGGAAGAAAGATGCATGAGGTTCTTCTAGTCTAGCCAAGCCTTCTGCAATACATAGAAATACCAATTAAGCCTTCTTAGAAAAGGGAACAGTTCAGTCTCTTTTCAAAAACCTCCAAGAACTGAGACCCCCCACCTATCTGCCAAAGGGGTAGGATTTTAGGGCAGAACACCATGAAGAATGGCAGACGCCTCATGTTTTGGGGCTGCAGGGATCTATATTTTTATCTCCCAGCTGACTCAGAGGCTTACCGAGAGCGGCTGAGATGGCTGGGATGCTTGCTGCTCACCTGATGGGCTCCAAATGCCTTTAATAGCCAGGAAATGCTTTGGCTTGTCTTTAGCAAACAAGTATCAAAAGACCCCGATACGCCTTCCCCAAAGGGCCTAGATTTTTCACCCATGACAGCAAGGATCTTAATCTATCCCCAGACAGACATGCGTTCCTTGCATTCCATCAAACTCCAGTATGACCCAGAAGCCGAAGCCAGGACCAAACTATGTTAGATGTAAGAGATGAGATTAGCCCCGGGTTTGGGTTTTTAATAGCTGCCATCTCCCACGGAGTTAGCACATATCTCTGGAGCGTCCCCCTACCATGGCTTCTACCCTCATCATGCCAAAAAAGTAAAGAGGTACAGTAAAAAAAAAAAAAAAATCCAGAGTGGGGAGAGAGGAAGAGGAAGGGCTGGGGTCCCTTCTCTGCCCACTGCTCGTCTTCCAAAGAGAAGCATTTCCCTAGCAAAGGACAGCAGACTGCCCGGATTGGACCCCAAGAGATTGTTTACAGACCGAGCCGAGAGCCCACCCAGGCTGACAAATCTTTTCTTAGCTGCCGATGAGCTCATTTCTTGGCTGGCTGCTCCAACCATCTCTTTACCATCATTAGCCACCAAAAAAAGGATCGCACTTCGCGTTACGTAAGGGGACAGGCCTGCCTGTTCAGAGAAGGGGGATGTAGCTGTGCCTTCCTTTCTCTTAGCACTGCAAGGCCTTTTTCGGTCATCTGCTTTTTCCTCCTCTGGACGTTGCCACAGTATCAGATCATTGGGAGGGATTTAGAAACAGGCTTCAATCAGCCAGTTGGTCTTCCCAGCCATGGAAAGGAGGCTTAAGGCGGCCATGTCACTGGCGGGGCAGTTTTAAGGTTAAGGACACCCTGGTTGGATAGATGTCGAAGGTGCTAATTTCTAGGATGGACTTTTCTCTACGCAATGGGGATTTTAATAGTCAAGATATAAAGAAATGGCTCTGTACAATTCCCTTCTGGCTAAAGGTTTTTACAAGAAGCTGTTCCAACTCTCTCAACCTGCCTGGAACGCAAGCCGACTGCAACGTAGTTATAAATCTGTTTCCTCCTATTCCTCTGCAGCCTTTTGTGTGAGAAGATCAAGGCAGCACTCTCTCTCTCTCTCTCAAAATCTGACATTATTGCCAGGGGACCCTGAATTAGAGGCATTTTTACGAAGATCAGCCATAAAGAAGAGGAGCAGCAATAATGATGGCTACTAGAACGAGGCCAAATAACCCAAGCCAAGATGCTCGGTGCTTGTTGAATTATGACTCTTTCCAGGGAGAAAAAAGATGTTGCTTCAGTTAAGATTTAGGCAGGCGCTGCAGAACCCATGGTGCCAAAAGGAAAACTGAGTTCAAGTCATAGCCAGAATGTGATCTTGGAAGAAGCACTGAAGTGCTTTAACAGTGCCTTCTTCCAAAAAGTTCTTTTGCCTTAACAATATAGCACTTAGAATAGAATAGAGCTGGAAGGGATCTTGGAGGTCTTCTAGTCCAGCTCCCTGTTCAAGCAGGTGAACCTATACCATCTCAGACAAGTGACAGTCCAATCTCTTGTTAAAAACCTCCAGTGATGGAGCACCCACAATTTCCCGTGGCAAGCTGGTTAACTGCCCTCCCTGTTAGGAAATTCTTCCTTAATTCCAGGTTGCTTCTCTCTTTGATTACTTTCCAGCCATTGCTTCTTGTCCTGCCCTCTGGTGTTTTGGATAATAATTGGACCCCCTCTTCTTTGTGGCAGCCCCTCAAATATTGGAATACTACTAGCATGCCACCCCTAATTCTTCATTTCTTTAAACTAGCCAGACCCACATCCTGCATCCCATTCTTTATGTTTCAGTCTCCAGGCTTTTGATCATCTTAGTTGCTCTTCTCTGAACTTTTTCCAAAGTCTCAACATCTTTTAAATAGTATGGTGACCAAACTTGGTTGCAGTATTCCAAGGAGAAACTTCCTAACAGTGAGGACAATTAACTAGTGGAAAAGCTTGCCTTCTGGAATCATGGGTGCTCCATCACTGGAGGTTTTTAAGAAAAGACTAGACAGTCACTTGTCTGAAATGATATAGATTCTCTTGCTTGGGCAGGGGGATGGATTAGAGGACCTCCAGGGTCCCTTCCAGCTATATTCTATTCTATTCTAATTCTAAATCCAATTCTAGTTCCATTCCATCCAATCCATTCCATGTTCTATTCTGTTCTATTCTTTTCTGCATTCTATTCCTATACCATTCCATTCTCTATTCTATTCTATTTTCTATTCTAATCTAATCTAATTCTAAATCCAATTCTAGTTCCATTCCATATTCTATTCTGTTCTATTCTATTCTGCATTCTATTCCTATTCCATTCCATTCTATTTCTAATTCTAATTTTAAATCCAATTCTAATTCCATTCCATATTCTATTCTGTTATATTCTGCATTCCATTCCATTCCATTCCACTCCAATTATAATTCTAATTCTAATTCCAATTCCAATTTTATTATATTCTTTTCTAATTTACTAGGATGGGACATTAAACCCTTCCATTTTGCACGCTATTCTCCTGGTCTGCAACAGTTGAAACTGAACCAAAATCAGGTGCCAAAACTATCATTTTTGTCTTAACCTACAACATTGCATGGGGAATGTTTGCAAGCAAGCTCGGTTGGGATTCACTTCCACGTCATTCCCCCTCTCTTCGAAGAAGCATACATCTTTATCAGTGCTGTCCCAGGCTGGTGACAGTCCAGCATTTTGAGTGAGGTATGACATTCCCTTGAATGTCCTCGTGCCTCTAAGCATCTTCTCCGCAAGGGTATCGGCTTCCCGCTTGTTCGCTCCATTTTTAAAAGCTCATTTTCAGAAGCGCGCTCATTCTTCCTGACCTGGTTATCTTTAAAAAGAAAATCAGCAGGCTTGTACCTATTAGCATTCCCTTGACCTCAACATTTTTTGGCAACCTTTGCTTAAAATAGTTTGAATAAGCTAGACTGTGAATATGATGTCCTTCGAACCCCCGGACAGCTGCCCTTTGGGGCTGCCAGGTATAAGGGAAAGGGGGGGAGGGAAGGGATGATGAACAGACCATCAGCAAAAATTCAACATCCACATCGTTGCTGAACTGGTTAGTCAATAAACCCAAACTTCTGGTGGCATATTTAAGTACAGTGTTAAGGACAATGTTTTGGTCCCTCGCTTGCAACTTCTTTTAAGAGCAAGACAGAATCAGAAGATCATTGAAAGCCCATTTCTGGAAAACTTCCAAGCACTTATTATCTGGGGAGGCAGGTGATAATTTAAGAAAACGACCTTTCCGGTGGAGTCCTCCAATTTCTGGAATCAACTCAAAACCACCATTTGCTTGATACTCACACCAAGAGCCAAGTTCCCTAGTTGTATTCATTCTGGTTGCATTCTGAAACCTTACCTTTGAATCAATGTCCCAAAGAGCAGGTGTAGGATCTTCTGCATGTTCTCTGACCACAGCCAACTCCACTGGTCTACCATGATCAGGCAAAGAAGGCCCAGAACGACATCTGCCAGCAAAGTCTCTGATCCTACAAATGTATGAAGATTTTACACCAGGTCTATAGCTTCAGTATTGTCCATTCATGTAAGAGGATCTTCAAGGTATTTCCTAACTCTAGTTGATACTAGAGATCACATCACCATGAAAAGTATATGCACTTAACCATGAAATCTCGTGTACTAGTGAAGGTATTAGGCTAGAAACCAAGAGACTGTGAGCTCTAGTTCTACTTTGGGTATCAAAGCCACCTGGATGACTTTGGACCAAACATCAGGAGACTGTGAGTTCTAGTCTCATCTTAGGCACAAAAGCAGGCTGGATGACTCAGGGCCTATCACAGGAAACTCGTGAGTTCTAGTTTAAGACATGAAAGCTGACTGGAGACTTTAGACCAATCACCAGGAGACAGTGAGTTCTAGTCCTATCTTAAGACACAAAAACGGGCTGGGTAACTTTGGGTCAATCACCAGGAGAGTGTGAGTTCTCGTTCTGCCTTAGGCATGAAAGTCACCTGGATGACCTTGGGCCAATCACCAGGAGACAGTGAGTTCTAGTCCCACCTTAGGCACAAAAGCAGGCTGGGTGACATCCCAAACCATCTCACAAGGTGGTTGTTGTGGAGAAGGTAGAAGGAGGAAGGAGTGTTGGGCATATTCACCAGCTTGAGTTATTTATAAAATTATGATAAAGGCAGGATTTAAAGTCTAAAAATAGCTTTTATCCCTCCTTAAAGACAAAGACATGCCAATTCTTCTTGGCTTATTCCAGATTAGGCCACAAGATTACCGTAGGATTACTGTGCCTTCTTAAAGATGGTAAAACAAAATCAGATAAGGAGAAACAGATAATCAAGCAGTTATTTGCAGAATGAAAACGAAACAGCAAGGAGAGTCTACACGACAGGACTCATTCCGCCTACAAACTTAAGATTTACTGCTTTCTTTTCTGATTGTGCTAGTATTGTAGCCACCACGGTCAATACTGTTTAATACTGCCACTGTTTAATGACCGTATCAGGAAAAGCAGGGATAGAGGTTACTAAGCAAGGCGATCACATGGGCGTCTCACTTAACTATCATCAGAACTTGTGACTGCAATGGCCAGGCTCCATTACAGTTGCAACTTGAGGATTACCTGTAGTGAACCTTGGCTGATCTCAGCTTCGTCTTTAATCAATCCTTAGATGTGGGAAGAGGGATTGGATTCTACCGGTTCGAACCGGTTCAAACAAACCGGTTGTTCCAGTGAGCATTTGGCCGCACTCACCCATGCCCTAGTCTGTCCTTTTATTTCCGTGTTTTGCAGCTCAGGCTGATTCACGTGGCTATGCCGTCCCTCAGCTGTTTGATTCATCGGGACTGCACCAGAAGTATTAGAACTGAAAATGGGCGGTTTTCAAATGCTGTGTGTATGCGCTCACCAAACCGGTTGTTACACCGGTTGAATCCCACCACTGTGTGGGAACCATCTAAGAATTGCGGCAAACTGCAATGTGAGAAGCCACAGGCATTCAGAAGATCAGGAAGGGCCTGCTTTGATTTCCAGACCTGCTATAAAGAGATGCTTTCTCATATCTAGAGATGACGTCCCAAGCTCATCCTTACCCAACCTGTCCAACCAACCACGGCTTTCATGTCTCTTTACGTTTCCCCATGCACCGCATGGGAATCGTTTGCATTGCAGAACTGCATCCCAAGAAGAATTTGGTGGGTAGAGAAAAGCCTTTCATAAATTATTGCAAGCCGGCCCTTAATTCAGTATTTCTTTAAATCCTCAGTACTTTCAGGAGGAATTATTTCAAATTCATGCTATTCTGCTGCCACCTTGTGGTCGATTCCTGATTTGACAGTGGAAACCATTTCTATTTCAAAAGCTTATTGTAACTGAGGATGGGCATTGACAGAATAGGCAAAATTGACAGAATAGGCAAAACGGTGTCTTTTAATCAGCTCTCAATCAAGTCCAATGATATGGGGCTGACGGACCATTGGTGGGTTTCAAATTTTTTTCCTTCTGATTCAGAGACCTCGCTTCATGGGCGCATGCGCAGGGCTCAAACACTGCCCTCTGCATCAACGCTGGTGAGCTGTGCTGTTTTTTTTTTTTACCTCAGCTGAGGCGCGGCAATCCGCTCTCCCTGCAAATCAGCCAAGCTAATAAATAATAGAATATAGGAGAGATAAGAGCAGGGGTGGCTGAGTGGACTCAGCCAGAGGTGGTATTTGCTGATTCTCCGAACCAATCAAAATTTTCGCTACCAGTCTGCCAGAATCGGTCCGAACCGGCTGAATACCACCTCTATGATCTGGAACTGTCAGTATGTGTGGTACACTTTGACAAAATTGCTGCCACAAGGGGTTCGTTCTGCCCAGTCACAAAATGTTTGCCACGGTGCGGTTCAGTTTAGTTCCCCAACTTCTTCTTTAACTTGTGCCTCTAACAACACCTTGAACGTTAATGATGGAGCTGAATTTCTAACCTGGGTTGAGTATGGTTGGAGACTACCTGTACACCCTCCGGAAAAGCAGCAGTAGTAGCAGGAACAGGATCAGAAAGAAGCAAATTTTGGAGCTGGAGGGGACATACCAGAATTTGTATCTTCATCTGATGTTTGCTGCGGCACCTCTCCGGGCTTTGGGTTCAAATCTGAAGGAGATTCTTCATCACATTCTCTCTCTGGACCTTCACTGGACATGGCCTCCAGCAACTTCTCCTGGTTCTGAATAAAGGACTCCATCTTTGCCAGGGAAAGGACTTCGGAGGCCTAGAAGAAGAGGAGGACTGGAGCAAAATGGGCAAAAGTCTTTTTCCACTAACTATTTTGGAAGTATCCCTTTCCTGATTATGGAATTTGATTGACATAAAAATAATACACTGAAATATTGCATAAGATAATGAATGATAATTTAATAAAAGTAACTATTATTAGAACTGCATCACTTGTTCAATGCAAATATTATTATTTTATTATCAAAAGATGACTAAGGTAGAAAGGGGATTTAAAAAAAAAAATACGTGGCATAATTAAAAATTAAAAAGGAGATAAACAATGGAAAATTATAATTTAATATAATTTTGTGAATTGTGACTATGTGAATTATATAACTGGTTAAATACTGCAAATATGACTATTAATATATTATCTGTAGTAAATGAGTGATGCTAAGAATATAGGGAATAACACATAGATAACATTCCGTAATATCGAACAATCAAGATTGATGATTTAACAAAATATGTATTATTGTTATATGTATTAATATCAAATTTTAAAAGATTGTCAACTGTATTAAATATGAAGAATATTGTCATATTTGTTTTAAAATGTAAGACACTCCAGAACCACACTGTTCACACAATGATAAGCTTGTTGAAAAAAAGGTAAAAAAATTATTGCAAATGATATTTCTCAGATGGAAGACAGACTTACATTTATGCCATCCCTGAAAGAATATAGAATTTTCTCTGGTGTTCCGGCCACATTTAGCATTTTGCCAGATGTGAATTTCAGCTTCGACCTGTGAAAAGAGAAGCAGGAAAACACAGTATTCATTCATTCATTTCATCTGGCATTTCTCTGAGAAGTTAAATCACTCCCACGGATGTGTTGCTTCCAACGGCTGGCTGCTAGTCAACAATTCTATGATTATCAGCATCTGCAAAAAAAAATAAATTTCAATAGTTATGACATTGTCAACAAGTGAGAGAAAACACACGTGTGACTTTTCCAATTCTTTCCAAACCTCTTTACCAGAAGCTGTTGGAGGCATCTGTATTTTCTTCTGGGTAATTTAATAATAGGCTGAGTTGAATTTATGTTTTCCCAACAAAGAAACAAAGGGAGACTAGCATTGATCTATTTCAAGCTATTTAGCTCTCATCAGCTAGCCATACCTTCTTGTATTCCAATCTGGGCCACTTGCCTACTAGGTAGATGTATTAACCTCTAATTAGTCTATCTCTAAGTGGTCTATCTTGAAGGGCTGACCCACATACAACGTCAAGGTTTCTTTATATTTTCTACGAATAGAATAGAATTAGGAAAGAATAGAATAGAATAAGGAAAGAACAGAAAGAGATTAGAATAGAATTAGGAAAAATAGAATAGAACATAACATAAGATGGAATGGATAGGATAGAATAAGGAAAAATAGAATAGAATAGAATAAGGAAAGAATAGAATTAAATTAGGAAAGAATAGAATGAGATTAGATGGGATTAGAATAGAACAGAATTAGGAAAGAATAGAATGAGATTAGAATAGAATTAGAAAAAATAGAATAGAATATAACATAACATGGAATGGATGGGATAGGATAGAATAAGGAAAAATAGAATAGATATAGAATTATAATAGAATAATAGAATAAGGAAAGAATAGAATGAAAGTAGGAAAGTATAGAATGAGATTAGATGAGATTAGAATAGAATAGGACAGAATAGAATTAGGAAAGGAGAGAACAGAAGAGAATAGGAATAATAGAATGGAATATGGATAGAAGAGAATAGGAATAGAAATGATGGAATAGGGATGGGGATAGGATTAGACTAGACTAGACTGAGCTGGAAGGGACCTTGAAGGTCTTCTAGTCCAGTCCCCTTGCTCAAGCAGAACCTATATTAATTCAGATAAGTGACTGTCTAGTTTCTTCTTTAAAACCTCCAACGATAAGAGCACCCACCATTTCTCAAGGCAAACTGTTCCACGGGTTAATTGTCCGAGCATATGGTTTATTTGTATTTTTGAAAACTTGTGTAGTTACTACGAGCAAAGAGATCTCATCCACTTTCCAACCATTTGAACAGTCTGCTGGCTTATTTCTTCTGTTCCTGTTCCAGATGGTACCTGATCCTTTGGGTCTTCCCGTGGACCACTTTAAAGTAAAAGTGGACAATACGCTGAGCAGGAAGCAAACTGAAGAGAACCCACTGGGACTCTGCTCCGTGTTCACGGAATCAAACACAAAACACAACTTGCAAACATCCTCTCGCTAATATTCCAAGGGATTTCTTAGACAAAGCAAAACGGCCTCTTCACCGCTTAGGAATGTCACGCCCAGCCAAGATTTTGAAAACACAATTATCTTCTCTCTCCTCTTCCCCCCCCCCCCCACCAATTCGATCACTTTCCTGAAATCAGATCTCTTACTGGGGGTAGGGGAAATACAGATAAGAATCCGAGCATTACAATTCTCGCAGGTGCAGCAAAAGTTTAGTCGTCAACTTAATAATTCCAACACTGTTAGTAATAACCACCCCTAAAGACCCAGAATAATTAAACAGCTATTCCTGAAGGACAACACGGAGTATTTCTGCCTTCCTTGGACCTGATAACTTTGGAAGAATATTGGCAGGAGTAAAACATAAACTTACATGGATTAATTTTTGCGGTCGCGGAGAATGTATTCCCCCCCAAGTGAACCAATGGAGATATTCATGGAAGTATGACTTCAGGCTGCAGAAAGGAGTTGCTACTACGGATGTGCACATTTGAGCTCAATGGGAAGACTCTTACTTATTGGATTTCTTTCCATCTGTCGGCTGCTTCCCATCCACTTCGGTCTCACTGAGCTCTTCCGTAGGACTCTGTGGCTCAGGTCTAGGAAATGCCGTTTTTAATGTATCCACAATGGCATTCATTACAATCTGCAGTAAAAGGGAATATCCACTGGCATAAAAGACAATACAGAAGTGGAGCAATAGCTTAGAGGTGGGGCTCTCACCTCACAATCAGGAGGCTGTGAGTTTGATCCTAGGTAGAGGCAGGTATTTTTCTCTCTGGGCATGATGAGAATATATATATCTGCTGAACAAAACTCCACACTGGTGACGGGAAGGATATTCGGCCATTAAAACACTCTGCTAGCTCCATTCAGGTGCCCAGACTCCACCCCGCAAGGGATTATGGGGTCATTAAATGATGGTGATAAAAGACAATATAGGATGGTAGTCCTCCACTTGAGCCCAAAATTTAAGCTGTTTCCCCGAGACAGTTGTTAAAATTAACATTTTACGACTTTTATTGACAGTGGTTAAGTGAATTTTTCAGCTGAGATGGCCTTCTGCACCCTTCTGTCAGGAAAAATGGGCCTTAGCAAGCTCCATTTTCACTGGCATAGTGGTGCAGGAGGCCATCGCAGCCAAAAAAAGAGCCTGGGAGTGTTGTGCACGGCCCTCCTGAGCTCTGTTTTCACCGGCAGAAGCATCGCAGGCCTGTCCCTTCACTTTGTCCAGAGCAGCCCCATGGCCCTGATCTAAGCGTCCCACGGGCCTGGAGTTTGACACCCCTGGTGTATAGGAATGTTGCTGACAACATCAAATGTGTTACCTTATCAATCCTGGAGACCACAAATGGTTTTTTGACGAAGGCAATCCTTGCGTCCGTGTTCAAGGCGAGGAATTCTTGCATCTCTTCGCGATTGGCGATCTCAGGAATTGCACAGAGTTGCTGCAAGAGGCAAGCAGACAAGCAGTGAAGCCAAGCAGCATTCCCATCAGAGGCTGAGGCTTAAGAGCAGAGAGCTGCATTCAACATTTTGAGACCAGGGGATTGCTGAAGCGGACAAGTAAAAGAGGGAGGGTCCCACCTGCATTGGCTGCTATTATTTTTATTTTTATGAATTATTAGCTCGATACCCATGCTTCGCTACAAACTATGTGATCAGGCTTAGTTTTGGGGGAGGAAAATAAGGGGGAAAAAAATCTGCCTCGATACCAGCGTCCATTGGTGTTCATCTGGCTAGCGTCCTGTCAGTGTGTGAGAGTTGAAGGCTGTTTGGAAACTGAAACAGTATTTGCTGTGTGTGCAAGGAGACAGCAAGGAGCCTGGGCGTGGCTTAGCTCAACTGTTCTGTAGTAAAGCTGCTTGGTGCTGTGAAACTAAAACTGAAATTCCTCTGCTTGTTTTTTTGCATTTGGAGCAGATTTCTTTTCAGGTGGGGAGGGGGAGTGCAACTCCTTAGCATCAGAGTGTGTAATAATAATATATGAAATGCTAATGCTCTGATGGTCATTTCAAAAAATCTTTTCTTAGTGAGCACCTAAAAGCCAAGAGGAACATATGTCCCAAATTTCAGGTTTGTAAGCTTTACGGTTCTGGAGATTTTGTGATGATGCGTGAGTGGTCTTTCGCTTTTATATAGAAAGATTAGGCATTTTTAGACAAGTTTTTAGAAATGACAGTAAAACTAAGTCAGATTTAAATGAGTAGCAGGAAGAAATCCTGACCTTCAAGAACGATTCCAAGAGACTTTTTCTGGCTTCAACTTTCTCTGTGTCCATGTTACCAAACGGAAGATCTGGAAACAGCTTTTTGGGACCTTTTATGTCTGCCATATTTAAAAACAAAAACAAAAAACAAGAGTAATTTTACTGCAACGTTAATCATACTAGCTCATCACTCATGATTAAAATATTGATAGATTTTTCAAATGGTTTGTCATAAAACCCAGCATCTTTCAGTCAATTTTTACATCACACTTGGCAAGAGTTTCTCAACTTTGGCGATTTGAAAATGTACGGACTTCAACTCCCAGAATTCCTCAGGGAATTCTGGGAGTTGAAGTCCACATGTCTTCAAGTTGCTATGGTTGAAAAACCTTACACTTGGCCGTAATATGATTTGTGATTTGGTCAGTGGTTTCTGCTGTCTACATTCTATTAATTTTACCCATGTGAGTTGTAAATCATGCCTAGAGGGTTGTGAGAACCTGGCCAATTAGGCCTAATGTCAGAAACGTAGTCAAGGCCTACCATACTATGAGAGAAAAATCAACATTACAGGTAGTCCTCAACTTACAACAGTTTGTTTAGTGAAATGTTTGAAGCTCCAACGTCACTGAAAAAAAGTAACTTAGGACCAATTTTCATACTTACAACCATTTCAGCATCTCCAAGATCACATGAAATTGTAAAAGAAACAATGATAGCTTGGGCAAAAAAATTGGGATATAATATTGAATTGGAATATTGGGGGGAAAAGTGGGAGGAAAGCTATAAACTAACAGCATATAAACAAAACGTATACAAAATGTTTTATAGATGGTATCTACCCACTGCCAGATTAGCAAAGATGTTCCCAACCAGGAGTTCAAAATGCTGGAAATGTAAAAACAAACAGGGCACCTTCTTCCACATGTGGTGGACATGTTCGGAAGCCAAAAGCTATTGGAGTAATAGGTGGATAGAGGAAATAACAAAACAAAAAACTGAATTAAGACTGGAACAGTTTCTAATAGGAATATGAAGGGAAGATCATACTAAGACAGACATATATATCATTTTACATATAATAACTGCAGTCAGGATTGTGTATGCACAGTACTGAAAACAGGAAAATATACCATCTGAAGGGAGGGTGATAAGAAAGATTCAGGACTGCGTGGAGATGGTGTTGTGGTTAGCTGGCAGCAGGTGCAGAGGGCTGAGGAGAGCGAGGACTTAGATGAGGGGCCAGGACCATTAGGGAGTGGACTGCTGCCTTCAGAGATTGTGGGGGCTGGCAGCAGCGATGAGGAGGTTCCCGAGGAGTCTATGCCAAGTGCGCATGCGTGCAGGATTGCTCGCAGGAAAGAGCAGCTACAACAGCACGGGCAACTCGGGAGTAAGGCTGCAAGGTCATGGCCCCTCCTTCAAGAAGATAAAACGAACATACTTTGCAGAAGGCAAAGACGTTTTGAAACTCCAGCTTCATGGACATTCCAGTATCCTGAGTTTGTATTTGAAGATTCTTGTATTGCAAATTATTTCTTATCAGTTATCTTTTGGTAAGTCTCACACAGTTCAGCATGGCTTGTGCTTATCACAGCTAATTATTTTGCAGAAGCATTACAAGGTTTCTCTTCCCTTTGGATTGTGTTTGATTTGTTGGAAAAGGGTGTGGGTCAGAACAGTTGGACAGGCTGACCCTAGACTTAAAAGATAGAAGTTAAACTAAATAGAAGTTAAAAGATAGAAGTGATTATTATTTGGTTTGGGATGCCTGGTATATCTGTTTAAACAATAGCCCAAAAAATAACATAGTAATTAATATAGGAGTACAAATGTTGATGATGCTGTAACGTTGTTGGAAATGTAAACATATTTTTCAATTGTTGGAAAATGTTTAATAAAATTTATTTTAAAAAAAGAAAAAAGTGACTTAGGACCAATTTTCATACTTACAACCGTTTTGGCATCTCCAAGGTCATGTGACTGAAATCCAGATGCTTGGCAACTGGTTCATATTCATGATGGACGCAATGTCCTTGGAGTCACATGATTCCATTTTGAGAACTTCTGACCAGCAAAGTCAATGAGGAAGCCAGATTCACTTAAGAACCATGTGACTAGCTTAACAACTGCAATGATTCGTTTAACAAATATGGCAAGAAAGGTCATAAAATGGGGGAAACTCACTTAACAACTGTCTTGCTTAGTGACATAAGTTTGTTCTAAATTCTGGTCGTAAGTCAAGGACTACCTGTATTGGATTAAGTGCCAGAGAGAACTGCTTCAAACTGAAACAGCGCTTGTGAAAAGAGATTATGGGTTAGGTGCAGAACTAGTTTAATTATGCCTTTATCTGCTTTTATTCCATTTTTCTAGTAATAATTATTATTCCTCAAAACCGCTTCTACCATGGAGAATATCCAGAGATTTTGCAGATGGTTCATTTAATCTGTTGTCCCCTACTTAACCATAATGTGTATCATGATATGAACCACGTGTATTTTAATATACAATTTATATGTTGTTTTATGCACCCTGTTGCATTTGCTATGCCGTACAGAAAAATAAATAATCAACCATAATTGCCAGCGGAGAGAAAAGTGGAGGAAGAGAAGGAGGAGGAAGAAGAGGAAGAAGAGGAAGAGGAGGAAAAGGAAGAAGAATGTAGACATTCTACATTAACTTAATTAACTCCCACTTTGCCTGTAACAAGATTCTACAGAAAAGAGAATTCAGGACTAACTTTTTATGAACTTCCGTAGATCTGGTTTCTCTTCCAGCCTGGTTTGCAGATTCAAGAACTCGCGGTATCTTCGGTTCACCGTATGATATGCCACTTGCTGGAGGCTGTTAGTGCCGTCACTGTCAAATGTGGTCTCATACTACGGAAAGAAGAAGAAAAATACCACTATCAGTGAGGAAGAAGCTGTTTGCCAATGGTCTAAAGCTTGACTTGACTCCAAGAGATGGCCTGACTCTGTTGGCAATTTGGAAGGGTCATCTCAGATGTTTGGGCTGGGGTGACAAGTTTGGTTAAGTTAGGAAGAAAGGGAGAGGGGGGGGGGGAGAGAAGGAAGGAAGATGGAAATGAGAATTGAGGGAGGGCGGGAGGAAAGGAGGCAGGCAGGTAGGAGATAGGAAGGAGGGAGGCAGGGAAGGAAGGGAGGGAAGGAGATAGGTAGGAAGGAAAGGAGGAGAGAGGGAAGGAGGGGAGGGAGGGAAGAAGGAAGGAGATGGGAATGGGAAGGAGGGAGGGAGAAGATGGGAAGGAGGGAGGCAGAGAAGGAAGGAAGGGGGACAGAAGGAAGGAGATGGGAATAAGAAAGAGGGAGGGAAGGAGGGGGAGGAAGGAGAAGAAGGAGGAAGGCAGGGAAGGAAGGAGGGGAAGGAGGTAGGGAGGAAGAAAGGAAGGAAGGAGATGGGAAAAAAGGAGGGTGGGTGGGAGGGAGCAGATGGGAAGGAGGGGGGAGATGGGAAGGTGGGGGGCAGGGAAGGGAGAGAGGGAGGGAGGGAAGGAAGGGAATGGGAAGAAAGGAGAGAGGAAGGGAACGAGAGAGGCAGAGAAGGAGGGGAGGTAGGAAGGAAGGGGGGAGAAGGAAGGAGATGGGAATAAGAAGGGGGGAAGGAAGGAGATGGAAAGGAGGAGGAAGGCAGGGAAGGAAGGAGGGGAAGGAGGTAGCTAGGAAGGAAGGAAGGAAGGAAGGAAGGAAGGAAGGAAGGAAGGAAGGAAGGAAGGAAGGAAGGGAGATGGGAATGAGAAGGAGGGAGGGAGACAGGAGATGGGAAGGAGGGAGGCAGAGAAGGAGGGGAAGTAGGAAGGAAGGGGGGAGAAGGAAGGAGATGGGAATAAGGAGGAAGGCAGGGAAGGAAGGAAAGAAGGAAGGAAGGAAGGAAGGAAGGAAGGAAGGAAGGAAAGAAGGAAGGAAAGAAGGAAGGAAAGAAGAAAGGAGATGGGAATGAGGGAGGGAAGGAAGAAAACGAAACCAGGATTACCTTCACAGTGTACAAGGTGTAAGGGTGGAATCCTGTTCCACTGTGTTCTCGAGCAGTGATTGTCCCTGTAATACGCAAATTCTGGATGATGACCGGACCATCAGGACTGAGTGGCTCAAAGCTGAAAGTGCCCATCGGGGCAGTGGGAGAGGAAGAAAGCAGACCTGGCAGTTGGGCGAGATCTTGAGGGCCGTGGGCCAAGCTCCCGGGGGGCTCCAGCTCTTTCACCAAGTAGGATGGCCTTCTCAGGAAGGTCTTTTCTGGATCCTCCAAAAGAGCAGTCAAAGAAGCGAAGGGGTCTTCAGCAACTGGCTCTATGTGAATGTCAGGGCACGGTCCGAGGGACGTGGCCTGGAGGTTGGCTTCAGAGGCGAAGCCCTCAGCCATATCTTCCGCGCACCTGTCTTTCTCCCCCAAACTGTCTTCTGGATCCACGTCAAGAGGCCCTTCCAAATCAAGAAGGGAGCTAGCGAAGAGTTCTTCTGCAGACACGACGATCAAGGAACTAGGGTCTTTTCCTATATCAGACATGGGGGTCTCAACTTCCAAGTCTCCACTGGGGAAGAAGGACCCAAGGGTACCAGGGTGAAGCAGGGGTGCAGCCATGCTCCCATCGTCTTTCTCATTCATCGGGGTGCTCAGCGATCTGTCAACGGGTTCCTTTCCCTTCACCAAGAAGTCCTCCAAGCTATCTACCACATTCCTGTTGAAAGGCTCAGAATCCTTCACTGGCGCTTTATCGCCCTCGGTAGCCATTTCTGGCTGAAGGACTGGGGGCAATACACCGGTCACCAGAGGTTGGCTTGAATAGGCGGCCAATACCTCTGGGGAAGTCTCCATGACCTCGACGGTGCCGGTGGCCTTCCTGGAGAAGAGGTCAACCCACAGCTGGTTGAGCCAGTCAGGGTCCGCCATTTTGTTGATCACAGGCATCAACACGTTGCACGTCACAAGCTCCACCACCACAAAGCGCCCCGTCCTGCTTTCCAGGTGAGGCTCGGGCACCAAGACCCGTAGTAACAAGTCCACCACGCGCCTGGCATAGTCCACCTGATGCGCAGGGCTCTGAACAGCCAAATGAGGCTCTGAGAATTCACAGTAAGCTCGCCACAGCCTACCGGCCTCCTCGGAAGGCTCTCCGGGGCATTCCGCCTCTTTCCACGTCTCCTGGACCTTCTTGTAGGCCTGAAGGTGACATCCCGCCAGGAGGAGCACCTTTTGGGCCAAGGCCTTCTTGTCCACCAGAAGCATCCTCCTTTGGAGCCCCAAAGCCAAGCCCATCATCGCTTTTTCCACCTCCTTCTCAAAGTTCTGCTCCCGGCTTACTGCCCAGTACCACGAAGAGACAAAATCCCGAATGATCTTTCGAATAATATTCCGGATCTCTTCCTGCAGCTCCCTCTCTGCCTCGGGATTCGGAGGGCAGCCTTCAATGGGGAGAAACCTCTCCAGGTGAATGTGGTGGCTGGTGCCAACCACCACCTGGGAGCCCAACCAGCCCCCCAGTAAGACCAACAACCCGGATAAGATGCAGAGCAACCAGACGTTCACCAACAAATGGACCACCAGCAAACAGCCCACCAGAGCCCCCAAAGCCATCAGCTTCTTACTGCCAGCCAGGTGGCCCAGCCCCACACCTTGCTCCGGCATCCTTAGCATCTTTGGCCCTTAACCTGATTTACTGCTCTATTGCTTTAAATAATAATAATAATAATTAATAATTAATAATAATAATAATAATTAATAATACTAATAATAATAACAACAACAACAACAACAACAGTGCTGCTCCTCCTCATAGGTGGAGTTTGCACGCAGGGTTAGGGGATGCTTCGTGCAAACTCATCCGCCCACCTCTCTCGCTGTCGGGGGAAGGGGGCTTTTCAATTTGGGCGCCGGATTTGGCTCTTCCACCCTTGCAATTGGCACGGGTCGGGTTCAACCCTCACCCCACCCCAAGCTACCTCTTTCCACCAGGCTCCCTTGTCGAATCTCCAAGCGGAGGGCCGGCCAAACGAAAAACCCACAAATTGCGCACCGGAAAAAGCAACCCCGGGCGCTCCAGCTCCCACTTTTTAGCGCGCCTGCAAAATCCCCTCGAGTTTTTGTCGTTGTTTTGTTCTTTCCCCGAGAGGCCAGCGCCTCTGCAACGGCAGCCGTGCAAAAAAAAAAAAAAAAAAAA
>BLBF01000059.1:8055962-8083867 GCA_015471245.1 Laticauda colubrina | reverse complement strand
GGAGATCAACAATTTATTCTCCAACTTGCTATTGGAAATGCTGCTATGCTTCATGATGCTTCAGGTTGTGTGCAGTTCTGATCCATAATCTCTAAGCAGCTCTACTGTCAACATGGATCACTTTAAGAAAGTGCTGCATGTATTCCATCACTGGCTGTTTCTGTAGAAATTGTACCAGCTGTTAGGTTCATCGTTTAATGTTTGTCCTTAGTTTCCTGTTCGGACTTAAGCCATGATTGGGCCAGTACAGTGGTGGTATACTACTGATTTGGGCTGGTTCGGGTGACCTGATAGTAAAAAATGTTACTGTTCAGCTGAACTGATAGTAAATAAAACAGTTATCAGTTCGGCTGAACCAGTATTTCTTTTTTTCCTCCCGTTGATCAGCTGTTCCAACGATCAGCTGTTCTGGGATCCCCCTTGCTGTCTTACTGCTTTGCCCAGGAGGATTCCCTGAGGCCCAGGAGGCAAAAAAACAAAAACAGAGCATGGGGGGGAGGGAGGGTGCTGCAAAAAAAAGGAAGAAGCCATACCCAACCAGTCATATGGCCACTCCCACCTAGCCATGCCCACAGAACAGGTAGTAAAAATATTTGCATCCCACCCCTGGGCCCATAGCCTCTCACTTTTGCAACTGCTGTTCTTAAAGTTATCCAGCCTGAGTGTATAAAAATGTCTTAACACTGTAATTTTATTGCAACCAAGAAATGGTTTGGGAATCTTCTGTTCTGGGTGTCCAGATAACTTGTTCAGCCATGGAAAATTGCAGCCTGATATGAAGGAAGGGGGAGTCCTTTATGGTCTGTCTATCTTATCTATCTCCCCACCCTTCTCTCTCAAATTTATTTGCCCGCCATCTTATCTCAAGATAATTCTGGGCAGCTTTCAATCATAAGATAAAAGCTAAATAAACTAAAACCTGTAAGTTAGAAAAAAAGTCAAACACTGCACCACAAGGAAAAGATGATGAGGGCTAATCTAAGTTCAGATAATAACATGTATGGTATACAAAGGTTCTGTAGGCCTTGTGAAAGTCCCAAGCTAAAAATTTGATGGGAATGATAACACTTGTTTATTGTAAAAATGTATCACTTGTTTTGGTCCAAATTTGAGTGTCATCTATTCTAGGGTTTCCAACCAATGTGCTCCAGAAATGTTGGAGCTACAGTTCCTGAATAATAATGTTACCTGGATCATCTGGGAGTTTAAAGTTTCTAGAGTTCCAAGACTACCATAGTCACCTTAACTAATTATGTAAGTTGTAGCTGTTTACATGAGCCGCAGTGGTTAGAGTGCAATAGTTCTGCTGGCTGCTGGCCGCCTGCAATCTGGCAGTTCAAACCTTACCAGGCTTGAGGTTGACTCAGCCTTCCATCCTTCCAAGGTTGGTAAAATGAGGTCCAGATTGTTGGGGGCAAGAGGCTGACTCTGTAAGCCACTTAGAGAGGGCTGGAAAACACTGTGAAGTGGAATATAAGTCTAAGTGCTATTGCTATTGCTACATAGAACTGGATTGCAGTTCCAATGATCTGTCATGCCTGGCCATCACCATTAGCAGCTGAGATAGGCATCTGACATTAAACGGAGATCCTAAAAATGCTTTTTAAAAAGGCAAAAGACTTTCTTGATTTTTTCACCCCTTGAAACCATTTCGCTTCTCAACCAACAAGCTTCTTCAGTTCTGATTGAAGGGTGGGGGCTGAATGGTCAGAACTGAAGAGGCTACTTGGATGAGAAGTGAAACTCTTTTATGGGGGAAAAATGTCCAGTTGACTTTTGAAAAGCACCTTTGGGACAACTGTGAATTGGATAGTTGAAAATCTCCATAGGCAAATAAATGGAAAACCACACCCTGCCCATCTTAAGAAGACATCACAATAACCCAACTTGGAAATTGTGTCCCAGAAATTGAGAACATATTCTCTAAGCAATGATGCCCATTCAGATGTTCTTCTACAATGGGATCAGAAGAAAACATGTTTATTTTTATTTATTTATTTTTTATTTATTTATTTTGTCAAGCGATTATAAGATTACAGGTATCAGTATAAACATAGTTATGAGTACATGAAGTGGATACATATAAGAAAAATAAAACAAAACAATAGGACAGGGATGGTAGGCACATTGGTGCGCTTATGCACGCCCCCTACAGACCTCTTAGGAAAGGGGTGAGGTCAATAGTAGGCAGTCTAAGGTTAAAATTTTTGGGGTTTGGGGAAGAAACCAGAGAGTCAGGTAGAGTATTCCAGACATTGAACACTCTGTTGCTGAAGTCGTATTTCCTGCAATCAAGTTTGGTGTGGTTAACCTTGAGTTTGTATCTATTGTTTGCTCTTGTTTTGTTATGGTTGAAGCTGAAGTATTTGTTGACTGGTAGGACATTGCGATATATGATTTTATATACTATAGTTAGATCAGACTGAAGATGGCACAGTTCTAGGTTTCCTAGGTCTAGAATTTCAAGTCTGGTGGCATCAGGTATTCTGCAATGAGTAGAGGAGTGGAGAACTCTTCTTGTGAAATATTTCTGGACTTTCTCAACTGTATTAATATCAGATACATAATGGGGGTTCCAGACTTATGAGCTGTATTCAAGTAATGGTCTAGCAAATGTTTTGTATGCTCTTGTTAGTCGTGTGATATTACCAGAGAAGAAGTTACACAAGATTAAGTTAACAACTCTTTTTAAAAAAATAAATTTTATTAAGTTTCCAAATTTTAAAAATATAAAATAAAACTTTATACATTGTTATCAACATCAAGACATCTTTTGCATCTCCTCACATTTTTCAGTATATGTATTTATTTATTCCTTTACCATTACATCTTACTCTTATTATAAATCAATATCAGATATGTTCATGTGGGTTCCAGACTGATGAGCTGTATTCAAATATTGGTCTAGCAAATGGTTTTTATGCCCTAGTTAGTAGTGTGATATTACCAGAGAAAAAGCTAAGTAGGATTACATTAACAACTCTTAATGCTTTTTGGCTATGTAGTTACAGTGGGCTCTAGCACTTAGGTCATGAGAGATGACACAATAACTGTTAATAGAAATGAGATTTTTGTATTTTTTGTTTTTAAAGAATTAAAAAAAGGAGAGAGATGAGTACTAAAGGTCCTTTACAGAGTTTAGATCATCAACAAGGTCATGACTATTCAGCTTGTATTTTATTTTCTGATTTTTTTTTTTGCCAATATGTAAGACAGAGCATTTATTTGTTGAAATTTGAAGTTGCCATTCTGATACATAGTCAAGGTCTTTTTGAAGGGTAGCAGTATTGTCAGTGATGTTGAATAGTTTTACATCATCAGCAAAGAGAATGCAGTTGCTCTTACTTTTCCTGTTTTTGCATCATATTACAGTGTCACATCTCTGCTGATTTCCTTTCTTTGAACATTGCTAATGCTTCATTAGTAAATAAATTTGCTGCATGAGGAGTAATGACGCGTGTGAATTGAAAGTGCTCATACCACAAAAGCTCCCTAAGTATCAAATGTGCAAAAACTGGAATAGCCACTGTGATGGATGTGGCATGCAAAAATATCCAGGCACTAATTGAAGGTGGTTTCAACAGAATATTCAATTAATGCTCTCTTTTTTCTATTTGCAGACTTCCAGAGAGCTGCTGCATTATCTCTGGGGAAACTATGTTCCCATGCATCAAACAGATGAAAATTAGCTGCTTTATGGCCTTCTAATTGAAAATATATGCACTAATAGTATAAAGATCTTCATGGAATGGCAGAAATGGTGGTGCAGAGTAAAAGAGGAATAGAATATTGCTGTCACCGCTACCGATTCTTATCATTGGAAGGAAATGTTCTTGTGAAGGTTGGTTTGGAAGCTGGTGTGTTCTTAGTCTGAATGAACTTGGATGAATATTGAGGAGGAGAGGATAAGGGAAGGAAGGAAGGGAGGGAGGGAGGGAGGGAGGGAGGAAGGAGGGAAGGAGAAAAAGTATAATTCCAGTCAAGTGAACCATTCAACTGTAGAATCAGAGAGATGGAGATGCTCTTGCTAGGACTAGCCAAATCAATGGCAAAGTGACACTGTCACCTTAGGCTACAGAGGCTGAGAAAGAACAGTAGGCCAAGGGAGTATGTATCCTCATTCCAGATCTGGCCTCCAGATGTGGTAGAACACATTTGTCCTATCTTCAGAACTGAAGTAAGATTCCAAAACCACCCTGGGCCACGTTTCTATTGAGCAGGTCACTTACTTACAACTCTATGTGGTGCCATGGCCTAGAGATAGAGTTCTCGCCTCACAATCAGGAGGCTGTGAGTTTGATCTTAAGTAGAGGAAGGTATTTCTCTCTCATGGAACAATGAAAATATATCTGCTGAACAAAGCTCCACATTGGTGACAGAAAGGGCATCTGGCTAGTAAGCACTCAGCTCCATTCAGTTGCCCAGACTCCATCCTGCAAGGGATTATGGAGTCATTAAAAGAAGATGATGATGGTGACTTACAACTCCATACTCAGTGCATGGAACATGGTGCTAGAGTGCTCCATGCAGTGACCCTCCATGGTCATATCTTAGAAAGACAGAGTCTTCCAATTTCTCAGCCAGTGGTTCCATGCCTGGACTAGTCATGTCAGGAAATAAATCAGCACATTCAACCAATATTTATCCCAATGTTTATCTCATCTTGCTCATTGGGATTTCAAAGCAGGAAAATCAGGAACAAAACCAAACCAGGTTTAAACACATCTTCATTGTGACAGCTAGGTCCTTATGAAGCTGTAACAGGGTTCACATATGGTCATGGTTTATTGAATCATGGATGAGTTTACAAACCATAAATCCCAGTTTATAAACCTGGTTTTACATGACGTTCTAAGCAAATGATTAAAATGCCAAATCGTAGCCCTTTTCATCTCTGAAGAGAAAAATAATCCTTTAAATAAGAACCCTATTGGCTGAAAAGCAGTTATAAATATGACAACTAAACAGCTAAAGCCCTTCACTCTGTTGATGGCTTAAAAGATGCCAGAGGAAGGTTTATAATAATGGCTAAAAGTTATTCATTTTATATTAGCTAATTCCATAAAGGAAAATAAATTCTAAATTTATATTAGGATTTAAAAAAAAAAAGAATTGATTTATAGAGTATAGAAATTACCTCTGGGAAAAAAATTAACATTTTGAATAGCGTGAGAAATTATCTAGGTTGATTGAACGGAGCGATTAGTTGTGGTTCTTATTACCTTGATAATGGAAAGAAGAAACGGAATATATTTGGAGTATTTTTTCAGACAGGAACCTTCCAGCAAGAATAATCAAAAAGCACGGTGTAGTTCTTTCATCTTTGTTTAACAGATTGTCACTGGCAAGAAAAAAGATAGAAAAAGGGCACTATAATAAGTGGAAATCTGCATGCCCTTCATTGCTCTATTATTCCCCAGGAAACACTATAACAAATAAGCAAACACTTTTGTCATAGCTTTAAAAATGAGCATATCTGTTATGGTATAAATTCCAGAGATAAAACTGTACAGTTAGCACCACTTCATAAGAAGAAAGCAATGGCAATAAAGGAATGGAATGCCAGAAGATCGAGGGATAATTGCATTATTAACAATGGCCATTCAGAAAAACTTGGATGGCACTAATGGTCTTCAGGCTGGCCTCCCAGCTCAAGATAGAAACAATTGTTTGGATTGCTGTTCCTTCTGTATAATCCAGTTTGGTTCTTGGCTTTGGGGTGGCTGGCTTTTTATTTTAAGTGCTTTCAAGTTGGTGGTGACTCCTGGATCGATCTAGACAAGTCTCTGCAGGTCTGCCAAGATTTCAGAAGTGGTTTGCCATCGCTTCTTTCATAGGGCAGAGAGAGGGTGGGAGGAGGAGGGAGGGAGGGACAAGGAGGGAGGGGAGAAGGAGGGAAAAGGGGAGGAAGAAAGAGAGGAAGGAGAGGAAAGAGAGGGAGGGAAGGAGAATGAGAGGGAGAGGAGGAAGGGAGGGAGAGAGGGAAGGAAAAGTAGAGGGGGGGGTAGGGAGGGAGAGAGAGGGAAGGGAGAAGGAGAGGGAGCCAGAGGGGGAGAGGAGGAACGGAGAAAGAGAAAGAGGGAGGGGAGAGGGAGAGGGAGGATAGAGGGAAGGAGGAGTAGAGGGGGAGGGAAGGAAAAAGAGAAGGCGAGGGAGAAAGGGAGGGAGAGGGGGAAAAGGAGAAGGAAAAAAGGAGGGAGAGAGGGAAGGTGAGAGAGGGAGGGAGAAGGAGGAGAAGGAAAGAGGGAGGGGCAAAAGAGAGAGAGAGGGAGACAGAGGTGGAACACCAAGTTTCCTGATGATCGGCCCAAGATCGCAAAGCTGATATTGTCCCTATGATGGAACTCACAGTCTCCTGGTGATTGGCCCAAGGTCACTCAGCTGGCTTTGTCCCTAAGGCAAGACTAGAACTCACCATCTAATGACTGGCCCAAAGTCACCAGCCAACCTTCATGCCTAAGAACCCAGTCTCCTGCTTTCTAGGCTGGTGCCTTCACCGTGAACAGTCCACAGCCCATCCTTTCCTCTAGGTTTGGAGATTTAAAATGGGGACCAGTTACCCATTATCTTTGTCCTCAGCTCAAAGTGCCACAGGCCTGACGTGGGCTGAGTAATATTCTTCCGATAGGTGCAGAACATTCAAAATTTGTGCTGCATGGCATTTTGAGAAATGAAGGAAGTTTATCTCCTCCGGATCATCTTTTGATAATGGGGTTTCCAAGGTGCCTCTTTAGATCGGGTAGGTGGTCTCCCTGCAAAGCCTCGTGCCATTCTTGATTTGCATGGTGACATCTCAGCCACTGGCTTGCAGGAGCAGCTTGGAGAACAGATGCTGCCTGCACCGCTTGGTCTGCAGAAATGCACTCGGGGGTCTGCTGAGTCATTTTCCATCACTTTGGGGAGGACCAGCTGCCAATATGAAACTAGGAAAGAGGTGCATTGCGGGAGGAAATTTCCAAAACCTATGGCTTGGTGACTACCTACAGAGATGCAAACACAGCAAAGGAACGTTGTGTTTTTAAGCTGCACAATGCCTTGCTTAAGAACTGCAAAAATTCTTTCTACAGTGCTGTTGAAAGAGATTAATGAAGGGTCTTTGAAATGGCCTCTCCAAATTATCTCTCTCTATATAAAAGCGAAATATCACTCACATGTCACCACAAAATCTCCAGAATTATACTTGAAATTTGGCACATATGTTCCTCTTGGTTTCTAGGTGCTCACTAAGAAACAATTTTTCAAAATGACCATCAGAGCATCAGTATTTCCTATGTTATTACTATTAACATGCTCTGATGCTAAGGAGGTGGCATATTCAGCAAGTTCTGACCAGTTCTGGAGAACCGGTAGCATAAATTTTGTGTAGTTCAAAGAACCAGCAAATACCACCTCTGACTGGCCCTGCCCCCATCTATTCTCTGCCTCCTGAGTCCCAGCTGATTGGCTGGGTCTTCTTTGGTTGCCCTGCACAGGAGAATGGAGCTGGAAAGCAGGTTAGTGGGGTGGGGAGGGAATGGAGGTTTTGCAGTAACCAAACTAGGTAGCATTATTGTATGTGTTGATAGCACCAAGGGCCCCACAGCTCAACCCTGAGCTACAACTATTGTGTTGAATTGAATCTGATTAGATTCAAACAATGGTCCCAGATCTTTACTTGAGATGTGGCCTGTGGATGGCCTGCTCTTTACTAGTTTGAATTTTTACATGCTTCATAAAACATTAAACACACAAATATTTTTTAAAAATTGCAAAACAGTTTGTGGAAGAGCATTAAAATGAGGCGAAGGGATACTGCTAGCAAACAGAATTGCCCAGGTTTTGCATTAAAATAGCTGTGTGCTGGAAATGAAGGAAGTTCGTAAAATTGCATACTAATGCCTCTTCTGCTGCATATTTATGGTGTAGATGCTGTCAGCTCTGTGAAAGCATCAAATCCAGATGTATTCCTTATTTATTTATATTTAATAAGAGTGAACCAGCCCTCTGGCAATTGTGCAAGATGCAAAATTGACCTTGCTTTTTGTTTCCTTGAAAATTTGACAGTCCCTGGATTCTGCCATTCAAGGAAGTTCCATTCACATAATATGGCTTGGCTCCATTCCTGATTTGTGTCAAGAGCTCCTGCATCTTTCAAAAGGCACCAACAGTCTGCATTGCCCATAGTGTTAAGTAAAAACTAATTTCACTTCTGTAGAAATGAGACAGAATTGAATTTGGCAAGGGCTGAGGAGGACAGGCTGGAGAGAGATTGGTGCTAATACTTGACATTTGAAGCAAATGAAATGGGACGCGACGAATGCAGGTAGACCAGGGAACACCTGATGAGCACGCAAAACTCTTAGAAAAAATTGGATAGGATAAAGACTGAGGTGGTATTCAGCAGGTTCTGACTAGATCTGGAGAACTGGTAACGGAAATTTTGAGTAGTTTGGAGAACTGGCAAACCCCACCTCTGACTGGCCCCACCCCCATCTATTCTCTGCCTCCCAAGTCCCAGCTGATTGGCTGGGTCTCCTTTGGTTGCCCTGCCCAAGAGAACAGAGCTGGAAAGTAGGTTAGTGGGTTGGGGTGGAAATGAAGATTTTGCAGTAACCTTCCCCTGCCATGCCCACCAAGCCACACCCACTAAGCCACACCCATAGAACTGGTAGTAAAAATATTTGAATCCCACCACTGGATAAAGATGAATTTCAGCTGAAGTGAAATGCTTTATCGTTCCACTCTTTTCCAAGGAAAAGGAAGCACATATCAAGGAAGGTCTAGGACAGGGGTGTCAAACTCAAGGCCTGGGAGCTGGAGCTGGCCAACAGGGTGCTTAGATCCAGCCTGGAGGCAACCATGGAAGCAGTGAAGGACCAGCCTTCAGTGCTTCTGCCAGTGAAAATGGAGCTTTCACTGGCAGAGGGCTTCAGGATGCCATCACAACCAAAAATAGAGCTTGGGAGCCAGTTTTCACGGGCAGAACAATTGGACCACCACAGGTGCCCCCAACACGAGTGACGTTGAGTTGGCCACACCCACCCTGGCCATGCCCACCCTGGCCGCCTGAGGTCAAACACAGCCGTGATGTGGTCTTCAATGAAGTTGAGTTTGACACCCCTGATCTAGGACAACCTTGCCATGCCCACTTCACTCCGGTCTTCCCCACTGCAGAATTGCCAGGGATGAAGGGGCGGGGGTGGAGAAGTGGCATCAGACCAGTGGTGGGAGAGGAGTGCTGGCAGAGGGCCAGCCATGAATGCCCATGGTGGGTTAGCTGCAGTGGAGGGGCTGGGGTGAGGTAGGTGTGGTAAGGCCACTGCATTCAATTCCGCCAAGGAAAATGAAGCACATATGAAGCTACCTGACAGTCAAACCAGCCCCTTAGCCAAATCCTTTCTGCTTTAAATTCCATTGGAGCTATGTTACCCCCAAAGCTTTCTGTTGGCTGCACTAGATGGGCCAGATGCAAGCCACCGACAACCCGTGAATCTTATGCTCCAAATGATATGTCTGTTTTTTTTGGACAGCTTGGTTTCTGCAGTTTACTTCTGCCCAGTAGTAATGTGCTAAGCAAGAGACTGGAGTAAGCTGAAATCTGTGTACGAGCTGAAAATATGGGTTTATACTGGGAGATGTGGATGGTGCCATAATTGTCTCAATGAGCCACAGTGGTGCAGTGGTTAGAGAGCAGTACTGCAGACTACTTCTGCTGCCTGCCAGCTGCCTGCAATTTGGCAGATCGAATCTCAGCAGGTCCAAGGTTGATTCAGCCTTCCATCCTTCTGAGGTTGGTAAGATGAGGACCCAGATTGTTGGGGAGAAGATGCTGACTCTGTAAACCACTTAGAGTGGGCTGTAAAGCACTATAAAGCAGTATATAAGTGCTATTGCTATTTCAACCCATTAAATCAGTGTTTCTCAACCTTAACAACTTTAAGGTGTGGACTTCAACTCCAAGGCTGGTGGGTGGAATACTGGGAGTTGAAATCCACACAGCTTAAAGTTGCTGAGGTTGAGAAACACTGCATAAAAATATTTTCATGACACTTAAAGTCTTACTTTTAACAAACAAAACAGAAAATACCATCCAAAGACAGGTAACAATGCCTGGATCATCTTTTTTTTCCTTGCCCAATGAAATATTCCCAATAACCTGCTACTTTTCCATGTAATGTGGTTGCAGCTCTTCCTATGTGCTTGCCTAAGAAAATCACAATCAACAGAAGCGAGGAACAGAAGAACCAACCAAGCAATCCAGTCTTGCCAACATCCAAAGGGTGAACATGAACAGGTACGTAAAGGATGCTCAACCTCTGTTCAGGTGCCCAGGAGTTTGGACTTAGCAAGCATGGAGAAAAACAACAGCATTTGGTCAAGCTTCAGTAGAAGGTTTTCTCCTATGGGAGAAGAACTGATTTCTGATAGTAACTGTAAACTGGTCTTCATAGTGTTGCTTAGTCAACAAGACATAAATATCTGCCTTATGCACTTCAGCTTTATGAAGCCAGCTGTTTCTGGCTTACTCCACAGTTCCAAGGTTAGCAGTGTATGAATCCACTCTGTCTCCATGAGCCCAAACTATGATCCAGATGTTAGCTGGCAAGCTCTCTCCTACCATACACCCAATAAATTGCCTTCAATGTCGCTCCATGTCTTCCAGAAATGAGGCAATCTTGAATTGTTCTTAGTTATGTTAAACTAGTTTTTCTTCCTTATCCCGACCACATCCAAAGGCAGAGATTAGCAAAAATATTTAATATTTGTTAGGCTTTGTTACTTGGGAAAGGTGTCAGATTGCAGTGATTTGAAAGGAAGGGCAATTCTGACAGGTTAAAGATGGTTGTAAGAGTGACAAATTTCTGCCAACAGAAAACCTTGGTAGGTAGTTCTTCCACTGAGCAGCAGAGAACTGCTCAGTTGCCACAATACAAAGAAGTTGCCACCGTATAAAAAGATGTCGAGACTCTAGAAAGAGTGCAGAAAAGAGGGAGTGGATGCTAAAACATATGAAGAATGGTTACAGGAATTGAGTATATCTAATCTAGTGAAAGAAGGATTAGGGGTGACATGATAACAGGGTTCCAATATCTCAGGGGCTGCCACAAAGAAAAGGAAGCCAAGCTATTCTCCAAAGCACCTGAGGGCAGGACAAGAAACAGTGGGTAGAAACTAATCAAGGAGAGAAGCAACCTAGAACTAAGAAGAAATTTCCTGACAGAACAATTAATCAGTGGAACAACTTGCCTCCAGAAGTTGTGAATTCTCCAATACTGGAGGGTTTTAAGGAGAGATTGGACAACCATTTGTCTGAAATGGTATAGAGTTGGGGTAGAAGGCCTCCAAGGTTTTTTCCAAATTTGCTATTCTGGAGAAGAAAGCCCCTGAGATGGCCTTGACTAATGGGTACCCACTATACAGTAGTGTCTACTGCTATCCTTAATTTTCTGCTACAGAACTATCTTAGACTTACTCAGTGGCTCAGAGGTTACTCTTTCAACTGGAGCAAGGTTGCACACTCCATTGAAAAATGCCTGATAGATGCTAATTTAATGATATATAGCGGGCCATAGATTACCATAATCTTGATACTTCTGAACACTGCAATAGTAGCTCATGGATATTCACCATTGAGAATTTGAAGCAAATTTCAGTACCAGAACCTAGCAAAACTGTGCTCCTTAGGAACATCCAAGAACACAGAATGTGGTGGAGTGTAATGTGGAGTCCCAGGATGGAAGAGCTGCCACCCAGAGGACAAATAGTTCATAAGGTCAGGTCCAAAAACCAAAGTATAACACATGTACTTACTTATTGTTATTTGCCTATGGATGGAATCTTTCCAGACTAAAACAACTATCTGCATAACTATAGATATATTCTGTGAACTGCAAGGGGGGGGGGGGGCTGTTATTGCCTTTTTCCTGCCTATCATACATTTCAAGCTTCAATGCCTCTTTGCCATCTAGGAGGCAGCCTTCCCTCCTGGGAATCCAGACTATATTCCATCACACCAAATGCTGTTCAATGTAGCTATCCATCACCGTCTATGTATGCCTTTTTATGCTTATTATTTAGACAAAGAAAGTTGAATCATTTATGTGTTCTATAAGCCCTTCCACTAAAAGATTAAGTCAGTGTTTCATTAAAATAAAAATAACAATTACAAGTGGGGTTCAGTTACAAAACCCGAGGGAGAGCAGAAAAGGAAGAAGGAATGCAGCCCACTTGGGACGCTCAAAAAAATTGTCTGGTGGAGCTGCATGATTTTCGTCATTATAATTACAACTCTCCTTGTTCCCACACTGCATTATTTAACATTAAAAGGAAGAAAAATCCTCCCTAATGCCCAGTCATCATGATTTTAATAGTTTTGCAATTGTGGACATAAACCCTGCCCCAAAAAGGTCCTTAAAGTCAAATCAGGTCTTCCTTTATGATGGTCCAAAGAAATTGCCGAGTTGGAATGGAATCTAGGGGAGTAGAGAAAGACCTTTTATATGCAGAAATTATCATTATGGCATTGCTGGGTTTTTAATTACAGCACTTCCAACAGCACTTTACATAAAGCAGTCGAAATAATGGAGGAAGTAATGCAATAAAATAATGGCCAAGCCCAGGATCTTAAAAGCATCAGGACAGCATGACTGCCTTCCCTAAACTGTTTCCTTTCTGATGGGTTGGATTAGAAATTAGAATGACTGTTAAAGTTAATGAATCTACACCATGTACACAAACATGTACATGGCCCTGTGAGGGCCAATCACAGCCCAGTCTTCCCTAAGTCTGCTGCCCTCCATTGGATTCAGCTTTGTTATTGTTCAGTCATTAAGTTGTGTCCATATCCCCATGGACCACAGCATGCCAGGCTCCCACTGTGATCCACTGTCTCCTAGAGTTTGCCCAAATTCATGTTCATTGCCTTGATGATGACACTAATGTAACCATCTCATCCTTCGGCATCCCCTTCTCTTTTGCTTTTCATCTTTACCAACATCAGAGTGCCTCTTCCAATGAGTCCTCTCTTCTCATTTGGTTTCCAAAGTATTTGAGCAGTCAGCTTCAGTAACTATCCATCCAAAGGACAGTCATGGAGTTGCTTTGCTTTAGGATTGACTGATCTGACCTCCTTGTAGTCCAAGAGACTCTCAAGAGTCTTCTCCAGCACCAGAATTCAAAAGTATCAATTGTTCAAAGCTCAGCCTTCCTTATGGCCCAACTCTCATAACCATTCATTACTACTGGGAAAACCATAACTTCAACTATATGGACTATATGGGCTCAGCTACCACTCTTCAATTTAATTTGAAACTGTATGATAACAATTGTATGATAATAATATATAAAGTCACGCAAGGGTGAATTTATTCAGGCATTAGGGATAGCAGTTGCTGAGCTGCATGGTGCCTCAAGGTGGAGCTCTCACCTCACAATCAGGAGGCTGTGAGTTCAATCCTAGGTAGAGGCAGATATTTCTCTCTTTGGACTCACTGAGAATATATTTGCTGGACAAAACTCCATATTGGTGACAGGAAGGGCATCTGGCCATTAAAACACTCTGCTAGTTCCATTCTGTTGCCCAAACTCCACCCCGCAAGAGATTATCTTAAAGAAAGATAATGATGATTAGGGATAGCGTTTAAATTTCACACTATGGGTTCTTGATCCATTTTACAGTTTCAACCCTCCTTGTGTGCAATTTCAAAGTCCTTGGAATTGGTTTTGCTCATTTGCTCCATGGTGTAAATTCAGAATAACAGAGTTGGAAGGGACTTTGGAAGCAGTGGTGGGATTCAGTTTTTTTTACTTGACCCCCTCCTCTCTGTGGCAGCCCCTCAAATATTGGAACACTGCTATCCCTGGTCCTTCTCTTCACTAGAGAAGTCACCTATTCCTACTCCTAACACTCTTCTCCTGACAAGCCATGAGAATGTATGCAATATTTTATCAGGGTTTTTTTTTTTTTCTAATCAAAAAATAGATAAATTTCCAGATAAATTGGATTTTAGTTCCCAATCTCCCAGTTGGGTTTCAATTCCCATCTTCCATCCAAGGTCCTATGATCCCTAGAGTGCTTAACTGAATTGTTAATTTATCAAAGAGTGGAACAAATCACATCACATGCATGCAGTCAAGAAAACAGTTTTCACAAATGGTAGCACCTTGCTGATATTGTCTAGACTTAGGACCTAAACAGGGTTGGGCCCAGGTGGTATTTTAACATTAGGACTGGATCAGTGGTGGGATTCAATTTTTTTTTTTACTACCGGTTCTGTGGGCATGGCTTGGTGGGCATGACAGGGGAAGAATATTGCAAAATCCCCATTCCCTCCCCACCCCACTAACCTGCTTTACAGATCCATTCTCTTGTGCAGGGCAACCAAAGGAGACCCAGCTGATCAGCTGTGACTCGGGAGGCAAAGAATAGATGGGGGTGGGGCCAGTCAGAGGTGGGATTTGCCAGTTCTCCGAACTACTCAAAATTTCCACTACTGGTTCTCCAGAACTGGTCCGAACCTGCTGAATACCACCTCTGCTTGGAAGCCTTCCGAAGCAAATAACCATACACCATTTCAGACAAAGGATTGTCCAATTTCTTCTTTAAAAACCTCCAATGTTAGAGTACCCACAATATCTGGAGGCAAGTTGTTCCATTGATTATTTGTTCTCAATGTCAGGAGATTGACAGTCTTGAAGCAGAGAGCATTTTCGAGGCACTGTATGTGGCATCTGAATCAAACTATAATAAAATATCCTTTTCTGCTGAAACCACCTGTGTTCTGAGATAAAACAGCTGCTATCTTTCAAGACTGAAGTGTGACATTCAACCACAGAGGTTTGTGTTCTCCTCATTATTTTAGATGTTCAATGATTTCTTTTCTCAAATGTCAAAAAAGCACACCACACACACACAGAGATACAGATACAGACACAGACACATAGACACACATATCTCTGATCTTGGCATTCTTGTTCCGCTTCAATTCTGCTGTTAAATTCCCTCTCTTTTCCTCCCTGTAAGGGAGATGAAATATGAGTGGCTTATTTATAATGTGTTTGTTTGTTGTTGCATTTCACACTTTGGAAAGTGTTTGGCATTAACACTGAGTCCACCTGCCCCACTCTAGAAAGGGGGCTCAATCTACTGTGTTGTATAATACCACCAGAGTAGTTTTCAAACTCAGTACAGTAATGTCAGGGACTTAGGTTATTTTTATTTCCTTGGAAACTACAATACATTTCCCCTTGCAGAGAGGACATATCCTAGATCTGAGATCATACAAGGTGCTAAAACATCCTGAAGGTTTGTTTGTTTTTTGCAAACTATTAATGTAAATGAAGATCTACTAAGCCCCTTCCAAACCCCCCCCCCCCCCATCTTTGTGAGAATATCTTTGATTACCAATCTCTCTTGAGAAATATTCTGTTAAACCATGGAGGAAACCATTGGAGCTGAGCATGGGTAAAAGTATCCTCAAGACAAAAAAGTATTTGGGCTTATTATCCCTCGACAAAGTTTTATGCACCTGCAGGCTTTCCAAGTTATATGCAATTATTGTTAGTCAGAAGGCAGCTGCTTCTGCATTTGGAGGTTTTTTCCCATGAGATTCAAAACCAGTTCGCACCTATTCACTAGAACTGGTTGTTAACATTCTAAGCAGTTCGGAGAACCGGTTGTTAGAAGAAATTATTGGTCTAATCCTGTAAGGAAGGCAGGAAGGAAACATTCTGGTGTTGCTTACAGAAACTGCCTCTCCGTTAACCCTGATTACATTCTTGGCAGGACTAGACTTCCTGTCTCAGAAACTTCTCTGGAGTTTTTTTCCCCTCCTTTGCTGGTACTTTGCTTGTGTGGAGGGACCATTCAAAGTTCCAGTGGCACTGAAAAAAGTGACTTATAACCATTTTTCACACTTATGACTGTTGCAGCATCAACAAAGTCATGAGAGGTGAGGAGATGCATGCCTCAATGTAAATGATATTGAGTTGGCCAGACCCAGCCAATAACATGACCGCCAAGCCACACCCACCACCCAAGCCATGTCCACAGAACCGGTTAAAAAATTTGAATCCCACCCCTGCTTCAAACCCAAGAATACACTAAGGCAGAAGCTTGTCTACCCCAAGGATAAAACACCCAGACAGAAACTGAGCAATGTGGTATATGCAGTACAGTGCAGTGAGCCATGTGCAAATCTGTATATTAGAGAAAACAAATCAACCACTTCATAAATGCATGGCACAAAATGGGAGACAAACACATCAGAACTAGATTCAGCAGTCCATCTGCATTTAAAAGACACAGGGCACTCTTTTGAAGACAGCAAAGTCCATATTTTGGACAAAGAGGATCGCTGGTTTGAAAGAGGGCTAAAGGGGTCTTCCATGTCAAAATTGAACAGCCCACTTTCAACAGAGGGGAGGGATACAACACCATCTACAACACAATTCTTTCAACAGTTCCAAGGAGGTTCCACACCAATTTGTACCACTCAGGTGACCCTAAGGACACAGATAAGCCCTAACAACTCTCTAAAAGGATGCAAATGACTAGCTGTCTGCAAGTAGTAGAAATCATTCCATTCCCCATCATCCAGTCACAGCTGAAAAAGCTTCTTGGATGAGAAGTGAAACATCTTCAAAGAAAAACTAGGAAGTCCAGTTGCCTTCTGAAAACCAGGACCTGGATGACTGAGAATCTCCATAGATCTTCAGTCCAAGAGAACTCATCTTAACTATAAGTAATTGGTTACTCTATCACTCTGCTCTTAATGTTAAGAGGCCTTTCCTAAAGTTAAATCAAAGTCTAGTTTCCAGCATTCCTCATTTTTTGTAATCATCTGTTCAAGGCTTGATAAAAAAAAAATCAGCAGATGAATGCAGAAACAATATTGGCCTGCAAATTCTTCAGTTATCTGTGAAGAGAACAGCTTGTTCACTGGTTCACACAAAAGCCATCACTAAGAAGCTGAAAAGGTCAGTGCTGTAATAAATTGAAAGATAAATTGGATTCCAAATTTAATTTAGTAATCCAGTTGCTGGAATTTCTGTAACCTTATCCCAGTCCCTTTCAATAATCTTGTTAAAGAAGATTCTTCCTGTCAATTGAGTTGGTTCCCGAGAGCTTCCCATTCTTTTGCCCTTCTCTGAAAGTGTTCCATTTTAGTCAATATCTTCAAGTATAGCCTGCTGAACCTGATGCAGTATCTGATGCAGATAATGCAGATTAATGTGGAAGTAGCCATTATTTGGGAATTTAGTTTTTATTCTTGTAATTTAAAATTGTGCTTGCTTTTTTTTGTTACAGTCACACCCCATTGCTGAGTTCATCCCCGCATTGTTATGAAATTTCATCATATAAAATAGATATGAAAATAAAGAAAGTACGGAAATGGGGAAAGGAAAAAAGGAGGAAAGAAAAGTGTGAGGTAGGGGGTGAAAGAAGAAAGATGTAGGAGAAGAGTAGGCAGAGATGGGAAGTGGAGCTAAACAAGTCATCAGCCTAGAATTATGTTCCCACCAACCATCTAAACCCAACTCTTTATAGAAATTTCTTTCTATAAAGTTCAGTTATTTGCCCATTTTGTATAATCTTATCTGTTTTAGTTATCAGAGGCTTTCCAGGGGTTTGGACACCCCCCTTTTTTTTCCAGCTTATCTGGGGATTGTTCATGGGGACCTCATCTGAAATGTTCTGTATGCAGAGCAGGTGTTCTGATGCCCATTGCTAATTTATGCTGTGTTACCCTTTCATAAAGAAAGTTCCACGAGGTTGACTTTATTAGCTAAGGGCGGTATTCCTTGAATAGAAACATTATTCCAGAGATGATCCAAAAAGAATTTGAAGAAAAGAAACGCAGATGGTAGAAAAGGAGAGAAAAAAAGAAAAAAAACAACACTTGAGGTAAAGCTCAGCAGAGAGTTTGATTTTATGGGTAGAGCAAAAAGGGAAAAAGAAAGCATTGCCGGAAGCATTCAGGTGTTGTAGATCTCAAACTTCCAATAGAATTAATCATCAGACTTACAGAGATAAGAGGAAGAAGTAAATCTGGACCTTGGATTACAGTCAGGCAAGTTTCAAAAAGATTTTGAGAATAACATTTAAAATCAACATATTAGCAACAACAATCTTATATAATGTAATGCTTTACAACTCTCTCCTCGCACTTTACAGAGTCAGCCCCCCCCCCCCCCCCCCCAATGATCTGGGTCCTCATTTTACCAACCTCAGGAGAACGGGAGGCTGAGACAACCTTGAGTCGGTCAGGATCGAACTCCTGGTTGTGGGCAGAATTAGCCTGCAATATTGCATTCTAAGCCCTGCGCCACCACAGAAAGAAAGAGGAAAGGAGGGAGGGAGGGACGAAAGGAAGGAGGAAGAGAAAGGAAAGGAGCAACAGCAATAGCACTTGGACTTGTATATCACTTCACAGTATTTTACAGCCCTCTCTAAGTAGTTTACAAAGTCAACATATTACCCCAAAAATCTGGCTCCTCATTTTACCAACTTCAGGAGGATAGAAGGTTGACTCAACCTTGAACTCCTGGTTGTGGGCAGAATTAGCCTGCAACATTGCATTCTAACTACAGCACCACCATGGCTACTAAAAAAGAAGTCTGATTTTGCTTGTTGAATGACAAAAGTATATTGTGGAGGAATGCATGGGAACAATGGGCCCACAACTCATGCTTTAACAACTTGCTGTAAGATATCCAGGCTGAATCATGAATCCAAGATAGGAACTTTTCTAATACATGAGAAGTGTTGGACCTCAATTTACTGACCTGAGCCATGTTTGCTCAGTGACTTCCTTCCAGGTTTTTAGACTATCCTGTCCAGAAGTGGTATTCAGCAGGTTCTGACCAGTTCTGGAGAACCGGTAGTGGAAATTTTGAGTAGTTGGGAGAACTGGCGAATACTACCCCTGACTGGCCCCGCCAACCCCATCTCTTCTCTGCCTCCCGAGTCCCAGCTGATTGGCTGGGTCTTCTTTTGTTGCCCTGCACAGGAAAACAGAGCTGGAAAGCAGGTTCGTGGGGTGGGGAGGGAATGGGGATTTTGCAGTATCTTTCCCCTGCTATGCCCACCAAGCCATGCCATGACCAAGCCATGCCCCACAGAATTGGTAGTAAATTTTTTTGAATCCCACCACTGATCCTATCCCATATGAAAGATGTTTGGAGCTGGAGTTCAACATATATGGAAGGCACCCAGTCGAAAAGAGTGTCCATAAAATGGAGCCAAGATCTGAAAGCTAACAATGAAGGGACTTTTTTTTTTTAGTGGTCCTATTTCTATGTCATTATTTAAGGCCATCCAACATATATTCTTACCCTCAGGCTGCATGTCACCTTGGCTTTTAATTTTTAACTTTTTATTATAATTTTAATTTTTTCTTAGCACTTTTAAACTTTTATTCTTTTATAAGTGGCCCAGACTCCCTGTATTAGTGAAGTGAATAGCATAGAAATTCAATAAATAAATATGCACACATGCAAATCTGTCAAGGTCCAGTTTAAGAACAACATAGAATAATCCAACTGAAATTCTGTTTTTTGTTTGTTTCCACCCAACAGACAGAATCTTGCTGGACTAAACCTTTAGGAGAATCCATCATTGGGCTGTACCATCTTTTGTTTCAGACTCACTCTCTCTCTCTCTCCCTTCCCCCCCCCCCCTCTCTCTGGCATGTGCTCCATCCTTTCTGGGGAAACTTCCATTTCACTGTAAACCATCACACCCCCTCTCCCTTTGTAGACACAATCCCTCACACCTGATCAACCTGAAAATATATAGAAATCTTATATATATCCTTGGTTGTATCACTCATGCTGTAAGCCATTATGTTTTTTTTAAAAAAAAAATATTATCACTTCTTCCTTTGTATGAACCTAGTGTTTCTGGTTTGTAAATCAGTGATTTAGGTACACATATGAGCATAGCCAACTATGATGCATTCCACATATGATTACTGATTCGAGTGATGTGTGAATTTACCTTACATCTAGCTGAACTCATTTGCCATTTGTTACCAACCTTTTACCTGCAAGCTGGCTCAGGGGATGCTACTAAATGAGATAATTCTGGATCCCTGGGAAATTCTTGTTATGCATTTCATAGAGTTCAGTGTCACCCAAAGGAGAAGAAACCTCCCTAATTTTAAATAGGTGGATCAAAGGGAGATTTTCATAGGTTCTCCTTGCCTGGAGAGATTGAAAAAATATGCTCCTTGCTAAGAGTTTATTTTCTACCTCAATCCTTTCTACCTCTGGAGGTCAGTTTAGATCTGGTTGAGCTGCATTAAGAGGACACCTTTTGTTGTTTTCCAATCCTCTCCAAAGAGGGTTGATTGACCAGGAGGGGATGGGAAATTAAGCCTTTCTTTCCCCCCCACTTCTGTCTCCTTATGGTATTAATTAAAACTCTTAAATGCTGCAGCCTCCCCATCACAACTGTTCCAGGAGAAAGAGGGCTGGCACTTGGCCAACATTTTCTGCTCACCGGCCTCTTCCCATGTTCTCTCTTCAATTAGCCATAATTAGTTAGGAGCCCAGGCTGGACTCTTGGGTCTGAAGCATATTTACTGTCCAGGGACCAATCTGATCACCGGCCAGCGAGGGATAGAAGATTAATCTTGTTTTGATTGCACAATGTTTTTCTGGTTTCAAGAACATTGCTGGAAGCAGCATCCCACAAACACCTCTTGCATTGTTTCCTCAGTGCACGGGTATCAAACTCAAGGCCCCTGGGCCAGATCTGACCTGTGAGGTGCTTAGATCTGACCCGTGGAGCCACCCTGGAAATGAGCATGCAAGAAGGGATGGGAAAGGAGAAAGGGAAAGAGGAAAGAGAAATAAAAATAAGGGAAGATGGAAAGGGAGCAAGGAAGGAAAAATGAGGAAAGAGGGGAAGGAAGAAGAAAAGAGAAGGAAGATGGAAGGAAAAAGAAGAAAAGGAAGGAAGTACATTCAGCAGGTTCTGACCAGTTCTGGAGAACCGGTAGTGGAAACTTTGAGTAGTTCGGAGAACCAGCCAATCCCACCTCTGACTGGCCCTGCCCCCATCTATTATCCACTTCCTGAGTCCCAGATGATCGGCTGGATCTTCTTTGGTGGCCCTGCAGAGGAGAACGGAACTGGAAAGCAGGTTAGTGGGGAAGGGAGGAAATGGGGATTTTAAAATATCCTTCCCCTGCCATGCCCACCAAGCCACGCCCACAGAACCGGTAAGTTAAAAAATTTGAATTCCACCACTGGAAGGAAAGAACGAAGGAAAGAGCTTATAATGAGAGCGAGGGAGGGTCTGAGGAAAGTCCTGCCTTAGCACTTGGTCACCACACAAGTGACATTGAGCTGGCCACACCCACCTGACCATGACTACCTTGGCCATGCTCATCCCAACCCTCTGAGGTCAAACACCATTCTGCAGTCAGTCACCATTCCACTTCTGGGCTTGCTAAGGCTACATTCCATCTGGAATGTTGTTTAATGAAGATACAGGTAGCCCTCGACTTATAACAACGTATTTAGTGACTGTTCAAAGTGACAGGAAATATTTTTCACACTTACAACCGTTGCAGCATCCCAACCGGAAGTCTGATTCCCCCACCATAGAGTCTCCTCTTCACGCAGCATCCTTTTTCCTTGGCCAACCAGAAGTCCAGTTTCCCCACTATGGAGTGTCCTCTTAGCATGACATCCTTTTTCCTCTACCTGTCTTAAAAGCCCTATCAGTTGTGGAGCCAACTGGTGACAGGGAGCCGCAGCAGAGAGATGAAAGATCCACATGCAGCTCCAGAGCCACAGGTTGCTGACCTCTGCCCTAACCTGAAATGCTGAAGATGTTGCCTTGTAATGAAACATTCAGAAACCAATCCACAAACTTGGAGAATAAACTTTCATCCTCTTAGATCTTTTTAACATTGATATTTTATTGTGTGTGGTTTTTTTTTAAATCTAGGGGAAATATTTTGCAAGTGCATGTATGATATACCATACACTAAACAAATAGATTTCCAGCTGTCATGAAAAGGGCTGAGGATTGAAAAATTCAAGTTCAGCTGAAGGTGGCAAAATGGTGAGGAAGACATGGGTCGACCATGGTCCAGCTTTCTGTGCCAGCAGCACCTTTCTTTCTTTCTATCCATGAGAGATGCCAGGACCAGAAGGAGCTGTTGCAAATGAAGTTGATTAATCAAACTATGCAGGCAGGAAAGGATGCTGCCTGGAAGTGCCTCTCTCAGTGTGTGTTACAAAGCCAAAGAATCTGGGAAAGAAAATGAAAATGGAAAGGAACTGACAGCCCATGGAGAAGTATTTCAGCTCTAGCACAAAACATTTGCTGGTAATTATAGAATAACCTTCATTTAAATGCAAATAAGCCAGTAATTAAGATAAGGGCCCTGTCATTTGCCAGCACTTTCCCCCTCCTCCCACCATGCCTCCCTCTTTCCCATTGGCAGCTTGCAACTTTCCAGACTTTCCCTACAATTATTGATGAGCTGCCAAGATGCATGATGAATGCAGGGCCAAAGGAGAAATACGGGAGGCAGCCGTAAAAAGAAATCAAGACAATACAGAGATCGCAGTTCCTGGCCCTTTTCAGGATCATTCCCTGAAACAATGAACTTAGGTAGCAAGGGTTGAATGGGAAGGATGCACTAATCTGGTTCCTAAGAAGGAAAGAAAGAAATATCTCCTTCCCAATTGGCTTTCTTCCCAAGCTTCTATTGTTCTGTCTTTTGGGGAACTTATTTTACATTTTTTATTCCACTTTATGATTTTTATAAATAACTTAATATACCTTAATATCCCCCTCTCCCCTTCCTCCTCCTCTTCTTCTTCTTCTTCTTCCTCTTCCTCTTCCTCTTCCTCTTCTTCTTCTTCTTCTTCTTCTTCTTCTTCTTCTTCTTCTTCCTCCTCCTCCTCCTCCTCCTTCTTCCTCTTCCTTTTCCTCTTCCTCTTCCTTTTCTCCCCACTGTAAGTTAGACTAGACTGAGAGTGACTCGCCCCAAATCATTCAACTAGCTTTCATGCTTAAGGCAGGACTAGAACTCACAATGTCCTGGTGACTGGCCCAAAGTCACCCAACTGTCTTTGACACCTAAAGTGGGACTAGAACTCACAGTCTCCTGGGGATTGGCCTAAAGTCACTGAGCTGGATTTCATGCCTAAAGTGGGATTAGAATTCACTGTCTCCTGCGGATTGGTGGTGCAGACTCATTCAGCAGACTTTCATGACTAAGGCGTGACTAGAACTCACTATTGCCTAGTGATGGACCCAAAGTTATTGTGCTTGCTTTCCTGTTATATCAAAGCAGGAAACTCGAGAATGTCTTGAGAATGCTGAATAGTGGTTTTCAGCAATTCGCCATGCTAAGAGGGATCGCTGAAAGATGTGGATCAGTAACATTTGAAGGACCATAAAACCCACACCCTGGGTTCATAATACAGGGGGAAGAAGATTGGGGCAGGGGGTTGGACTAGATGGCCTCCAAGGTCCCTTCTAACCCTGCTATTCTATGATTCTGTAGGAGACCATAGGACACGACTGCATAGAAAGGAATAAAAATGCCTCAAGGTTTATGCTCCTTGTTATTTTTCTTACTGACCAGAAGATGGCAAACATTTCCTAGAAAAATGCAGATTAGAGAGAATGTGGCAGTGAGCTCTAGTCTGGATTTAACATCCTATTTTATTTCAATTTTCACAGAACTGTAGATTTCACAGAGAATACAGTTTGACCAGGCATTTTGGATTTTCTTGATGATATTGCTATTTTATATTGGCAAAGTGGCCAGTGTCGATTTACTTTTTTAAAAACTGTATGACTATGTCAAGTTTTTTCCTCTCCTTGATCTGCACACAATCTTCAGTTGGAAGATTCAGCTGAACTATTTTTACAAACGGACTTTTGAAGTCTAAAATAGCTCCATGTAACTGCAGCCATCCTACACTTCCTTGGCTAGATGGAGTCTTTGACCTGTGTTCCTTTCTAATCAATGAAGCTCCTTCAAATCAAATGTCTTTATTACGGTGTTTGACCAGCCTTTACAATCAAGAAAGTCGGGTCAAAAGAGAAATAGTTTAGCACAACAATTTGTTATTGGGGAAAAGGAAATAGATATAGAACAATAAAACAGCAGATCTAATTGAAACTTTGGCACAATTGTATACAACATATTCAGCCACCTGATAGGTGAATTGGTGTTAGTGTCTCTTAAAAAAATAATAAACAGAGTATGGCACTGTTGGAAGAAATATTCAAGACACTGGAAACATGGAGGCTGATTTGAAAGATGGTTTATTGATGAAGCAGAACCACCAAGCACGTATGATCCTGGGCAGTTGATCATGGATTTGAGAGTAGGTGGCTTTTATACTTTCTCTTGGGCTTTGCACTTGAGCTTCCTGTTCCTGTGCAAGAACATTTATTCTATTGGCTGTTGTCAGACTCCCATGGAGCCATGGACAAATCCTAGGAGTTTGTCTGAGCTAAGCTTGGTTGAAGTTTGGCTGATGCAATGAAGGGGCTTGTTAGGCAATTCCTATTGTGGCTGAGGGCTAATCCAGCCTTTGTTCAGACCTTGCGACAAGGAATTTGCTTATGAATAGAACTATCTATCTCTTTTAAGTGCTGACATCTGCTGTGGGCTATTAAGGAAAGTGGGTGCTTTCCAAGAGCATGTTTCTCAATTTCTCATCCAGGGAAATATAATATTCTGCCCTTTATATATTTCTTAAAATATTTCATTCTTCTAGGAGAGGGGTGGGTACTAACTTTTTACAGCACTTGTATTTGGAAATAATTGGGGTGGTCAGAGCATGACTTGGGACATCATAGAATGGATAAGTATGAGGATGTGAGTGAGGATTTATACTTCACTGGATTCCCCAGGTCAAAGTCTTTATAAATAAGGAGTTCAATGGAATATTCCCTCCATTGTGTCTTTGAGGATTTTCAATCATCCAGGTCACAGTTGTCCCAAACGTGTTTTTCCAAAAGGCAACTGGAATTTCTTGGTTTTTTTTTTCCTTGAAAACATTTTGCTTCTCATCCAGAAGCTTTGAGATGAGAAGCAAAATGTTTTCAAGGAAAAAAAAAATCAAAAAAGTCCAGTTGCCTTTTGGAAAAACACCTTTTGGTTCCCACCAGTGAAGCTGATTGGGAGGGCATCAGAGTGGTCTCTGGAAAAAGCCTAGCTACATTTACTTAAGGTTAAGTTGTATTGATACCCCACAGTAGAGGGCTTGAAGCTAAAATGAAAGCTCCTTGAACATAGCACTGGAAGACTTGCTTGGTGAGTCACGGTGGCACAGTGGTTAGAATGCAGTACTGCAGACTACTTCTGCTTACTGCTGGCTGCTTGCAATTTGGCAGTTCAAATTTCACTAGGGTCAAGGTTGACTCAGCCTTCCATCCTTCCGAGGTCAGTAAAATGAGGACTCAGATTGTTGGGGGCAATATGCTGACTTTGTAAACCATTTAGAGAGGGTTGTAAATCACTGTAAAGTGGTATTTAAGTTTAAGTGCTACTGCTGTTGCTATTGGACTTTGTAAAAGGAGGTTCACCAAGCTAGCACCATGCTTTCTTGCAAATAATCCCTCTCTTCTAGCTTTCTTTCATTGCTTCTTTAGGCCATCACCTCTCTATGGATAGTCCTACAGAATCAGGGCAGGGTCCACTTAGTGCAATATTTTCTTTCTTCAACCTATTTTTAATGATATACTTGTGAGGAGTTTGGGCAAAGAAGAGTATTAGCTTGCTGAATCACAAGCAACTTCATTTGATGTCTGGTGAGCTGTGGGGCACTTTTCATTCAACAGACCTCCAATAAAAATGCATAATCAGAAAGATCTCTGTTTCAAACATGGGTCCATGTAAAATTTTATGCAAGTTGCCAAGAGTTTTGGATTGAGACAGTACAAAAATTTCTAAAATACATACATACGTACATGGATACCTTTATTGCCAGGCTCCAAAACCCAAGAAAGACAAATAAAGTTTCATCTAAGCCATTTTATCATCCCTCGGTTGTGGAACTGAATCTTGCCAGACTAAAGCAAATCCCTTGCAGGTTGAAAGATATATTCTGAGAAGTTCTCGGGAGGAGCTGTCTTGACCCCCTTCCTTCCAACCAAACTGTCTAAACTTTGCTGTCTCTTGGTCCTCTGGAATGTAGCCCTTCCCTCCTGGGAATCCAGACTACATTCCACCACAGATATAAAATAACCAATCCCTCAGTTGAAAATCTGTCATTCTGTCATGCTATTCTGAGGAGAGGATGTTCATAGAGGCAGTGTGCATAGGTTGTAGATTATGATGTCTAAGCTTTTGAAACTGTCCCCTAACACATAGATGACAGCTGTATTCATTCCCTAAGGAAATCCTGATCTTTTCTGAGTTTCTAATGGACTGTGATGCATGACTCCATTTGGCTTAGTGGTTGGATCACAGATTTTCAGGCTAGCTTTCGGTCTACCCCTAGTTATCTCAAGAGAAATACTTGAAGGGTACTTGAAGGCATGCATATAAACAGAATCCAATATTTTTCAGCCCTCATGTCTCCTCGGTAAAATAAAGTCTTCCATTTTTCAAGACTGCTCTGGCTTGATCTGTTACACCTCTCGGCAAGCCAGAAGTTTTGTTATAAATTAACAGAAGCAGAAGACATTCCCAGGGGAAGGATCACTAGCTGCACACAAGAACATTTTCACCATCATTAGCTATCTAATTGTGTTCCACAGCACTGTTTGGTTATGTGAATGGTGATGATTTATTGATTACGGCTCCTTTTGTAAAGCTTTGTTTTCCCATTTTTGATAAATTCCAGTGACGGCTACTTAGCTGATTTGATTCTCTCTCATTTGCTTGCTTGATTTTCTTTATTCAGTGAAAAATTATTTTGCATGCTTGCTTGGAATTTCCTGTACAACATCATCATCATCATCATCATCATCATCATCATCATCATTATCATCATTATTTTCAACCAGAGCTCAAACACACAAAATAAATAACTACCGACTTGTGCTGTGTAAACAAAACACGTAAATGAAAAAAAAAAAACAATTTGTGCAGGAATAAATGGGGCTGGCAGGTTCATTGATTTACTATGCTCAAAATGCACAAAACTGGGATTTGAAGCAAACTTATTTCCAATGGAGGTTTTACAGCTTGCGCTCCAGGCTATCCCCACTTCCTGGGGAATACATGTCACAAATAGGAGAGAGAGAAATAGAGAGAGAGGGAGAGAGGAAGAAAGGAAACAAGAAAGATGAAAAGGAAAGAAGAATGGAAGGGTTATTAAGTGTTAACACTCTTTATTTGCTCGGATTAAGTATATTAAATGAACAGAATGGAAATTTGGATGACTGGAATCTATTGCCAATTAAGCTCTGAGTTCATCTGCATTCAGAGATCTTGGAAAATGGCCTTTTGAAATGTTCTATCTTATGGACAGAGAATTTGGTTGTGGGGGAGCCATTTCCCCTAATGTCTTTGGGAGGATGTAGAAATTATGCAAGAATTCCCATAGATTTCTTTTTTCCTAAGGTTTTTATTTCACCACAGATGGTAATTACATTTATGTTGGCCATATGGCCATTTTTTCTAGAGGTCCTGGAATAGTTCTATCTTTGAAAGTCTGCATTCACACAACACATATTTCCTGCCCATAAACTGAACTATTGATTAATCAAATGATCAGGCTTCAAAAAACCCTAACCCACACCTCCTCCCCAATCCCTAACAAGGCCCAGGTTGTGTTACTGTTGATTAAGTATTTGAAGAACATAGAAGAGCCCAATATGATCAGTTCAAAGCCTATCAATTAGAATAGAATAGAGTAGAGTAGAGTAGAATAGAATAGAATAGAATAGAATAGAATAGAATAGAATAGAATAGAATAGAATAGAATAGAAT
>BLBF01000059.1:8010456-8055952 GCA_015471245.1 Laticauda colubrina | reverse complement strand
ATAGAATAGAATAGAATAGAATAGAATAGAATAGAATAGAATAGAATTCTTTATTGACCTCGTGTGATTGGACATGTAGGGGAATTGTCTCCAGTGCATAAGCTTCCAGCATACATAGAAGCAATAAAATGATAAATCACACAATACAATCATAAATCAAAAGAAACAATCAGCAAAGTACTTTAATAGTCATACCAACAAGAGTAGGTAAGAGAAAATATGAGAAAGATAATAGTAATACAGCCCTACTACATGGTTAGAGAACCTTAGGCATAGGATAATACCATAAGTTGCAACTAATTTGGGAAACGAAAAGCCTAGACGAGTAATGGCTAACCTTTTCGTCATTGTGTGCCAAAAATGCGCATGTGCATGAGCACACATGCCTACACCCATAATGCAATCCACATGCCCCTCCTGCTCCCCCTTCCCCCTGTGCATGCACACATGCTCCCCATTCCCCCTCACATGCATGGCAGATACCCAACAATTAGCTAGCTGGTGAGAGGTATGCGCGCATGTGCAGTGAAACTGAACTGGGACAATGGCTTGTGTGCCGGCAGAGATGGCTCTGCATGCCACTTCCAGCATGCGTGTCATTGGTTCACCATCCTGGGCCTAGACTAAAAAGGGATAGCTTTTTTCCAGTGTTGTTCCCAAGAGGCAGTGTTTTAAGACTGCTGCCTATGATTCTGGAGAGAGTAAGTAGCCATCGATATTAATAGGCAATGATAGTCTTATTTTCCACTAATTTGTCCAGTCTCTAGGTAGAACATCTAAATTAACTTTCATGATCAGAATTGCTGGTACTGGGCTGAATTCCTTGTTTCTCTTTTTCTTGGCCCTGAAACTCTCTGCATTAATATCAGTGGATAACCTTAATTTTTAACATTGGGAAGAGATGGCAAAATGTCACTCTTAATGCTATGCCATGTGTTATCTTCTATATTACATATTTTCATCCCAAAATAAAGGGCTCAATTGTTTTCTAGTTATTTCTCATTCCCTTAATGATTAGATTGCTCTTTTTTGGCATAATTTTTGAGCTCCGTAATAGATTTCTTAGGGAATGATGACTAAAACTATAAACAGTATGCCAAGACTTGGTCTCATCATAAGTTTGTACAAGAACATCATTGTATCAATACTTCTAGTTTGAATTATCTCTCTAATTATTTCAAACATGCAATCTGGCTTTTTTTTTATAATATTATGTGAACACAGTCAATATCTGGATGCTCCTGAGTCTAAATCCCATATTTTTGCTTTTAAATTAGAACTGACAGTTCTTTACATTGATAGCAAGAATCTACACTGCAAGCAGTTACACTCAGTCTTATGTAGTCTCTAGAAAGCTCAAGAAGATATATTGAATTTGCCTTGATTAGAAATTCAAAAATATATCTACAACAAAGGTATCCTTCCTTCCTTCCTCTCTCCCTCCCTCTCTCCCTCCCTTCTTTCCTTCCTTGCTGGAATTGGGTTGAAAAGAAGGACTAAGGTTGATGTTATAGCAGCGTTCCAATATCTGAGGACTTGCCACTAAGACAAGGGAGTTAAGCTATTCTCCAAAGCACCAAGAAGGCAGGACAAGAAGCAATGGATGTAAACAAATCAAGAAGAGAAGCAATCTGGAATTAAGGAGAAATTTCCTGACAGTTAGAACAATTAATCAGTGCAACAACTTGCCTCCAGAAACTGTGAATGCTCCAATACTGGAAGTTTTTAGAGAAGATTGAACAATTATTTGTCTGAAATGGTATAGGGTCTCCTGCTTGAGCACAGGGCTGGGCTAGAAGACCTCCAAGGTCTATTCCAACTCTATTATTTTGTTACTCTATAAGATGGTGGGTCTGAAACTGTATGGTTTTCAAGTTATTGAGGTTTTCGTGTCTGTTCCAATTAAAGCTGAGAACACTGACATGCACTATTTCCATATTTTGCTCTGAATTTTGGTGACACACCAGGTGGATTTCCACACGTTAAAGGGGAAAAAAAAGGAGGGGTTGAGCTTCAAATACAGACAATCTCTCTAATCCAGGGTCTGAATTGCATATCCATGCAGATATACACCACTGACTCGTCTGTTGTTTTCTATACTTCTCTAGATAAAGTAAGAATCCAATTTGCAAATCTTCTGGATTTGTATCTGCCAGGCTTGTGCAGAAGGCAAGCAGACTGAAGGGACATAGGAACAATGACCAGAGGGGAGAAACCAAGTGAAATGCAATGTTCTCCAAGGACACATTGTTCCTCAAGCAATGCCTAATTCAATCAAGAAGATAGTTGTTATAGCCTGGAGGTATGTTAAATTGCCCAGGAAGATGAGTTTAGAGCTACTGAAGTATCTGCAAGTATTAATGCTGCAACTTTTTAAAGCATTTTCTAAGCATTCCCTGACTTTACTACTTTCTTATAGGGAAACAAAAAGCTTAAAAAATTATATGTGGAGGTAATACAAGGGTCTTCAAACTTGGCAAGTTTAAGACTTGTGAACTTCAACTCCCAGAATTCCTGAGCTAACATGACTGGAGGAGGAATTCTGGGAGTTGAAGTCCACAAGTCTTAAAGCTGTCAAGTTTGAAAACCCCTGAGGTCTTCAAATCTTACCAACATGATCTTCTTCTGATTGTAAAGGCCCTGTCACACTGCCCAACGGATGCAAAACAGACACAACGGATGAGAAAAATGTTCCATCCATTGTTATCTGCTCTCAGAAAGGGCAAAACTTTGCATAACCGGAGCGGATAACACGGACGCGGGTAGGACGCAGGGCAGATGGAAAGCGGATGCAGAACGGAAGCCCAGCGGATGGAAGTGGATGGAAGTGGATGGGAGCAGATGGCACATCCGCTAGGCTTCCGGGGGACCTCAGCAAAGCGGATGCGGAACGGATACAGCGGATGCAGAGCGGATGCACAGCGGATGAAGCGGATGCACAGCGGATGCACAGCGGATGCACAGCAGAAGCCTAGCGGATGCCGAGCGTTAATTGCGCATGCGGGGAGGATGCATTGCATCAGCCCCGCGGATATAACGGAAGCAGCTCAGAAGCAGGTCACCATTCAGAAGAAAGACCTGCTTCCAGACACATTGACTGCCTTGCCTGTCCTACCTGCATGTCTGCCTGCGAGCCTTGCTGCCAGCCTCCCTGCCAGCCTTGCTGTCCGCCTGCCTGCCAGCCTTGGTGCCTGCCTGCCCGCCAGCCTTCCTGCCAGCCTTGGTGCCTGCCTCCCTGCCAGCCTTCCTGCCAGCCTTGGTTCCTGCCAGCCTCCCTGCCAGCCAGCAACCCCACAACTATGCTGAAGCACAGCAAGCCTCAGCCATCTGCTGCCAGCCCTGGCAAGAGGGACAGGGCTACCATCCCGCCCCCTGGCCCTCACTCTGGTTCTGCTGGGGCTTCTGCAGCACGGGCTCGCTCTTCTGGGGCTGGGGCTTCTGCTGCTTCTGCTTCTGGAGGAGCTGATGACAAGCACTCCAGCACCAGCCACCTCCACAGCACCTGGACCCTTCACCCCTGACACTGAGCGACCAAGAGGAGTGCCAGAGACTCATTTTTGTTTTATAGCTTCATGTTAGTAAAGTCTATTTTTGATTCATACACTTGCTTCATTTCTTTTTTTTAATAAAGTCTTGGTGGAAACTTTTAGAAATGGTTTAAGCCTTTGCATGCTTGTGGGATGGGTTAAGATAGCAGTGGGATGGGCAGGGATACCTTTGGGATGGGTAATAGCTGTAGGATAGATAAACCTCCAGTGCAAGCATAGTGGGACTGTATGGTCCACCCTCTCAGGTGCCACACCTTTGGCCCTTTATTATCAATAAAAATGTAAGCATTAATCCACACATTTGAACGTAAACACAACTCTTTATTAAATGCCCTGTTCATTGTAGGCCCACCCAACATACATGGCCCAGTCTCATCAGTGTGATGAGACAGGCTGAAGGAAGCATCCATTAAGCATCTATCATCCTGTCTTGCCACTCCACTGCTCCAGCTGGGGAGTTGCACCAGTGTTTCAGGAGGTTGCGCTGCTTCTTCCCTTCACATGAGGCTCTGTTGGGGCCTTGCACATCCTCAGTGTCTATCAGGTTTCGCCCTTGCCTCCATTCCCCAGGCTCCATGTCCCCATTGGCTTGTTGGAGGTCCACGAGCCTGTTCTGTAAGACTGGGTAGCGGGTGCGCATGAGATTGTGCAGGATGCAGCAAACTTCCACGATCTTCCTCACGGTCTCTGGGCGATGCTGCATGGTGGTGAGAAGTATCTGGAACCTGTTGGCCAGGATGCCAAAGGCGTTCTCCACCACCCGCCTTGCCTTGGACAGCCTGTAGTTGAAGATCCTCTCTTCACGGGTGAGGTATTTAGAGGTGTAAGGGTTCATGAGGTAGGTTCTGAGGGAGAAGGCGTCATCTCCCACAATGAAGTAGGGCACATCTTGTGTGTCGTTGGTCAGGGGGTCTGGATCTGGGAAGCCCACGATGAGGTTGCGTTCCAGCTCCTCCTTGAGGTGACTGGTGTTGTATACCTGGGCATCTGAAGATGACCCAATGCCTGAAGCATCGATGTACATGAACTTGTAGTCAGCATCGACCATGGCGAAGAGGATGATTCTGAAGAAGCCTTTGTAATTGAAATAAGTGGACCCTGACTTGGCTGGAGCTTTGCAGGCCACGTGCTTGCCATCGATGGCTCCAACGGTGTGTGGGAAGTTCCACTTCTGATACCACTGCTCTGCAACTTTCTTCCAGCCTTCTTCAGTGGAGGGGCACTGGAGGAGCTCCTCCTTGTATTCTTCGATGATGGCCTGCACCACTTCTCTGACCACAATGCTGATGGTGTTGGGTGGCACCCTCCAGCTGTACTGCATGCTCCTGTATGTGGTCCCTGAGGCCAGGTGGTGCAGAGTCAGTGCCACCTTGAGCCCAGGTTCCAGGCTGGGCCAGAAGTTGGTGTTTGCCTTGGTCAACCTGGGTGTCAGCCGCTGCACAAGTTCATCAAACATGGCTGGAGGTATCCTCATGAAGTTCTGGAACGCTCGAGTGTCTTCGCTCCTGAGCTCCACCATCAGCTTGTTGTACAGTCCGTCCTCTGCTCTTCTGGCGAACCATTTTTGGACCAACAGAATGCTATATCTTAAGATAATAAAGCTGGAAGTGGTAAACAAAGGCTACCGGAGTTCAGCAGAAACCTAGAGATTATTACTGTAAAGGTCACAAGAAAAGACCAATTAGAATTCTGGACAGCATGAATCTTCACTGAATATCTTCTGTAGAAAGGTCAGGAAAAAGAAGATATGTATATTACCTTTCTTTTTTTTTTCCCATGGAGATGAATCTTTTTAGTATACAAAATTCTTGGCTCCATGCGATTTCTATCAGAGCAAGCAAGAAAGAGGGCAAAATGTTAGATTATAGCTGGGTCACAATTTTATTGTTTTGTCAATAGACTCAGAAAACTGGGGAAGAAGAATTGTGGCAGATAATGAGTAGTTTTGGAAGAGACATTTAAAGAGAGGGTCCCATTTCTGACCCATGTACTTTTCTCCTGGGGCCAGGGAAAGTCCTGGGTTATTGACCCCTTTGGCCTCAGGATATTACTACCATGTTTCCCCAAAAATACAACCTACCCCCAAAGTAAAGCCCATGTCACACTGAACTAACAGATGCAAAGAGGATGTAAAACGGACAAAAAACCTTGCCATCTGTTGGAAAACGTGATGTACTCACTGCCACCATTTTGCTTCCTCTTTATCCGTCCAGCATCCGTTTATGGATGTTTCATCCGCTCCAAAAGTTTTGGACTGCCCAAAACTTTTGTGCGGTAAATGTATTCAGTTCGTCCGTTCTGCATCCGCTACGCATCCGCAATGCATCAGTTACGCATCTGTTACGCATCCGCTATATCCGCTAGGCATCCGCTACGCATCCGCACAACTCACATCCGCCCGGACGCAGGGAGGAAGCAGAACGGATGCAGAACGGATGCAGAACAGATGCAGAACAGATGCAGAACAGATGCCTAGCAGATGCAGAACGGAAACAAAGCGTTTAAAATGGAAAAAACGTTCGCAAAGGGGACCTATCTCGGATATTAAGGATGCCTAGAGGATGCCTAGAGGATGCAAAGGCACACCTATACTGCCTATAAAAATGGGGAGCAACTCACCTGCATCTCACTTTCAGCCCAGCAGCCCAGCGGTGCAGACCTCTGCAGCCTTCATCGGACTCTTCCTCTTCCACAGCATCCAGTCATGTCCACCGTGGATTGTGACAAAGTCCTTTTGGCAGCCACCATCCTTCTGCAACAGTGCGAAGCCATCTACAGGCTCTGTGAACTCTACTATGGGAAGAAAAGGAGGCACCCAAAAAAAGTCTGGGTCCAAAGATGGTTCGCCAGAAGAGCAGAGGACGGACTGTACAACAAGCTGATGGTGGAGCTCAGGAGCGAAGACACTCGGGCGTTCCAGAACTTCATGAGGATGCCTCCAGCCATGTTTGATGAACTTGTGCAGCGGCTGACACCCAGGTTGACCAAGACAAATGCCAACTTCCGGCCCAGCCTGGAATCTGGGCTCAAGGTGGCACTGACTCTGCACCACCTGGCCTCAGGGACCACCTACAGGAGCATGCAGTACGGCTGGAGGGTACCACCCAACACCATCAGCATTGTGGTCAGAGAAGTGGTGCAGGCCATCATCGAAGAATACAAGGAGGAGCTCCACCAGTGCCCCTCTACTGAAGAAGGCTGGAAGAAAGTTGCAGAGCAGTGGTATCAGAAGTGGAACTTCCCCCCACACCGTTGGAGCCATAGATGGCAAGCACGTGGCCTGCAAAGCTCCAGCCAAGTCGGGGTCCACTTATTTCAATTACAAGGGCTTCTTCAGCATCATCCTCTTCGCCATGGTCGATGCTGACTACAAGTTCATGTACATTGATGCTTCAGGCAACGGCTCATCTTCAGATGCCCAGGTATACAACGCCAGTCACCTCAAGGAGGGGCTGGAACGCAACCTCATCGTGGGCTTCCCAGATCCAGAACCCCTGCCCAACGACACGCAAGATGTGCCCTACTTCATCGTGGGGGATGACGCCTTCTCCCTCACAACCTACCTCATGAAGCCCTACACCTCCAAATACCTCACCCGTGAAGAGAGGATCTTCAACTACAGGCTGTTCAGGGCAAGACGGGTGGTGGAGAACGCCTTTGGCATCCTGGCCAACAGGTTCCAGGTACTTCTCACCACCATGCAGCATCGACCAGAGACCATGAGGAGGATCGTGGAAGCTTGCTGCATCCTGCACAATCTCATGCGCACCCATTACCCAGTCTTGCAGAACAGGCTCGTGGACCTCCAATAAGCCAATGGGGTCATGGAGCCTGGGTAATGGAGGCAAGGGCGAAACCTGATCAACACTGAGGATGTGCAAGGCCCCAACAGAACCTCACATGAAGCGAAGAAGCAGTGCAACCTCCTGAGACACTGGTGCAACTCCCCAGCTGGAGCAGTGGAGTGGCAAGACAGGATGATAGATGCTTAATGGATGCTTCCTTCAGCCTGTCTCATCACACGGATGAGATTGGGCCACGTATGTTTGGTTGGCCTACAATGAACAGGGCGTTTAATAAAGAGTTGTGTTTATGTTGACATGTGTGGATAATTATTACATTATTATTGATAATAAAGGGCGGGATGGTAGCCCTGTCCCTCTTGCCAGGGCTGGCAGCAGATGGCTGAGGCTTGCTGTGCTTCCGCATGGTTGTGGGGTTGCTGGCTGGCAGGGAGGCTGGCAGGAACCAAGGCTGGCAGGAAGGCAGGCACCAAGGCTGGCAGGAAGGCTGGCGGGCAGGCAGGCACCAAGGCTGGCAGGCAGGCAGACAGCAAGGCTGGAAGGAAGGCTGCCACCAAGGCTTGCAGGCAGACATACAGGCAGGGCAGGCAAGGCAGCCAATCTGTCCGGCAGCAGGTCTTTCTTCTGAATGGTGACCTGCTTCCGAGCTGCTTCCGTTATATCCGCGGGGCGGACGCAATGCATCCTCCCCGCATGTGCAATTAACGCCAGGCATCCATTAGGCTTCCACTGTGCATCCGCTTCATCCGCTGTGCATCCGCTCTGCATCCGCTGTATTCGTTCCGCGTCCACTTTGCTGCGGCCCCCCGGAAGCCCTGTGGACGTGCCATCCGCTCCCATCCGCTTCATCCGCTGTGCATCCGCTGTGCATCCGCTGTATTCGTTCCGCATCCACTTTGCTGCGGCCCCCCGGAAGCCCTGTGGACGTGCCATCCACTCCCATCCGCTTCCATCCGCTGGGCTTCCGTTCTGCATCAGCTTTGTATCCGCCCTGCGTCCTCCATGCGTCCGTGTTATCTGCTCTGGTTATGCAAATTTTTGCCCCTTTTGAGAGCGAATAACAACGGATGGAACATTTTGCTCGTCTGTTGTGTCCTTTTTGTATCCGCTGGGCAGTGTGACATGGGCTTAAGTCCTAGGTTGATTTTTACAATTTGTAATTGTACCTGATTTTCACGCCCAATATAAGCCCTACCCCTAAAAAAATCCCTAATTAAGACTCTGCCCACTCATAACACATTTCTATGCCTGTTTTAGAGTTGCCAGCATGAGTAAAACTAGGGTGCGGATGGTGTGTGTGTGTAGCTGCCCTGCTACTTATCTTTGGACAGTTGCGGACAGGCTTTACACACCCTGACACATGCCTTTCTGGCCCATTTCTTCTGAAGCCAACAAAGCTGGCAAGGCTTTCCTAAAAGCCTCTGCAACCGATGGATCTCCAGATCGATCCAGAGCTCTGTTATTGGCTGCAGAGGCCTTCGGGAAAGGCTTTCTGGCCTTGCCAGTCACAGAAGAAGTTCCTGAAGGCCTCTGACAGTGAAAAGGAGGCTGGGGACAATGTGGACAAGTGGGGTGACTCAGTGGACAACATCCCCCTCCCCTGAAAATAAGACCTGGTGCCTATTTGGTGGCAAAAATAATTAAGACAGGGTTTTATTTTTAGGGAAACAGGGCAGTGATTGACAAATTTGTGCACAGTTAAGACTAGTACCATCCCTCTATGGTAGATAAACATGCAGATCTAGCCTGGATCACAGAAACTAATTGAGTGAGGGCAGATGCTGCCACAGCCATGGGTGCTGAGTTTGATGAAGAGACATAGCAATGATCTTTCATGAGACAGTGATCAAAAACACTGTGCCACAAGTTCTCAGGTGTAGGTGCTTTAATATTAGGTTTGGCTTTATGGACAAGCCAGATCTGATAGTATTGTTACCAACCCAGTGATGCCAAGGAATAGTTAGGTTTATGATTCTAATTCTCATAATTGGACTGGAGTAGGACTCCCTCCATCTAATATGAATTGTGAGTTTTCAATCTCTGCATCCTGGTGAGTGATTTCATAACCACTGAGCCACAGTGGTGCAGTGGTTAGAGTGTAGTACTGGAGGCTACTTCTGATGACTGCTGGCTGGCTGCACTTTGGCAGTTCAAATCTCACCAGGCTTAAGGTTGACTCAGCCTTCCATTCTTCTGAGGTGGGTGAAATGAGGACCCAAATTGTTGGGGGCAAGGTGCTGACTAAGATGCTTTACAAACTGCTTAGAGAGGCCTGTAAAGCACTGAAAAGCAGTATATAAGTCTAGGTGCAATTGCTATTTGATGGCAACTATAGGTTTTGTCCCAGCTTATCACATACCCAGCTCATGTTAATGGTCCCACATTAGTATTTTTCATCTTATGGTAGGCAAAGCATCACCTGAAAATGGAGAGCATTATCAGCCTTTTGTAATGGCCGGATCATTTCATTGTTTGTAAGGGTATGGTTGGCAAACCCAACTTTGGAGGATGTGGGAACCTAATGGATCCCTTGAATTGTTTGAGAAAATCTGAAACCTGTAGTTCTAACTCACACTTTGTCTGAGAAGGCCTGAAGGCCTGTAGTTCTATCTCATGCTTTGTCAGGCTGGAGAGAACGTGGAGATGATAAGGGCATCGAGTAATATTGCATCTGAGTAACCCCTCTCTGGTTGCAGATCCCAGGAGATCCCTTGGTTTATGGAAGAGCTTGGGGAGAAATGACAGGAGAGAGAGAGACCTAAAGTAGTGGCAGCACCAAAAAAAGAGGGAATACAACTAACCACAATTGCCTACCCATGCAATGACTGTAAGAATGGCAAATCTAAGCAAGAGAACTGGAAAACTGTTAATAGGTAATTGATTTGGATGCATTCCAGGTCCAAGGTTAGCTCCAGATGGGATTGTGCTCCTTCTGAATGAACAGTTGTGACCTGGGTATTCTCTATTAACAGCTTGTGGTTCCTGCTTAAGCAGCAGGTGAAGGCTATAGCCAGGGGAGGCTTTACCTAACTCCATCTTCTGCACCAACTGCAGTCTTTCTTGGATAGGAAAAGTGACTTATGTCCTTCTCCCCATGAGATAAGAGCACTGCAATACACGTTAAGGGAGGCTGCTGCTGCTGTAAAAAAAAAATTGCTTAGAAACTCCAGCTGACAGATGGAGGAGAGGGACTAATGGAAATAGGTAGGCTTAGTAGCCCAAGATGGGGCTTTAATCACTGCTTTGCTTAACAATAGGTTCCCAGTCCAATTCAAAGCGCTGATGTCAACCTCTAAAACTACACATGGCTTGGCAACTGTGTGTTTCAATACCACCTCTTCTGGACAACTCCTGTCAGTCCTGCAAATTTATCCGGAGAAGGGATGCTGAAAGTCCTCACTCTTACATCAATTGAAGAGTTTGGATGCCTGGAAGTGATCTTTCATCGCATGATGGAACAGTTTGCTTCCCTATTGTCTAGGGAATTTCCAACTGATTAGCTTTATTGAAGGCTGTTCCAAAAATGCCTTTTCACAATGTCAACTGGACCTTCTTGAAGACATTTTGCTCCTTATCCAAGAAGTTTCTTCAGCTCTGTTCTGAAGAAACTTCTTGGATAAGAAGCAAAACATCTTCGAGGAAAAAAACAAAGTCCAGTTGCCTTTTGAAAATGACCTGGATGACTGAGAAACTCCATAGATATTTATTCAAGGCTGCTAAAACTATCTTGTTCTCTTAAGGTTTGGAAGCCACTCCTGGTTTGGATTGCTTTTTTAAAAAAAATTCCTTAGACAATGCTTTATTTTAATTTATTATTTTATAAGGGGTTTGATTTCTTGGTGATTAAGAATTGTTTTCTTTTATTATAGGCCTTTTTATTCTTCACATGAACTATCTTTAGTCTTGGAATCAGGAGCATACAGATGTTTATATGAACAAATAATCAGTACATCTTTGACCTAAGAACTGGCATGAGTGTCAGCTCAAGTTAGAGCTTTCTGTCATGATGGTCCTATGGAACAATTCCAAAAATTCTTGAACAGTCATTATTCAACTTCCTGGCTTCATGTAAAGACATTACCAATACCCTGGGTGTCTTACTCTTTGCTACTTTTTTTTTCCATATGCTAAAGCTGTAGGAGTTACATACGCTTGTATAATACCAATAGTTTTCCTGCCTAAGCAGGGGGTTGGATTAGAAGACCTCCAAGATCCCTTCTAAATCTGTTATTTCATTTCTAATAGCAGTTAGACTTGTACACCATTTCATAGTGCTTTACGGCGCTCTCTAAGTGGTTTATAGAGTCCGCATATTGCCCGCAACAATCTGGGTCCTCATTTTACTGACCTTGGAAGGATGGAAGGCTGAGTCAACCTTGAGCCAGTGAGACTCGAACTGCAGGCAGCTAGCAAAAGTAGCCTGCAATACTGCAGTCTAACCACTGTGCTACCCCAGCCCTTCCTTCCTTCCTTCCCTTCCCTTCCACTTTTCGCCTTCTTTCTTTAGTACTTTGCAATAGCACTTAGACTTATATACTGCTTTACAGTGTTTTACAGCCCTCTCTAAGTGGTGTATAGTGTCAACCTCTTGCCCTCGACAATTTAGCTCCTCATTTTACCTACCTCAGAAGGATTGAAGGCTGAGTCAACCTGGAGCCTGGTGAGATTTGAATTGTCAAATTATAGGCAGTCGGCAGGCAGCAGAAGTACCTGCAGTACTGCACTATAACCACTGTGCCACCAAGGCAGATCTGGCAGATCTGGAAAAATCCTTCCTGGTTCCCAGCATACTACGGTAGCTAATGTCTTGAACATGAGATGAGTGGAGCATTTATGCTGCTTGCCCTACCTTAACCCTGCTACAACTCCTGTTCTTCCATTACTTCTCTTTGTGAGCCCTACTTCTGAAGAACAGTTTCTATTTACTTTTTGGTTTCTCAAAGAAACACAAGCACCTTCACTCTCATATCAACACCATCACACTCAGCTGTTGGACTGTCTTAAAGGAATAGGACCCTAGCAATCCAGGTGCTGGCCACCAAGAGCGGTAATGCTGCAGTGGTTAGAATGCAATATTGCATGTTAATTCTGCTGACTTCCAGCAGTTCAATTGTCACCAGTTCACAGTTGACTCAGCCTTCCATCCTTCTGAGGTTGGTAAAATGAGGACCCAGAGAGTTGGGGGCAATATGTTGACTCTGTAAACTCTTAGGGAGGACTGTAAAAGCACAGTATATAAGTCTAAGTGCTATTGCTTTTTGCAAGCAACCTGTCCTCTCACATTGTTGGGTTTGATATTCTTGGGTTTGTCCTGGTACCAGGAGGCATGTCTCTGGCAAGTAGCTATAGGAACATGAAAGACAGATTGGATTTCTTTTCTTACAACTACCTTTTGCACAATTACAAAATTCAAAACTCCTTTGTAATTTCTTCTCTTACTGTTCTATTTTCCTGCAGAAAGAATTTACCTTCTTTCCATACCCCTTCACTTCCGTGAACAAAGGTGAAAACTGTAAAAATATGCACCCACTGTTCCAACAACTTAATTTTGCCATTTGAATTTCAAAACATCAACATTTGCATAGCAATTTTCACTGCGGAAGCAAATCAAGGATTTTCAAGATAGGTTGCCATCTCTTTTTGTTTGTTTGGAGAAGTTCAGATATGAAATATGTCACAGTTAATTGTCAAAATCCTAGCAAATAATAAAATACTGCTGCATGTGAACTACCAGATAACACCCGGTACTAAATAACTTTGCATATCGGTGATCAAATCCTGCAAAATTTTAAATTACATAACTTTTTTACTGTTAAAACATTGGTCTATCCATCAACTTTCCAATGCAACACATTGAAATAAAATACTGTTACCAGTTGGTGAATTAGATCGAGGTAATAATGTGACAGTTAAGAGAATAAGAGTGAAAATTCACAATATGTACCTGGTGTTTTTTTTAAAAGCCAGCCCAGAAAAAGCAGCATTGGACTAAAATCTGCTATTATATTGTCAGGCTTCTTCCAAAGTCACATTTTGAACTCAGGGGGTGCCTGTTATTACTGTAAAACCTATCGGTCCCTTGAATGTCACACAGTGCCCTGGGCTGGAAAGAAAGGTTTGCAAAGCCCAGAGTAGATGATTCTTCATTTGCCCATGTCTCAGACAAGACGCTGGGACATTAATAAACAACCTGAATGGTTGGAGCACTGGACCATGGGGGGTGGAGGGTGAGTGGAGAGAGAGCTAGAACAGGATTTAAATAACCCAAGAAAACCCATCTATATTCTCTAGACATCTCTGTTTGCAGCTTGATCTCTAACATCGGAAGCCTGGAGCAATGCATAGTTGCCATAACAACTAACAAACTAATTAGTCAAAGAGAGAAGGAAAAAGGGGATCCAAAGAACAAATGAGAACAGAGAGAAAACCATTTTGATTTTGGTTCTCCCCTCCACTCCCCGAATCAGAAAATGCCATTGGGGAAAATATAGTCTGGGCATAATTTGGATTGTTTCTGTAGAGTTAAAAAATATGATTATGATGATTTCAGGAGATTGATTTCAGGGGATTTGTTCAAGCTTGGGGCCAGCCAGCTGATGTTCTCTTATTGCTAGGCTGAGATTCGACATTCCTAAATTTTAGGGAAAGAAATTCTGAAACAGTTTATCAAATGATGCAGAATTAAGCATGGATAATGAAAAGAAAAATCAACCTACCCTAAGAGGGATTTCCTTGCAATTTAACTGAAACGTAAAAACACCTGGAAGGGCTAAAAATGGGTGATGGATTGAATAGCATGCTAGTGAGTCATTCAAAGACAGGCTTCAAAATCTCACATGAATTCTGCCAGCCAGTCCAACTATTGCTCAGGCTACTTAATTTCTTTTCTAATAATTATTTCTTGCACATACCACCCCCTCTTTTCTTTTTTCTTTTCTTTTTTTCCTGTAAGGCACTTCTTTGATAAATGTAGAAGTCTCTTTTGGACTGAGAACTGAACCTGGTCTTTAAAACAGGTGAGATGGAGCTTGCTTTCCCAGAAGTCCCTGGGGGAAGAACAAAGAAGAACATAAAGGGCCTTTGATTAAATTTAAATTACATTAGTTACTCTAAACCTAACATATTTAATAATCTCTCTCTTCTCCCATATCCAAGATTATAACTGGTTATTTTCTGGAAAGGATTTCAGCACTGGGGAAAAAAAAATATTGGCCTTATACTCTTGATATTTCCAATGTCAATGCCATATTAGAGCATATTTGTTTCTTTGTATCCCATCTTTTTAGGGGCTGCAGTGGCTCAGTGGCTAAGATGCTGAGCTTGTCGATCAGAAAGGTTGGCAGTTTGGTGGTTCGAATCCCTAGCACCGCGTAATGGAGTGAGCTCCCATTACTTGTCCCAGCTTCTGCCAGCCTAGCAGTTCGAAAGCATATAAAAAATGCAAGTAGAAAAATAGGGACCACTTTGGTGGGAAGGTAACAGTGTTCCATGCCCCTTTAGTGTTTAGTCATGCCAGCCACATGACAGCAGTGACGTCTTCGGACAGTGCTGCCTCTTCGGCTTTGTAATGGAGATGAGCATCACCCCCTAGAGCCAGAAACTACTAGCACATATGTGTGAGGGGAACCCTTACCTTTATCCCATCTTTACTATTTTTACAAGTAATTCAAGATGGTGAACATACTCAACATATTTCCCTCCTCCTATTTTCCCCACAATAGGGGAAATCATCCCTGTGAATTGGGTTGGGGGAGAGAGTGTGTGTGTGTGAGAGAGAGAGGGAGAGGAAGGGAGGGAGAGGGAGAGGGAGAGAGAGATTGCCCAAGTGACTCATCTGGCTTTCATGGCTAAAGTGGGACTAGAACTTACAATCTCCTGGTGACTGTCTCAAAGTAACCCAACTAACATTCATGCCTAAGGCGAGACTGTAACTCCCAGTCTTCTAATGATTGGCCCAAAGACACCCAGCTGGCTTTTATTCCTAAGGTGGGACAACAACTCACTGTCTCCTGGTAATTGACTTAAAGTAACCAAGCTGGCTTTCATGGCTAAGTTAGGACTAGAACTCACCTTCTCCTGGTGATTGGTCCAGTTGGTTTTCATGCCTAAAGTGGGACTATAACTCACCATCTCCTGCTGATTGGCCCAAAGCCACCCAGTCAGCCTTCATGGATAAGATGGGATTGTTTTTAGTACTCAGTTACCATGAGGCAGCTTGGTGTTGGGCATTTTGCATTTTTTTCAATGTTCTGGAATGAGGCTATGTCACCAAGATTGTCAATTATAAAAATAGTAGGATAGGGAGAAAAATAGACCTTTACTTGTCTCATCCAGATAAAATGGGACCTAGTGACAAATGGGCATTTTGCCAAGCCCTCAACTTCAAAACAAATTTAGACCTTCCCTTCCCAGGGTACAGACGAACTCAGCTATTTATTTGAAACTGCTTTTTGTGTATGTGTGTAAGTCCCGTTCGGCTTTATCTGTTCAATTTCCTCTCTGTCTCCTGCCTCGCAGTTATGGCTTTGTGGCCCAGAGTTGTTCTTTGCTGATAAAACTAGCAAAAGCCAGACTAAATGCCACGATAAACAAGACACAACAACTCAAATCTCTGCTAATATTCCCTACACATAAATAGCTTCCATGTCTCTAAGCTTAGGTGGTGGTTGTTATTTTAATCATTAATGTCACTCATCCAGGCTATGCACAAAGGACCAAGCATTGTCAATATTCCAGTAACAATCATCCCTGCACTCTTGTAGAGAAAGGATAATTTTGTGGAGTCAAAGAATGGGTTGACTTTAGCTTGACACTGAAATCAAGGAAAGTTGGTTGTCTGTTGGGCAGTCTAATCAGTTCAAAGGGGTCTGCAGGCAAGCAGTTTTAGTTAGCCTCCTAACCTCAAGGTCAGTGTTATTAACCCCTTTGGGAGATTCAAATAACTGGACTTTCTCCAGTGCACAGTTTCGGTTTGACCTATATGTGTCAGTAGAGCCTCAATCAGCAATTCTTAACCATAAGCTCAGCCATTCCTTCTGGGGAAAGTGTGACAGTTTACATAGAAATACACAAAAGGAAACCCCGAGGAAACAAGGAGGAAGGACAGATCATCGACACAGACTTGGAGAAAGCAGCTATCAGGAAGTTGCTTATTTGCTGTATGGATGGGATTACATAATTTGAGGTCCAGCCCTTCATTGGGGAACCTGACCTTTCTCTTGTCTTGCCTTACCATATTTCAGTGTTGCTGTTTTTACAAAAAACAACACTCTGGTTTTTTTTTTTTTTGGTAATCTGCATGTAACAAGGTGTGTAAAAGATATTGGTTTATGCCTTTCTGTACCAGGTGTGAAATGCATGTGAAAGGACAAGGCTAAAATTTGGCCTTCTGATCTAACATTTACTCCATTTTGAGGTGCTTCCTTTCCCAGGTTGAGGAGAATAGGATGGGATAGGATAGGATAGGATGGGGTAATAATGGAAGGGAAGGGAAGGGAGGAAGGAAAGAAGGAAATAAACCAGATGAAGGGAAGGGAGGAAGGACAGAAAGAAGGAAGGAAACCAGATGAAGGAAAGAGAAGAGAAGAAAGAAGAGCCAAATTATGCTGCTAACTGTTGACAACAAAATGGCAGTGCAATTTCAGGCCATTTGGGAGCATTTCACAGGATGTTTAGAATGGAAATGTTGGTTTTCCAGAAGGATCCTGCCTCCCTATCCACTCTTAAGTTTGAAAAGCAAACAGATGAAACCAAATCCAGTAAGTTTGCAGCCAATTGTTAATGGTTGGATTGCAAGGAGCTATTGTAAAGGAACAGAAGCCACTCACCTATGTTCCACACAATAAAACCTGAAAATGGTTCCTTGTACCAGTTTGGTCACAGCTCATGATGTGCACCAGGTGATGATGTAACAGAAGTGCATATTCCACAATTTGCAACTGGCAATGTACAGGTTGACAAAATCAGAAATGAGGAGATCATAAGCCGCCTGAGAAAGCCAAGGGAACTCATCAAAACCATTAAAAAGTGAAAGTTAGAATATTTTGGACATGTGATGTGACACCTAGAAAAGTATGGCATCCTTCACTTAATCCTCCAAGGAAAGACTGAAGGTAAATGAGGTCCAGGCAGAAGAAGAGCATCATGGCTTCAAAATCTAAGGGACTGGTTTGGACAAAACTCAACAGCACTTTTTCATGCGGCTGTTGATAAAAATAGGATCGACTACATGATCGCCAATGTCTGATGATGGAGATGGCATAAGAAGAAGAATGTATAGGAATTGATGGGGATTTGGCAAAATGCCTATCTCACCATTTCAGGAGACTTGCTAGACCAGGTTGGGCTCTCTTTGACAGAGTGACTGAGATTTTGATAAAAAGTTTATTTTTGAAAACCTGTTCTCCTTCTATTTTGCAAATGGGGCAGCTGCACAGAGGAGAGCATTCTTCCTTCCTTCCTTTCCAAAATAAGAATAATGGTTGATGTATCATCACGAAGGTCAACTCTACCAGGCTGGCAGAACCAGGTAGTCACCTCAGGCAGCAGATGCTGCCAGACAGCAGCTGAGAAATCAGCCAAGTCCATTCCCTTTTGTTGAAAAATGGAGCTGCCTGGGCAATATGGCCATCCTGAGAACACTAAATTGCAGAGGGAACCAAATAATCACCAGTTGGAGCTCCACCACTGGTAATTAGATGGCATCTCCCATCTGGTTGTTTAGGTAGAATGGGAGTTGGACATTTGCTATGGGAACTCTGAAGCTTGAGGAGGGCAAGCTTAAAAGCTACTAAAAATGGTCCTGTTAATAATATAGCAGCTGGCATTAATAATGTAGGAGGATTAGATGTTTTTGATGTGATTCACCATTTAAAATCACTGGATGGGGAAGCGGTGGTGGGGAGAAAGGAATGATCTATGAGCCATGGTGGTGCAGTAGTTAGAATGCAGAACTGCAGGCTACTTCTGCTGATTGCCTACAATTTGGCAGTTCAAATCCTACCAGCCTCAAGGTTGACTCAGCCTTCCATCCTTCTGAAGTGGGTCAAATGAGGAGCCAGATTGTTGGGGACAATATGCTGACTCTGTAAACCACTTAGAGAGGGATGCAAAGCATAGTGAAGTGATATATAAGTCTAAGTGCTATTGCTATCTTCCTTCCTTCTCTCCCTCCCTTTCAGTGGTTAGAATGCAGTATTGCAGGCTGATTCTGCCAACTGCCAGCAGTTCAATCCTGACCGGCTTAAGGTTGACTTCCATCCTTCCAGTGTGGGTAAAATGAGGACCAAGTTTGTTGTGCATAAGATGCTGACTCTGGAAACTGCTTCGAGAGGGCTGCAAACCACTATAAAGCAGTTTATAAGTCTAAGTGCTATTGTTATCTGAATAAAACCCTGGTTTGAAGAAGGAATGATTCATTTGTGTTTCATCTGTCTCTGCAGTCTTGACATTAATCACATCAGTACAGTTTAAGTTAAACCAGGTGTGTCCAATCCCTGCGCCGCAGCCCTGGGCAGCTAGTTATGCGACCCCGCAAGATTAAGCATTATTATATGATCTTTTTCTTTTAGTGATAGTTACTATATTATATATCAGGTAGGGGTGAGATTCAAATTTTTTAACAACTGGTTCTGTGGGTATGGCCTAGTTGGTGGACATGGCTTGATGGTCATGTAACTGAGTGGGTGTGGCCAACTCAATATCACTCACATCGAGGCATGCATCTCCTCGCTTGGCCTCTTATGACTGTGCGGATGCTGCAACAGTTGTAAGTGTGAAAAATGGTCATAAGTCACTTTTTTCAGTGCCATTGTAACTTTGAATGGTCACTCCACCCAAGCAAAGTACCAGCAAAGGAGGGGAAAAAACTCCAGAGAAGTTCCAGAGACAGGAAGTCTAGTCCTGCCAAGAATGTAATCAGGGTTACATACAAAGCAACACCAGAATGTTTCCTTCCTGCCTTCCTTACAGGATTAGGCCAGTAATTTCTTCTAACAACCGGTTCTCCGAGCTGCTTAGAATGTTAACAACCAGTTCTAGTGAACAGGTGCGAACTGGTAGAATTCCAGCCCTGATATCAGGGGTGTCAAACTCGATTTCATTGAGGGCTGCATCAGGGTTGTTTTTGACCTGGGGGGGTCTAAGTGGGTGTGACCAGGTTGGGCATGGCCAGCTTCATGTCACTCATGTTGGGGGCACCTGTAGTGGCCTGAGAGCTGTGCAAGTGAAAATGGGCTCCCCAGCTCTGTTTTCAGCTGTGACAGCCTCCTGCAAGTCTCTGCCAGTGAAAGCGGAGCTGTGCATGGCACTCCCGAGCTCCATTTTCAGCTGCAATGGGCTCCTGCAACCCTCTGCCATAAAAAAAAAAAAAACAGTGCTTGGGAGGGCTGAGCTCCATTTTTGCTGGCAGAGGCATCGCAGGCTGGTTCTTTGCTATTTCTAGGGTGACCCCGTGGGCCAGATTTAAGCACCCAATAGGCCAGATCTGGCCCATGGGCCTTAAGTTTAACATCCCTGTTATATATCTTATAGGCATCTCAAGACAGTTCTTCTTCACTCAATATAGATCAGGCAAGTCAAAAGGTTGGACATAGCTTGGCTAAAATGAAAAGTGAAAAAACAAAAAACAAAACCCAGCTCACCCAGTTTGTACCTGAGTGCCAGCTTTGCTATCAGTGTTATGTGCAGTTAAGCCCTTAAACTGTAGTCCTGCATACATTTCAGGGAATAGCAAATCCCAGAGAACACGTCAAGATTTCTAAATAGGAGTATTCTGCAGATGTCTTCTTTTGGGGGAGAGGAACCTATGCAGATGGCCCTTGGATATCCTCCAGCTTTTCTATGCATTGGGGAGACCGTTTCAGCAATATGTCTCCCAGCTCACCACAGAAATAATTCTTCAGCAATTCTTTGCTTATATGGTTTATTGTGGAGGCCTCTATGGCTTATTTTCTTTTTCCTAGGAAACTTGTTTCTGCTGGTATTTTTAATATCAACTCAGGAGTCATCTTCATTATGGAGAATTGAGGGTCAGTGGAAAAGAGGAGATTCCCAAGGGAAAATATTTGTAGAATATTTTTCCCCAGGAGGATAAAAATGATCAAAGGGGGAAAATCCCTGATGCCTTCTCAGGAATAAGCAAAAACATGAATTTTAAGAAATTTCAGCTTGGTTTTCCTTCCCTCTCTTGTTTCTCACAAAGGACGGAAAATACAGATGATTTAAAAAAAAATCTTCCTTTGATCCCAGTCTTGGAAAAAATGAGAAAGAATTATGATCTGCCTTAGTCAGTTCTCTGAGAGGAGGAGGAGGAAGGACAGAAGTGTATTAAGCTAGCAAGCCATCTGAGAGACAATTACAAAACAATAAAAAAAGAAAGAAAAACTATTAGAATATGCCTTATACAACAGCAAAAGAAGGCTGGTACCCTTGTTTTGTGCACTGGGCCACAAAGACAGAAAAGAACCTTCACAGAAGGAAGGACATGAAAGGAATTCATTGTATACGCACACACACACACACACACACACACCTCACAAAAACCAACCAAGGGGGAGGACCTCAAAGGAGTAACACAATGGTATATATTTCAGCCTTCTCAAATGCAACAATAATACTAAAGAGATAAAATAGCTTAACAGATTTGGAACAAAGGATAAGGAAAGAGTGTGGCACATAAGAGGCAGAAACAGAGAAATCCAATTTCCAGGATTGATACAGAGAAGTAACTGCTACTGCAGTAGAACCACTGTCCTTTCTATGAAATCTTAGTAATTGGAAAAAGAACTGAGGGAAAGGGAGAGAAATATTTCCCTATGAATTAATCTTTATCAGGTTTATTTTCCCTGTACAAGAACAAGGAAATGCCCAAGCATGGCATTTCGGAGACTGTAGGGAAAGAGCCTTACCAATCCTGGCATGTGTGGTATCCATAAAGTTGGTTCCTTTACAAGTCTCACAGTGGATTGCAAGACCAAAAGTGATGGCGTATCTTCCAGAATATTAGAGACAAGATGTCCTGAAAGCAAGCATTTCCATGGAAAATGTCTACAGAGAATAGTCTCAGCTGAACTAGAAGAACAAGTATGGGCTAAGGTATTTATCTGGAAGGATTAATGTCAGGCAGAGCTCCATTCAAAATCCAGGAAAGAAATACTTAGACTCTTTAGTTTAGAGAAAAGACATCTTTTACTGAAAGTGAAGTGGTAGCAACCAAAGAATTCTGAATCTGAGAAATTAGGCGCACAATTCACATATACAAAGTGATGGAAATGTTCCCCAATAGTTCAGATGACACTTCCAATTAGAAATTGTGAATATGATCATGTGGGCATCTTCAGGTGATGATGAGGCCTCTGTCCGTTGACCTTGGCATATTTTGATAATGGGTTGCAGTTGCATAGAGAAAAGAAAGCTAAGCAAGAAATAGAAACCTAACTCTATTGTATGCTTCCCCCCCCCCATTTACACAACAGAAGAATTTAACACCTCCAGCTCACTTCCCAGACTTTCCCTTCCTCCCCCCCGTTACCTATGGCAGTCGAAAGATGCAAAGCAATAGTAGAAGATCTTGAAGGCTGACATTCGGCCCTCCTAGAAAAAGGAAAACCATCAGTCCTAGAGGAGAGAGAGGAGAAAATATAAAGAGAATTATTAATCATTCAGCAATTACAAAACAATACACTCCTAAGGCTTATCAGGATACTTGGAACGAAATGGTTTGATCAACTTAGGGGCTTTAATGTCAGTTTCGTTAACCCATTCGGCTTGCGAAGAAGGGAAATGTTTCCAGGCTACAAGATACTGGAGTCGACCCCTCCATTTACGAGAGTCCAGAATTTCTTTAACTTCAAAATGCTGTTCACCTTCAATCAGTATTGGTATGGGAGGGTCAGCTTGGATGGGTCTTAGATCAGAAGTACGTTCAAGTTTTAGCAAACTAGCATGGAAAACCGGATGAATTCGTCGAAGAGTTTTGGGTAAGTTCAGCTGGACTGTTACAGGATTTATAATGTGTTCAATCGTGAAAGGACCAACATATTTAGGACCAAGCTTCTTTGACTTTTGAGTGGTCTGCAGGTATCTGGTGGACAGGAAAACCTTGTCGCCCACTTTATATTCTTTCTGTGGGGATCTTTTCTTGTCTGCAAATTTCTTATGAGCTTGATGGGCCTCATCTAATGCTTTGCGTGTCACTGGCCAGTTAAGTTGGAGTTGAGTTATCCATTCATCCAACGAATGGATGTTAGGTTTTTCATGAGGAAGTTCAGGTATGGGAATGAAATCTTGTCCCGAAGCCACTTTAAATGGAGTAAATCCAGTACTACTGTGTACGGAGTTGTTATATGCCACTTCGGCAAACGGTAGTAATTCGGACCAGTTATCTTGTTGATAATTTATGTAACATCTAAGATACTGTTCTAACACTACGTTAGTCCTCTCACAGGTCCCATTAGTTTAGGGGTGGTGGGTGGAGCTTAACCCCTGGGTGGAGCCTATTAACTTCAGGAACTCTTTCCAAAAATTTGAGGTAAACTGGACCCTTCTGTCAGAGATTATGCGTTCCGGAACACTATGTAACCTATAGATATGTGAAATAAACAGTTTACCCAGCGTCTTAGCAGAGGGAATCTTGGAACAAGATATGCAATGTACTTGTTTGGAAAACAAATCAGTCACTACCCAGATGACTGTGTTTCCACCACTTTTGGGTAATTCTACTATAAAGTCCATAGAGATTTATTTCCAGGGAGTCGTTGGTCTAGCTACATTTTGTAACAATCCTACTGGCTTACCAGGAGGTCTCTTTGCCGAAGCACAAATTGGACAGCTAGCTACATAAGCTTCAATGTCCTTTTTTAAAGTAGGCCACCAGAATTGCTGCTTAACCAGATGTAAGGTCTTCACAAATCCGAAGTGGCCAGCTGCTTTAGAATCATGAGCCTGTTGTCGTATTTGGCCCCTCAGCACCTGTGGCACATACAACTTGGCCCCCACCCAACCCAAGCCATCTCTAATTGTATAGTCACTTGAATGAGCCAGGAACCATTCGTCCAGTTTTAAAGCTTCTTTTAATTGTTTGGTAAGGTCATTCGATAAAACCTCTTCTTGGGTTTTCCTTCGGGCTCTGGTGATCACTGGGGCAGCTCAATGTTTGGCTGAGACAATTGGGCTTATCACCTCCTGGCGCATACTATTATATTGGGGTAGTCTAGAGAGAGCATCTGCCATGAAGTTCTTCCCTCCTGGAATGTACTTCAAGGAGAAATTGAATCGCTTGAAGTACTGGGCCCAACAAACTTGTTTAGGGGACAGTTTCCGGGGCATTTTTAAGGCTTCCAAATTCTTATGTTCAGTCCATACCTCAAATGGGTGTTTTGCTCCTTCCAGGAAATGTCTCCAGGTCAGCAAAGCCCAACGAACTGCAAAAGCTTCTTTCTCCCAGACGGCTCATCTTCTCTCTGTTTCAGACAGCTTACGGGAGGTATACGCACAAGACTGTAAGGTCCCTTTCTCGTTGGCTTGAAGTAATACCGCTCCAATAGCCACATCACTTGCATCGGCTTGAATCACGAAAGGAGTGTCCATATCCGGGTGCTTCAGCACTGGTTCTGCAGCAAACAGTCGTTTTAGCTTTTCAAAAGAGGCTTGGCACTCCATGGACCACTCCAGCAGCTTTCCTGGCCTTGGCTTCACCTCCCGTTTTGTTTTCAAGAGATTTGTGATGGGCATTGCTATCTTAGCAAACATCGGGATGAATTGCCGGTAAAAATTTGCAAATCCCAAAAAGCTTTGAAGTTGTTTTCTGGTGCGTGGTGGAGCCCATTCCAGAACGGCACGCACCTTCTCTGGATCCATCTCTATGTCTTCAGATGAAATGCGATATCCCAAATAGTCAATTTTGTCTTGGTGGAATTCACACTTTGACAATTTAGCATACAACTTAGAGGCACACAGTTTTTGTAGAACCGACCGCACTAATTTCACATGTTCATCCAGAGTTTCCGTGTAGATAAGGATATAATCAAGATAAACCAGAACCCCCCTGTATAAATGTTCATGTAACACTTGATTGATAATTTGCATGAATACAGCTGGGGCCCCTTGTAAACCAAAAGGAAGACGTTGAATTGGAAGCAACCCATCGGGCAGTTAAAAGCGGTCTTCCACTCATCCCCTTCCTTAATTCGAATTCGGTAGTATGCTTCTCTCAAATCCAACTTCGTGAAAATCTTTCCCTTCGCTAAATGGGCCAACATGTCCTTCATCAAAGGAAGGGGGTACACGTTTTCCACAGAAATAGCGTTCAAATTTCTGTAATCCACCACCAAGTGTTTGGAACCATCTTTCTTTTCCTGGAACAACACTGGGGCCGCTACTTGGGGTCTAGCAGGTTGAATGAAACCACGTTCCAGATTTTTATCGATAAACAATCTTAGCTCTTCCAATTCCCGTGGGGTCATTGAGTACAACTTTGGTTTTGGGAGCTTCACCCCAGGCAAAATCTCAATAGCACAGTCTGTTGGCCGATGAGGCGGAAGCTCATCCGAGGCCTTCTCACTGAACACTTCTTTTAAATCCCAATACTCTTTAGGAATTTTCTCCTCATCTTTCATGGGCTCAGTACCTGTGGAAGCTATTTCAATTAGGTCCTCAGGCTTCGGCTGGGATCTGGCCCCTCCTCTCGGTCGCTGCTTTGTGCATATGCGCAACAACCCCTTTCTCCAGTTAACCTGGGGGTTCCATTTCCGGAGCCAGGGCAATCCCAGTATTAATGGTTGCTCCATCCCAGGGACCACAATAAAATGCAGGGTCTCATCATGCTCTCCTATGATCATTTCTATAGGTTCCGTGACAAAACAGGCGGGGCAACCTCCAGCCACTGATCCATCTAGTTGGCAAAAGGAAATGGGCATCTTCAAAGGTTTTAGCTTTAGGCCCATTTTCTTCACTACTTCCGTGTTGATTATACACCTTGTGCACCCAGAATCTTCGACCCCTGAATTGGGTACCCTCAACTTCACCGGAATGGTCATAGGGCCCATGCTTGGACTTACCAGGAAGTCATCTTCCGAGTCAGAATCCTCCTCCTCAGGGGTCACTGGGGTTTCTGATTCCTCTCCTGTGGGAGGGGCGACCTCTACCGTCTCTTTCGACTTTAGTGCTGTTTCGCGAGGCTTCGCTGGGGACTTTTCAGGTTTCTTTCCTTCCTTTGGCACCCCCTTTGGCTCCAACTTGACTCTGCAGTTCACAGCCCGGTGACCTTCTTTCCCGCATCTAAACAGGCCAAGGGTTTGGGTCTTGCCGCCACTCCTCCCTTCTGAGGTTTAGGAGCCTCTTGAGGACGTTGGTGGGAAAACTTGCTCCACCCATAACCTCCCCGCCGTTTACTTCGGATTAAATCAATCTCCACTTCTTCTGCCAGCAAGTACCACATCTGCAAGTCATTGAGGTCTCTTCTAGCAGTGCATCTCTGGTATACATCTTCATTTAAACCATCTTTAAACAGTTCTATCAGGGCTTCTTGGGGCCAGCCTCGGAAATGGCTGGCTAACTGTCTAAATTCTTGGGTGTAGTCAGCCACAGACCTCCGCCCCTGTTTTATGGCTTTCATCCTAATTCGGGCCTTGCGTTCTGCCAATGGGTCCTCAAACCTAGCCCGCAGTGCAGCCATGAATAGGTTATAATTCAGCAGCTGAGGAGCATTATCATTATGCAAGATCACCATCCACTCTGCCGCTATTCCCTCCAGAGCCCTGGTAACACACCTCACTTTGGCTGCTTCTGAGGGAAAATCCTCCCCATATTCTTCCATATGGCTCCAAACTTCAGCTAGGAAAAATCCCAATGTTTTGCCCCCTCCCCTGTATTTTACTTCTAACAGAGGCAGCCTAGGAGCTCTACGCCTTCTAGGAATCACACCTCCCGCTGAAGGCCCCAGGGCTGCTACTGGATCGGGTTGATTTATGGGAGAGGGAGTTGCTCTGCTTCTTCTGGCTGGGGCTACTTCCCCTCCCCCTTCATACCTTTGTGCAGCTTGAGGTTGTTCAAAGGCTTCATTAAGGAGTCTCCTGGCTTGATCCAGCAAGAGTTCCCTCTTTTCCTTCTCTTGCCAAGGCTCCTCTTTTCCACGCCAGCGGGTAGTTGTGACCCCGGGGGGGGGGTCCTCCTCCGGATCCTCTTGGTCACCATTTGAAGATGACATGATGTCCAGGCCCCCTCAGAAGAAAATTGGGTATTCTCTCCGGGTGGGCTGGTGGGAGATTCAGAATAATGTCAGGCGGAGCTCCATTCAAAATCCAGGAAAGAAATACTTAGACTCTTTAGTTTAGAGAAAAGACATCTTTTACTGAAAGTGAAGTGGTAGCAACCAAAGAATTCTGAATCTGAGAAATTAGGCGCACAATTCACATATACAAAGTGATGGAAATGTTCCCACCCCCAATAGTTCAGATGACACTTCCAATTAGAAGTTGTGAATATGATCATGTGGGTATCTTCAGATGATGAGGCCTCTGTCCATTGACCTTGGCATATTTTGATAACGGGTTGCAGTTGCGCAGAGAAAAGAAAGCTAAGCAAGAAATAGAAACCTAACTCTATTGTATGCTTCCCCCCCCCCTTTACACAACAGAAGAATTTAACACCTCCAGCTCACTTCCCAGACTTTCCCTTCCTCCCCCCATTACCTATGGCAGTCGAAAGATGCAAAGCAATAGTAGAAGATCTTGAAGGCTGACAATTAATCTCTATGTTTCTACTGTGCATTAAGCCTTGGGTTGTCATTACCAAGGTTTGTTGAAGAAGCAAACATATCTCACCCGCACTGTATATCGGGCATTAACACCACTGAGCAGGTTCAGAGGTATTTCTCAAAAAAAGTTCTCCACCCCTTTACTTACAATAGAATTCCCTATGCCTCCGGGCTTGAAATTCTGGGCCTGGACAATCTAGAACTGCGCCGCCTGTGGTTGGATCTAAACATGATTCACAAAATTGTCTGCTACAACATCTTGCCTGTCAATGACTTTTTCAGCCTCAACCACAATCATACACAGGCAAACAACCGATACAAATTCAGGGTAAACCACTCCAAACTCGATTGCAGAAAATATGACTTCAGCAACAGAGTGGCCAATGCCTGGAACGCCCTACCTGACTCCGTTGTTACAGCCTCTACCCCTCACAGCTTCAACCTCAAACTGTGTACCGTGGACCTCACCCCATTCTTAAGAGGTCCTTAAAGGGGGCGTGCTTTAGTGCACCAGCGTGCCTACTGTCCCTGTCTTACTGTCCCCATTTATCTGTATTTACTTCCTTTGTTCATGTTTATGTTCATACTTTTCCTTGTTGTCTTCTACATGTTTGACAAATAAATTAATATCTTGATTTATACATTTGCATGATGTTCCAAACAAGAAAGCAGTACTGTGGCTTCATATCTGTTTCTCCCTCTAGATTTTCAACCTCAAGAACTCTCATCCATGGCAATCCTGTCTGGAGAATTTTCTGAAGATGAGAATACATATCTGTGCAAGTTGAGGCAGGAAGACAGTATCGTATGATCCAACCAGAACAGAACAGAATAAGAGAGTTGAAAGGGGCATTGGAGGTCTTCTACTCCAGCCCACTGCTCAAGTAGGAGACCTGACACCATTTCAGATGAAGGGCTGTCCAACTTCTTCTTAAAAAGCTCCAGTGTTGGAGAACCCACAACTTTTATAAGCAAATTGTTCAGTGGTAGGATTAAGAATTTTTTACTACCAGTTCTGTGGGTGTGGCTTGGTGAGAGTGGCTTGGTGAGCGTGGCAGGGGAAGGATACTATAAAAATCTCCATTTCCACCCCACTCCAGGGGGAATGATACTGCAAAATCCCATTCCCTCCACACCCCACTAACCTGCTTTCCAGCTCCATTCTCCTGTGCAGGGCAACAAAAGAAGACCCAGCCAATCAGCTGGGACTCAGGAGGCAAGGAATAGATGAGGGCAGGGCCAGTCAGAGGTGGGATTTGCCAGTTCTCTGAACTTCTCAAAATTTCTGCTACCAGTTCTCCAGAATTGTTTGAAACCTGCTGAATACCACCTCTGAAGTTGTTCCACTGATTAATTGTTCTAACTGTGAGGAAATTCCTCCTTAATTCTAAATTGGTTCTCTCCTTGATTAGTTTCCATCCATTACTTCTTGTCCTTGCTTCAAATGCCTATTGAGAATAGGTTAACTGCCTCTTCTTTGTGGCAGCCCCTCAAATATTGGAACACTGCTATCATATTACCCTTACTCTTTCTTTTCAATCCATGTGATATATTTCTCTTCTCCATCCGCTCTTTTTTGGTAGGGACTTAGTATAGCCTCCTTATTATGGATCCCTGTATGTTCCATTATGGGTCCCTGTATGGAGACACAGTGCAAGTTCAATTGAACAAATCAATAATCAACATTAACCATCGTTGATAGGTGCACTGAAGAAGACAATGCTTCTTCTTCTAGGTTTCTCGTTTTTCCATTCTTCAGCCTGCTGCCTTTAATTTGTGCATCATTTTGCTTCAAAATGACCCAGAAGTAAGATGTAGCAATGTGAATGTGATGGGGGGGCGTGTGAAAAAGAGGAAGAAATTGACATCCTGAATTCACCCATCCTTAACACATATGCACAGATACTTATTATGATAATGAAAACAATAACACACAGCAGCACATATTTCAGCTTCTAAGAAGCTTGCCGTTCCTATTCCTCTAAATGGCAACTATTTGTCAAAATGCTGAGTCGAAGATGAACATGAATTAGTGATGGGAGGATGATTTTCTCTACTTTTTTTTTTTTTTTTTTGAGACTCTTTTCTCTACAAATTGCTGTGGTCTGTATCACACATTTCCAGAATTCCAGTTTAACAACCAGCATTGCTAAGTAATTCTGGGATCAGAGTATATGCACGATTCGCTTCAGGCTTCAGATCGTTTGCATCTGTCCTCCCATTTGCATTGCTGAAGATCATGTGGGCATTGATAAAACCAAAGAAGGGGAAAAATGCAAATGGCTCCTTTTCATGTGGCTTTTTGCAAGCGCATAGGAGCATAAAATGCATACATCAGTGAAACACGCCGCTCCAGAAGAATCCTAATTAAATCAGATCAGTTCTCTTTTTCTTTTCTTTTGTGGTTTCCCCCAAATTTCCCCAAGAAAACTTCAACAGAAAAAACAAAGAAAGTCCAGTGGTCTCCTGTAAAAAAGCATCTTTGGGACAACCAGGACCTGGATGACTGAGAATCTCTACAGACTTTTAGCTATACAATTTGGGATGAACACCCTTTGAATGGTGTGGGATTAGGAATGGATTTCCAGAGGGGAAAAATGCAGACTACAGGAAACAGAAGCACTACTTAGGTGATCCTGGGGACACAGATAAACCCTCCAAGTGCTTCAAAGATCCTCTAAAAGGATGCAAATGACCAGCTATTTGCAATGAGTATAAATCCTCCCATTCCTCACTATTCTGTCAGAACTGAAGAAGCTTCTTGGGTGAGAAGCGAAACATCTTCAAAAGAAAAAACAAGAAAGTGCAGTTGCCTCCTGAAAAAGCACCTTTGGGACAACCATGACCTGGAGGATGGAGAATCTCTATAGACTTCTCCAAGAAAAGTGCTTGAATTGTGGACTGAGCTATTGTTAGTGAGGGGAAGGAAGACAATAAATTGAAAATAAACTATTAATAAACTTAATCTACTTTGGGAAAACATTTTCTTATGAAGGTTTAAAATAGGAAATATCATGGAGACACACTGTATCCTGTTTTCCGAAAGCAACATTTTGTCCACTAAGTCTCTAATAAAAAAAACCCTCCCTGTTTATGACCCTGCAATCCCTTAATTCGCTGTAGAGTCAGGGCGACTGGATGGAGTTTAGCGTTTATTGGCTGGATGCCCTTCCGGATGCCTACATGGAGTTCACAGCAGAGTTTTTTTACTTTGCACCCTGAGAAAGTAACATTTGCCGCTATCTAGGATTAAATTCTCAACCTTCTGAATTGGAGGCAAGCAGTGGTGGGATTAATTTTTTTTTACTACTGGTTCTGTGGTCATGGCTTAGTGGGCATGGCTTGGTGAGTGTGACAGGGGAAGGATACTGCAAAATCTCCATTCCCTCCCACCCCACTAACCTGCTTTCCAGTTCCGTTTTCCTGTGCAGGGCAACCAAAGAAGACCCAGCCAATCAGCTGGGACTTGGGAGACAGAGAATAGATGGGGGCAAGGCCAATCAGAGGTGGTATTTGCCGGTTCTCCGAACTATTCAACATTTCTGCTACTGTTTCTCCTAAACTGGTCAGACCACCTGCTGAGGGCCATCTCTGGAGGTAAGTTTCTTCGCCACTAGGTTATCACACCACTCAATCTACTTAGTCTCTTATATAGTTATGGAAAAAAATGAAGGAGGCTTCCAGTCAGCTCCAAATAAAAGCAAATAGATCTCTATTGACTTTCTCTTAAAACTCAAAAATTTCAGGAATATCAGAGGAAAAAACACCGAGGGGCTATGAGACTACAATTATAACTTGTTCTCTGTCACATTTATATTCTCCCATAAACAGATTGAAGATCTACACATCTTTGGAAGTCTTCTAGAATAGACAGGGTAAAAGATAGCATTTTATCTTCTCGTTGGACTCTTTACCTGATGCAGCCTCAGGGCTATTTTTTATAGAACAGATACATCATTTATCATCTATATACTATAAAATGCTGGTGATGCCATATAAAATCTTAAGGCCCTGTCACACTGCCCAACGGATGCAAAACATCTGCAAAAAGGATACAGCGGACGAGAAAAATGTTCCATCCATTGTTATCCGCTCTCAAAAGGGGCAAAAATTTGCATAACCAGAGCGGATAACACAGAAAGGAATGGACGCGGGGAGGACACAGAGCAGATGGAAAGCGGATGCGGAACGGAAGCCTAGAGGATGGAAGCGGATGAGAGCAGATGGCACATCCGCAGGGCTTCCGGGGGGCCTCAGCAAAGCAGACGCGGAATGGATACAGTGGATGCACAGCGGATGAAGTGGATGCAGAGGGGAAGCCTAGCGGATGCACAGTGGAAGCCTAACAGATGCCTAGCGTTAATTGCGCATGTGGGGAGGATGCATTGTGTTAGCCCCGCGGATATAAAGTGAAGCAGCTCGGAAGCAGGTCACCATTCAGAAGAAAGACCTGCTGCCGGACAGATTGACAGCCTTGCCTGCCCTGCCTGCATGCCTGCCTGCAAGGCTTGCAGCAAGCCTTGCTGCCAGCCTTGCTGCCAGCCTTGCTGCCAGCCTCCCTGCCAGCCTTGCTGTCTGTCTGCCTGCCAGCCTTCCTGCCAGCATCCCTGCCAGCCTTGCTGTCTGCCTGCCTGCCAGCCTTGGTTCCTGCCTGCCTGCCAGCCTTGGTTCCTGCCTGCCTGCCAGCCTTGGTGCATGCCTGCCTGCCAGCCTTGGTGCCTGCCTGCCTGACAGCCTTGGTGCCAGCCTTCCTGCCAGCCTTGGTGCCAACCTTCCTGCAAGCCTTGGTGCCTGCCTGCCTGCCTGCCAGCCTTGGTGCCTGCCTGCCTGCCTGCCAGCCTTGGTGCCTGCCTGCCTGCCAGCCTTCCTGCCAGCCTTGGTGCCAGCCTTCCTTCCAGCCTTCCTGTCAGCCTTGGTTCCTGCCAGCCTCCCTGCCAGCCTCCCTGCCAGCCAGCAACCCCACAACCATGGGGAAGAACAGAAAGCCTCAGCCATCTGCTGCCAGCCCTGGCAAGAGGGACAGAGCCACCATCCCACCCCCTGGCCCTCACTCTGGTTCTGCTGGGGCTTCTGTAGCACGGGCTCGCTCTTCTGGGGCTGGAGCTTCTGCTGCTTCTGCTTCTGGAGGAGCTGCTGCTGCTGCTTATGGTGGTGGTGCTTCTGCTGGTGACTATGCTGATGCTGCACCCCAATGGCGCTTCAGACAAGCACTCCAGCACCAGCCACCTCCACAGCACCTGGATCCTTCATCCCTGAGACTGAGCGACCAAGAGGAGTGCCAGAGACTCATTTTTGTTTTATAGCTTGTTGTTAATAAAGTCTATCTTTGATTCACACACTTGCTTCATTTCTTTTTTTTAATAAAGACTTGGTGGAAACTTTTAGAAATAGTTTAAGCCTTTGCATGCTTGAGGGATGGGTTAAGATAGCTGTGGAATGGGCAGGGATACCTGTGGGATGTGTAATAGCTGTGGGATGGGTAAGGATAGCAGTGGGATGGGCAGGGATACCTTTGGGATGGGTTAAGATAGCTGTGGGATAGATAAACCTCCAGTGCAAGCATAGTGGGACTGTATGGTCCACCCTCCCAGGTGCTACACATATGGCCCTTTATTATCAATAATAATGTAATCAATCATACACACATATCAACATAAACACAACTCTTTATTAAATGCCCTTAATGCATCCATTAAGCATCTATCATCCTGTCTTGCCACTCTACTGCTCCAGCTGGGGAGTTGCACCAGTGTCTCAGGAGGTTGCGCTGCTTCTTCCCTTCACGTGAGGCTCTGTTGGGGCCTTGCACATCCTCAGTGTCTATCAGGTTTCGCCCTGGCCTCCATTCTCCAGGCTCTATGTCCCCATTGCCAAGTTGGAGGTCCACGAGCCCGTTCTGCAACACTGGATAGCGGGTGCGCATGAGATTGTGCAGGATGCAGCAAGCTTCCACTATGTTCCTCACGGTCTCTGGGCGATGCTGCATGGTGGTGAGAAGTACCTGGAACCTGTTGGCCAGGATGCCAAAGGCGTTCTCCACCACCTGCCTTGCCCTGGACAGCCTGTAATTGAAGATCCTCTCTTCATGGGTGAGGCATCTGGAGGTGTAGGGCTTCATGAGTTAGGTTCTGAGGGAGAAGGCGTCATCCCCCACGATGAAGTAGGGCACATCTTGCATGTCGTTGGGCAGGGGGTCTGGATCTGGGAAGCCCACGATGAGGTTGTGTTCCAGCCCCTCCTTGAGGTGACTGGCATTGTATACCTGGGCATCTGAAGATGAGCCGTTGCCTGAAGCATCGATGTACATGAACTTGTAGTCAGCATCGACCATGGCAAAGAGGATGATGCTGAAGAAGCCCTTGTAGTTGAAATAAGTGGACCCCGACTTGGCTGGAGATTTGCAGGCCACGTGCTTGCCATCTATGGCTCCAACGGTGTGTGGGAAGTTCCACCTCTGATACCACTGCTCTGCAACTTTCTTCCATCCTTCTTCAGTGGTGGGGCACTGGAGGAGCTCCTCCATGTATTCTTCGATGATGGCCTGCACCACTTCTCTGACCACAATGCTGATGGTGTTGGGTGGCACCCTCCAGCTGTACTGCATGCTCCTGTAGGTGGTCCCTGAGGCCAGGTGGCGCAGAGTGAGTGCCACCTTGAGCCCAGGTTCTGGGCTGGGCCGGAAGTTGGTGTTTGCCTTGGTCAACCTGGGTGTCAGCCGCTGCACAACTTCGTCAAACATGGCTGGAGGCATCCTCATGAAGTTCTGGAATGCCTGAGTGTCTTCGTTCCTGAGCTCCATCATCAGCTTGTTGTACAGTCCGTCCTCTGCTCTTCTGGCGAACCATCTTCGTACCCAGACGCTTCTTGGCCGCCCCTTTTTCTTCCTGTAGTAGAGTTCACAGAGCCTGTAGATGGCTTCGCACTGTTGCAGAACGATAGTGGCTGCCAAAAGGACTTTGTTACGATCCACAGTGGACATGACTGGATGCTGTGGAAGAGGAAGAGTCAGATGAAGGCTGCAGAGGTCTGCACCGCAGGGCTGCTGGTCTGAAAGTGAGATCCAGGTGAGTTGCTCCCCCTTTTTATAGGCAGTATAGGTTTTCCACTGTGTGTCCCTTTGCATCCTCTAGGCATCCTCTAGACATCCTTAATATCCGAGATAGGTCCCTTCTGCGAATGTTTTTTCCATTTTAAATGCTTTGTTTCCGTTCTGCATCCGCTAGGCATCCATTCTGCATCCGTTCTGCATCCGTTCTGCTTCCTCCCTGCGTCCGTTTATCGCTGGAGCGGATTTGAGTTGCGTGGATGTGCAGCAGATGCCTAGCGGATATAGCGGATGCATAACGGATGCAGAACGGATTCCTAGCGGATGCCTAGAGGATGCAGAATGGACGCATTGGATACATTTTCTGCTCAAAAGTTTTGAGCAGTTCAAAACTTTCTGAGCGGATGAAACGTCAATAAACGGATGCTGGACGGATAGAGAGGATGAAAAATGGAGGCAGTGAGTACAGAACGGATACATCGCATTAATCAATGGATGACAAGTGTTTTCCTCTGTTTTACATCCTCTTTCCATCCATTGGTGCAGTGTGACAGGGGCTTTAACAACATTGGGATTGTTCTCTCTTCTTTGACCTGTCCTGACATGAAGGACATTTTTATAGCCCTACTTGGACATGACTATGATGATGAAGGAAAGTTGGTTTTTAGATATTATGTAGATATTATTTTAGATATTATTTGGAGTATTGACTTCCTTATCTTCTAATGTAACCTTTGCAATCATAGGTCTTTCATCTCATGAAATTCCTTCAGATCTTTATCTCGAGGAAAAACCCACAATAGTTCTGCACTACAACATAGGAAACACATATAAGTGATGTGGTGGTTGGGACAGGTTGTTTCATAAAATACAGCGTAGATTTGAAATGCCCTGACCCTAAATCATTAAGAAGACTTTGAAGATCTGGTTCTTCTCTCTGGCACTGATGCAGGATGCTGTCTGGACCTGCCTTAGGATGGAGTATGCATCTTACTGCCATGGCTCTGTTGTTTTTTAAATCATTCTTCTACATAGTTCTGATATATCCAGCCCTTTGTTAACTTGCAAGTGAGCAGAGGAATAAATAAAGAAATAGATAAACATTTTTTTGAACTCTTGTTCTTTTACTTGCAGGGTGACAATGTCTCCAGAAGGATGTCTACTGTGGAGCAGTAAATGCTTCTTTGTTCTGCAAGCATTTGCTTGTACAAAAGTTGAGAGTGTTTTCGAAATTTGAATGAACTTGAGTTTCAAGGACACTGGAATAAGAATTTAAAAAAATCCTGAAGAAATACATGGTAGTCATTTTTTTTTTTTCAGATTTCCCTCCTTAGCTTAGAGAAAGCCAGGGATAGCACTATTAAAACCTATAAATAACCTGCTGCTTGAATCTCACTGGTTGTTCCAGCATTTCTTGCTATAACTTCCCTTTTTTAGAGGATCAAATAAAGGAGCAAGTGAGAAGCCTACTGATGCGGTCATCTAACATTTATTTTTATTTGCTTTCTTTTTTTTAATAGCCTGTCACACATACAAACCAGCAAAGAAAATCCCCATTCATTAAGCAGAGTAGATTTTCATTAATGTTGATTCACCAAGAGCTGAATCAATCTTCTGTGACCAACAACCTCTGTTCCCCAGGGAGAACAAAGCTGTTTAACAAATTAGCTCAACAGATTGTTGTAGGTATTGTACAGCAATGAGAGAGGTATGTAGATTAGCCTAGTGTGCATGAGAAAAATGGCATTAAGTGGTCTCCATGCAATGTGCATCTTGGGTGAAGTAGATCAGTGGGGAGACTAAGACAGATTTGCTTAACTGACCCCCAATCTTTCTTTTGTATTTAGGACTCTACTCAAAGCATACTAAAGAGTAGCATTATCCTTGCCCAAAGACAGAGACCAAAGAGATTGAATTCCTCGATAGCAGGAACAGTCTTGTCATGTATCTGGAATCTTGCTAAAACATGTAGGTGGGGGAAATGACTAAGGTCAGGCCATCTAAAAATATTAGATGGTCAGAAGACATTTGTGAATTTATTTCTTGTTGTAAAGGTAAAGATTTCCCTGTCTAGTCATGTCCGACTCTGGGGTGCATAGCTCATTTCTGTTTCTTGGCCAAGGAAGCCAGTATTGTCTGAAGACATTTTTTGTGGTTGTGTGGTCAGCATGACTACACACTAAAGGCACATGGAATGCTGCTACCTTCCCATTGAAGTGGGCAGGGGGTTGGACTAGATGAGCTACAAGGTCTCTTCCAACTCTGTTAATCTGTATCTGTGTCCTAATTCCTAGTCATTTGGTGAGACCATGCAAATGGGCCCTTCTCAGTGGTGGCCCCTTCTTTATGGAACATCATTCCCTCCCGAAACATGAATGATTGCCACTCCATCTATCTCTATCACTTTTCCAAAAGGCCCTGAAGATGTGGTCTTATCATGGCCCGGGGGACCACATATGGAGATGGAACCAATCAAGTGGCTGATGTGATTGTGTTGTTATTGCATAGATGTGTGGGGTTGGGGGCGTCATGGATTCTTATGCTGTGGGTTTTTAATGTTGCAAGCCACCTGGAAACACGTGTGTATAAGTTGAGTGGCCCTATAAATTGGTTTAATAAAATAAATAAATACTTTTTCCCCTCTGTTTGCAGGTGAAATATGTACATAATAACATGCTGTTAAATTACAAATCCATTAATGGGATGTTGTTGTTGCTGTTGTTTTTATTTAGCAGCCAAACAGTGCTGCTCTTTCAAAGGCAAGACTCGTTCATGAACTTTCAGCCTGTTCCGCTCTGGCAATTCCTGTCTAACCCACAAGTATCCCAGAAATTGGATTGGTAATGGGATCAGGATTTTTTCACCTCCAGACCAGCCTCACAGAAATTCAGCTCACGTTAGGCAATGTGAAAACGTTCCTAGTATGGCATCTCTTGTGTCACATGAGATGAGTTGGCACATTCGCTGCATGGGAGGAAGAAGGGAGAGTCGCAGAGGACAGGTTGAGGATGATGCTAAAAGGATACAGGAGCTGAGAGCATCAAATGAATGTCACCGTAGAAGGTCGAAAGCAGTTAAGGCACCAGGCACAGCAGGAGACAGTGAGTTCTAGTCCTGCCTTAGATATGAAAGCAGCTTTGGTGATTTTGGGCCACCAGAAGACTGTGAGTTCTCGTCCTGCCTTAGGCATGAAATCTGGTTGGGTTGCTATGGCAATGCTACCGTGTTGAAGGAAGACAGCAAGAATGCAAAACTTTGTCCTGCTGAGAGCATATTTCTTGGATTCTCAACTTTTGAGAAATAAAAATGTATCCAATTTTTCAACTCTTCTGATAACAAATCTATTCAAGAATATTGTGGTGTGTGTGGACGAATGCAATGCAATGCTTAGGAAAGCCACAGAAGACAGGACGTGGTCAAACAAAAGTTGCTATGTCCTGTTTGGTCCCAAAGCTAGCAAACGAATATTATTTAAGAGTATAAAATATGCAAAGTATCTTAGGAATCTCACAATCATCTATCTATATTGGAGGATGCATGGGAATTTGTAGTGGCAATGCAGAAGACCATTACTACTTTGAGTTTAGTGACATATTTTGATTTCTCTTTCATATTAAGAAAAGCCTAGAAGTTTAGAGCTCATTCTGAGCTAATCTGCTTGCTCTCTTGCTTGCTGAATAAAGAAAAAAGGTGAAAGGAATCAGAATAGCAGAATAACGGAGCTGGAAGGGACCTTGTAGGTCATCTAATCCAACTCCCTGCCACCTACTGCTATTTTTAACTAGGATGTAGCAGTCCATAATCTGGTGATGCTCTTCATGTCTCTTTTAAGGGTTTAGATGCAACCTTAATCTCAGGATTGGGAAACCTGCGGTTTTGAAGTTAACACTGAATCACAATGTCCAGCATTGGGGCCCCCAGGCTAAGCTGACAGGCGGGCCCTCCTTCCCGGCGGCAGAGCTCTCACCAAGGCAGCGAGCGGCTCCCCGCCGGACCCTCCACTCATCCCACCAGGGCCGTGCCAGAGCCGTGCAGGCTGGGCAGAGCTGGGAAAGCGAGCCGCGGGTGCGTGCATGCCTCCTCCTGCCCCTTGTTCCCAAATCTCGCCTGGGCGAGCAGCGCTTCGCTTGCTCTGCAAAGCCGTGGCTTTCTCACCGCTCAGCAAGCAGGAGGAACCGGCTACAGCCTCCTCCTCCTCAGCTGCAGCGCAGACGTTGACTTTGCAGGGAGAGAGGGAGAGAGAGAGAGGGAGAGATCCTCTTGGGTGAACGCCTTCCCTTGGAAGGCAGAGATGGCAGTGCCTGAAGCCAAGTGTCTCCTCGGGGCTCCGGTTGCAGGGCCCTGACTGGCCACACGTGGCTGAGCCAAACGCTGCGGCATTCCTCTAATGCCGCGGCAGCAAGGGAGAAGGAAAAACAACAAAGGCGGAAGGTCTCCCGGTATGAAGTGCCCCACCAATGCAGGCAGCACCATAGCTAGGCATGCAAGTACTTCCTAAATGCAAGCCCCCCCACCATTTCCCCCCCCCCTTATTTCACATGTTTAATATGGGCCTTAATTTGGGGGAAGGGGCTTAATTCAATTTTATAAATTGAATGCCTATAAAACATGGTGGGGCTTCCTTTTGGTGGAGGCCGTATTGTTGGAGAAACACGGTACCATTCACAACTGCATGTAGGAATTCTGAGGCAAAACACGAATGCACATACTTTTTTTTATAAAGAGAAGCCAAGGAACAGAATTTTTACCTCAACCCCTATTTTCTTTCTTTCTTTTTTTTTTCAGTATCATATGTCAGTGTAATATTTTCTTTCAATGTTCTGGTCCAGTGAGGACAAAGAAGCAGTAAACAGAAGTGAAGGGGAAGGGAATGCTCCAAATACTGAAATGATGTGATGCGTTACATTTTTAACAAATTAGAATTAGAATTCTTTATTGGCCAAGTGAGATTGAGAATTTGTCTTGGTGCAAATGCTTTCAGTATACATAAAAGAAAAGATACATTCATCAAGAATCATCAGGAACAACACCTAATAATAGTCGTAGGGTACAATAAGCAATCAAATCATATGAGGAAACAGTCAATATAAATCATAAGGATACAAGCAACAAAGTTACATGAGTGGGAGGAGATGGGTGAAAGGAAGTATGGGAAGAGTAATAGTAATGCAGACTGAATAAATAGTTGGACAGTGTTGTGGGAATTATTTGTTTAGCAGAATGATAATGTTTGGAAATGTCCTTGTGTCTAGTTGTTCTGGTGTGCAGTGCTCTATAGCGTCATTTTGAAGGAAGGAGTTGAAACAGTTTATGGGATGTGAGGGGTCTGTAGATATTTTCACAGCCCTCTTTTTAACTCATTTTTCAGTTGTGCAGATTTGGATTGAAAGTGTTAAAGTTTTTCGATCAAATTAGTTATGGAATGTGGGCTGTTCATGCAGGAAGCTCAAACTTAGAGAAAAGCAACAAAGATGATTCAGGGACTGGAGGTTAAAACATATAAAGAAGGGTTGGTGGAATTAGGTAAGTCTCTTTTAATGAAAAGTAGGACTAGGGGTGACATGATAGTAGGGTTCCTATATCTCAGGGGTGCCACAAAGCATCAATCTATTCTCCAAAGCACCAAGGCAGGTCAAGAAGCAAGGGATGGAAATCCCAAAGAGGCTTTTTCAGGAGGCAACTGGACTTTCTTGATTTTTGTTTTGAAGATGTTTCGCTTCTCATCCAAGAAGCTTCTTCAGCTCTGACAGGATTAGTGGGGAATGGGAGAACTATCCTGTCAGAGCTCAAGAATCTTCTTGGATGAGAAGCAAAACGTCTTCAAAACAAATAAAAAACAAGAAAGTCCAGTTGCCTCCTGAAGAAGCACCTTTGGGACAAACATGACCAGGATGACTGAGAATCTCTACAGACAATGGGTGGAAACTAATCAAGAAGAGAAGCAACCTAGAACTAAGGAGGAATTTCCTGATAGTCAGAACAATTAAACAGTGGAACAGCTTGCCACCAAAAGTTGTGAAAGCTCCAACACTGGAAGTTTTTAATAAGAGATTGGACAACCATTCATCTGAAATGATATAGGATCTCCTGCCTGAGCAGGTGGTTGCACTGGAAGACCTCCAAGGTCCCTTCCAATTCTGTTATTCTGTAACCTTGTTGGATTTATATTCTTTATAAATCTTTATTATTATTATATGCAAACCTTTATTATTCCACAGCAATAAGTTCCTGCTCTTGGTTTTGTTCATTGCCATTGAAAAATGGCAACAATTGGAAAGAAACAACAAAAAAGGTCTCTCTCCCTCTCCCTCTCCCTCTCCCTCTCCCTCTCTCTCTCTCTTTCTCTCTCTTTTTTGCAGAAAAAGCAGTTATATTCATCCTGAGTAAATTGTGTGTGTCTGCACATACACTCTTACATGCAAACAAAGCTGAACCAAATCAATAGACAAATAATTTTGCAAATTGTGGACATAAATCATTGAAAATCTTCAGAATGTTTGTATTTGGTTTTTTTTTAAGATGAAAGGGTGGGAGAAAGCAAATCAATTTCCTTTATTAAAACACAATTGCTCCATCTGTGACCTCTTTAGCCGAAGATCAGTGAGGGAGAAGCAAAGCAGAACACAGATAATTGCTTTCTTTTTGCATTGATCATAAAAAGATTTTTATCCAAACGATGGACAGAAATCTGAAAACGACTGAATGAAAAAAACTCTTGATGCTGGGAACCATAAAGTTTAAAAAAAAACTTATAAGGCCCTGATGAATGCATTTACTAAGTCACAGATATATGTAGGAAATAATAGTTTTCAATTGTAGCTACATTTTGGATGACATTTGTCATTGTAATTATTTCCCTACATTGCTCTTAAGGTTTTTCTTCTTCTGAGAGACAGAAGCAAAGAGAGGATCATTTGTTGATGTCAGATGGAGTTGGAAAATCAAAGAGGGAATGGACTCAAAAGGTTAGCTAAAAATCAAAATATTTAAGGAGGACAGCTTACAAATTGCTCATCAGCATTAATTAGTAAATCTGCAAAGGAAGGAAGGAAGGAGGGAAGAAGGGAAGGAGTGAAGGAGTGAAGGAAGGAGGGAGGGAGGGGAGGAAGGAAGTAAAGAATGAGTGAGTGAGGGAAGGAAGGAAGGAATGAGGGATGGAAGGAGGGAAGGAGGGAGGGAGGGAGGGAGGGAAGGAGGGAGGGAGGGTGGGAACAAGAATTCCAAATAGTTTTTCCATCTCATTTCTTTACCCACAATTTTGGTAGATGGTCTTAAAATACTCTATATGTTTCATTGTATGGGGCAGACATGCCTCCAGTCAGGAAAGGATGAGCGCTTGCTTTCTCTTCCTTCCTTCCCCCATTTTTTAACATGTCTATTATATAATCACAATTATATGGATAGACTGTTTCATATTTCCAAACCTGATTTCCTAGAATGATTAAATATTTAATAATAATAGCAAAAACCTATAAGGGAGACAGATGCTCCTTCAGCTAAGAGAAACAGAATAGCAGTTGATTAGGAAGAAAAACAATGAGAAACAGATAGATAGCTGACTAGGGATTCAAATACCTTTGTTTAAATTGAAATTGACTGGATACATGAATACATTCTCCTGAGTCTAGGAGAAGGGCCTATCCTGCCATTGCACCTGCCCTCTGGAATATCTCCCACTCCCCAGGGTGAAGTCAAACCTAATCCTTCCAGACTTCTATAAGACCCTAAAGACTTGGCTCTTCCAATTGGCTTGGGATTTCAATGGGAAACTTCACAAGTAGAGGTGGTATTCAGCAGGTTCAGACCAGTTCTGGAGAACTGGTAGCGGAAATTTTGAATAGTTTAGGGAACCGGCAAATACTACCTCTAGTTGGCCCTACCCCCATCTATTCCCTGCCTCCCATCAAGTCCCAGCTGATCGGCTGGGTCTTCTTTGGTTGCCCTGCACTGCCCTGAACGGAGTTGGAAAGCAGATTAGAGGGGTGGGGAGGGAATGGGGATTTTGCAGTAACCTTCCCCCTGGAGTCAGGTGGGAATGGAGATTTTGCAGTATCCTTCCCCTGCCATGCCCACCAAGCAATGCCTACCAAGCCAAGCCAAGCCATGCCCACCAAGCCATGCCCACAGAACTGGTAGTAATTTTTTTTTAATCCACCACTGATTACAATGGAGGTGCTTGATCAATTAATAACAGACTCCACCCCATTCTGCTCCCAATCTCCCCATCTTTAAATGGATTTTAACAAAACAAAGTGTTTTGTCTGTTTTAACTTATTTATGTTTTTAGTACATTTATATTTATCATTTATGATTGTGAGCTGCCCAGAATTACCTCGTGGTAAGATGGGTGGCCAATAAGTGTTTATAAGTAAGTCAGTAAGTATGTAGGTTGGTTAGTTGGTAAGTAGGTAGGTTGGTAAGTGAATAGGTTGATAGACATATCAGTAGGTAAGTAAATAGATAGGTAGGTAGATAAGTAGGTTGGTAAGTAAGTAGGTTGATAGGTAGATAGGTAAGTAAGTAGGTATGTAGGTTGGTTGGTAGGTTGGTAGATGGGTAGGTAAGCAAGTAGGTAATAGATAGGTTAAATAAATATGTAAGTAAGTATGTAAGTAAGTAAATAAATCAGAGATGTTGTAGCAATCAATCTGTAGAGTTTTTAAAAAGGACTATTTTGTCTTCAAAGCCAGCATGATTAAGTACATTAACTACAGTGGACATGGGAAGATATCATGTGTGATTGCTGACCAATCACATTTTGAATTCAAACTTCAAAAGACTGGATTCTTAAGGAGTCTTCTTGATGCAAAATAGTCAAGATGGTGTCAGTAGAAGAGAATATTTGTAGCTTAGGGTTGAACTGTGGAGTCCTTGGTGCTCTCTGAGTTGGGTGGCTTTCTTGCAGACATTTCATTACCCAACTAGGCAACATCTTCAGTGCTAGATGATGAGCTAGAACTGATAGTGTTCATAGTCAGTTTGATAAGGAAACATCTGCAAGAAATCAACAAAGCTCAGAGAGCACCAAGGATCCCATAATCAAGATGGTACCCATTAGCATTTACTGCGTGACAGCATAACAAATGGAATTTCATTTGTCAGCCATACTGGGTAAAATTATGAATTTAGCTATATACTCTGCCCCATTAGTTTGCCTTTAAAACCTCACATGGTTTGGAACTCAAACATCTGAAGGATCATCATCTGCATATAACTGTGTTTCCCTGAAAATAAGTCACAGCCAGAAAATAAGTTCTTGCATGATTTTTCAGGAAGCTCTTCATATAAGCCTTACTCCCAAAATAAGCCCCAGTTAAGATCATCAGCCATTTAGTACTGTATTTCCCCCCAAATAAGACCTAACCAGAAAATAAGTCCTAACACATCTTTTGGAGCAAAAATTAATATAAGATCCGGTCTTATTTTGGGGGAAAACAACAACATGGTACCATCAAAAGCAGCCAATCTCTTAAACTAGCTTGTTCTGGGAAGAGTTAGCCAGAATGTTTAGTTTGGATGATATGGAAAACAAATTACAGATGGATCCATCTGTGTTTGGTGGGCATGCCTACTAATGGAATTCTGAAAAATGTTGGCTTATTGTGACACACAAACCTTGCCAAATTTTGCATGAGCAATGGGAAAAGTATGATTGGCAGATACAAAGAACAGATCTTTATTACAAAGAATAAAAAGTCTATGGAATCATAGCTGCTGCAAGAAATGAGGTTAGTCCTTTCGGAAAATATATATCTTCAACTGGCCTTTTGAAAACTGGCCTTTAAAAATGATTTATAGAAAGATTTCATAAAAAAGAAAACACATTTCAACTCAGGCTACAATGCTGATTTTCTCTTTCTTCCTTTTATATCTTGTGCTTTTAAAAGTTTGATGGTTAGTTATTGCTCTTTTTTAATTATCAATGTTCATCATACTTACAAGCACATTGCTGGGCATTTGAATGCATTGTTTGAATGAAATTTGTTTATTGCTGAGAGAAGTTACTCCGGGATAGAGCCAAAAGGCAGGCCAAATATGACACATTGTATAAAGATGTGTTGGACTTCAGAGCCAATATTCCAATGTTTCGGCTTCCAAAATGGACAGAATTCTAACAACAGCTCTTCTTCTGAGATACATCTAGAGGTTGCTAGGATTGAGTCTTATAGTTGCCTAGCAACAACAACTCAACCTTTTCCATTCTGGGAGGGGGAAAAAAAGACTGAACAGAGTCAAAAATATGACTAGGGATATTGTGGTAAAAAAGTAAAGAGAAATGTAATGCTTAGCAACTAACCTGAGAAGGCCTCATTTTTTGAGACAAATGTCTCCTTGGACCAATAGATGGGTTATTCTTATTTTTTTTGACTCAGCTGCTTGCAGGTCTTCCAGAATTTAGACCTACCTTGAATGTTCTTTGTGGTTTTACTTCCTCCTCCCTCATATGTCGAGCTGTTGACTCATTCAGTTTTGAGGACACCTGGTTCCATAGCAACTCTGAACAGCTTACAGATAAAAATTAGAAGAAACTAAGTGTGCAAAAAAAAAAAAAAAGAAGAAGAAGTAAATAGACCAGAAGCAAAAGTTCACAACAACTAAACAACAAAAGGGTCAACCATCAACTTACATAGGCTCAGGACCTAGGACAGCAATCAGGTCTTAAGAAGTTTGCAGAAAGTTTGTTACAGCTATGACCATTGAACAATGTGGGGTGGAGTGTGGCAATAACAGAAAACAATAGGTTTAAACACCCCCCCCCCAGTTTTCTTTTAATCTTTGTGTGTTTGTATGAAAGGCATATCACAAAATATCCTGTTTCTCGGAAAAATAGAAATAGAAAAGAAGAGTCACCACAAAGGGGCTCTATTGATTTGCATTGAAAAACGTGGAACTGGTTTTATAACAGAGTAATAGAGTAACAGAATCAGAAGGGACCTTGGAGGCTTTCTAGTCCAACCCCCTGCTCAACCAGGAGACCTTATGCCATTCTGGATAAACGGTTGTCCAGTCTCTCTTTAAAAACCTCCAGTGTTAGAGCACAATTTCTGGAGGCAAGCTGATCAACTGGCTAATTGTTCTCACTTCAATTTGAATACTAGACTTCATTTGTCATATAGAAAAGAACTAAGTTATGTGATTTGCACAAATGAAGCTACAGAATTTTCCTTCCATTTTGAAGGATCATTGAAATGGGTTTTATATGTAAAAGCTTTAAGCCTGATCTAAGATTTAATTCAAAATTGCAGTTTTGTTCCATGTTTTAAGTTTATTTTAAAAGGTAGGTTGTTTGCCTTTCTCTCAAGGAAGGAAGGAAGGAAGGAAGGAAGGAAGGAAGGAAGGAAGGAAG
>BLBF01000059.1:7986149-8007583 GCA_015471245.1 Laticauda colubrina | reverse complement strand
CCCCTTCCCCCCTTCTTCTCCCTCTTTGTCTCCATCTCCACCCTTCTGTTTGCTTTCTCCTAGTGTTCACCATCCATTGATCATGATAAGTTTTGGTACTGTTTGCAACTGTACCCTCACTATAGCCAATGGCAAATTAGTGTGGGAGAGACTATGGATGGAATCAAAGCTATTCTGCAACAGAAAAACACACATTGGTCTAACTATGGTCATGGCTAAGAACCCAGGCCACACATATTGTTCTAACTAGAATTAAGTGTTGCCGACCTATACAGTTGCTGAATAATCACCTTCTTTCATTACTAATGCATATAATTCAAGTTCTCTGTTTATCTCATCACTGACTACATCTTTGACTAGGAAAGTCTAGGTTTGCCATTCTTCAGTGATCAGTTTCCTTTGCAGGATGCAACAAATTGGAATTTAAATCTTCCAGCAGGGGGGACAAATGTTCAGCACTGTTTAATATCAGTATGTTGGTATGTGAACAGTAAAAGCACAATGCTATGCATGCTTATTCAGAAATAAATGCCACTCTTTTTGACAGAGCTGAAAGATAAAAATCACCTTCCAGTTGAGCATAGCTCCTGGTGATTCAATGGACATGCCTCTGCAGATTTCTCAGCAACAGAAGAAACAATAACAATACTTTGCTTATTCCTTATTTTTTGACTGCCTGACTTAGAGCTCAGTAGCGACGAGAAGAGAGAAATCATGCTGAGGTAGCCCCTAACCCCAACAAATGCAAGAACTTTGCAAGGGAGAGAAAGGTTGTACACCACTTTGCAAACTTGAAGATTGTTATTTCTTATATGGAGTAACCATCAAAAGCTTATTGATGTGGCTAGATCAACTTGCAAAGCCTAGGAGGATGGAGTTAACCCAGGGCAAAAAAAGCCTATTGTTAGGAAACATGTGTGTGCTGTAATAAAGTATTTCGTGCAGGGATTGTCTGTGCTGCAGTACGTCTGCTTCTTGGAAAGCAAAGAATCCTTGCAGCCTTTGAGGGAGCAAATGAAAGATGATTCTATCTGTATTTCCAGCTGTTTCATTAGGCCCACACAAATGTACCCTATATGCGGTGAACATTTTATTTTGTCTATTTTTTTTAAAAAAAGCACTGTTCTTTTTTCCATGTTAAAGGCAACTGCTCAGTGGTGGAATTCAATTTTTTTTTTTACTACCGATTCTGTGGGCGTGGCTTGTTGGGTGTGGCAGGGGAAGAATACTGTACAATCCCCATTCCCTCCCCACCCTACTACCTGCTTTCCAGCTCGTTCTCCTATGCAGGGCAACAAAAAAAGACCCAGCTGATCAGCTGGCACTCGGGAGGAAGAGAATGGATGGGGGCAGGGTCAGTCAGAGGTGGGATTTGCCAGCTTTCTGAACTGCTCAAAATTTGTGCTGCCAGGTCTCCAGAACTGGTTAGAACTGGCTGAATACCACCTCTGCAACTGCTCCCCAAGACATTTAACATCCTGGAAATGGACAGAAAACACTAGCCTTCTCCAATCTAGGCTCCCTGCAGCTGCATTGGACTTCCACACCCATGATTTTCAATCTGTCAGGAAGGGAATTCTCCATGAAATTTAAATTCACCTATATTGCCCTGTAGATCTGATGATAGTTGATTATGACCTTAACTGAAGCACACAGATGAATGTGGTGAGCGCATTTGCTACAGAGAAAGATTTGGGCTCTACTTTCATGCACAACAAAAGAATGATGGAGAGATTTGGAGAAGCCAGGCTGTGCCAGTTGACAAGATAATGAACTGCCAATGAAAGAAAACAGAGAACAAGGGAGAGCCATGATGGATCCACCTTTCACATCATGCCAGAAAAGATGGATAAACTGCTTTTTCTCTTTTAAACAGCAGAATGTATTATTCCTCTGTTGCCAAGAACACAGAAAAAGAGTCCTGGCTGTTTGTTCCTTTGTTGTTCCAAAGTCCCCACTTTACATTTCTGTCCTAGCTTTATACCATAGACGCTCCTGTAATTATGACCCTTAACTGGGTTAAATGGTGCATCATAGGGTTTTTAAAAAAAAATTGAATAAGGACTCCTGCCTTGGGCACAGATTGGACCAGGAGACCTCCAAGGTCTCATCCAGTCCTGAGTCTATGGTTTTATAGGGCTAACTTACTGAACATGTCCAAAATCCAGAACCCATAACTCCCAAGGGAATGACATTTGTGGACATTGTGGATGCTTCAGTGCTATTGGCTGTTGCTGGGCTGCTCCTGCTGCTGTGGTCATGTGATCTTCATTTTCAACCTTCTGTGATAGTTTCCCAGCCAATCTTGCAATCCCTTATTCCTTCCCCCATCCAGCAGCAGCCACTTGCCTGCTTGCTGGGAAGGGAAGGGAAGGGAAGGGAAGGGAAGGGAAGAATAGGTGACTTGCAATTGCTCCCTGCCAGGTTCCCACAAGGAAACTTAATGATGAAAATGTATAAACCACATATGCACCAATGAACTGGCATCCCATATTATCCCAGATCCAACTGGTGCAATGGTGAAGCAAAACTGAGAACTTTCAGCATTCAAACTCTGCATCTTAAGGCCAAGAGAATTCAGTCTGAGATCTCAGTTTTTGATTGTAAATTGAACTCAAGATCTTTTTAATCAGATTCATTCTGGCTTCCTTAATATCAAGATAACAAATTAATGCTGAATTTCAATACTACTGTATGAAAAATCCTTACACTTCAACCAGATGAGTGGGTATATGTAATCACGGACAAAACTCCCAAATTTCTATCCCAGATACATCCCAGAAAAAAAAAAATTAATATAGAGGGAAGTAAAGATATTCTACAGTCAAACTTGCAGAGACGTTCTTAACTGAAATGCACACAAAACATTTAAAACAAATGAGGGGAAAGCAACATGACAGAAGCAGAATTGGAATATATAAATGTTTCCTTTTGGTCCTCATCCCAAAGGAACATAAATTAATTCCCCTCTCACTGATACTTGCTTAAATGGGAAGAATGTGCCACACCTTGGGAACCACCATGGGAAAAAGACTTGGCAATTGGTGAAACAAACATTAGTGCTCCCCAGCATCATTACCCATGGCTAAATCCATCATCTGTTCTAAAGTCACTCTTGGAAACAATAGTTAGAAGCCCCTGTGTGCCGAAAAATTGCATGTTACACTGAAATTGTGAGTGACAAAGCTTCCTAACAGCCCCACTGAACATTTCTATTCCATCCTGTCCCTGTTCCAATTGAAAGGTCTACCTCATTAGCTTTAACCAAACCACATCCTGTTATTTTCCCCTCCTTCTCTCCTTAAAATGAGGCATTTGTAAGCATTGCTAGTCCCACCCATGCCAAAACTGAAGCATTCCCAATCACCGAGGACCCAGTGCCCGGCCCTTCAGCTCCTGTTGACAATCAATTACGCTCTGGAGATAAAATTATCATTTCATATATTGTGAAACAAGCTCCTGCTTTGACATTCATCACAATCAGCAGGGACACAGGAAATTAACTACCTCCCCTTATGGGAGGGAATCCATTTATATTCCTTGCAGCCTTCTTCGCACCTGTTGAGTCAGGTAGATTCCTTTACAGGTTTTGGCAAGGAGGTGGATGGTTCTATCTTGGACATGTCTATGGATATTCTCAGTCATCCAGGTCATGGTTGTCCAAAAGGTGCTTTTTAAAAAGGCAAGTAGACATTTTGCTTCTCATCCAAAGAAAAACCAGAAAGTCTACTTGCCTCTTGAAAAAACACCTTTGGGATCTATTTTGGACAGAAGCTTTGAGAATTATGTTAGTTTTTCTAGGCGTCCCAGCATAGTCATAGTTGAATGGCCAAGACTTGTACGTGAAGAATACAGAAAAAAAAAGTTGGAAGGAATCTTAGAGGTCTTCTAGTCCAACTCTGCTCAAGTAGTAAATCCTATACCATTCCAGACCAGTGGATGTCCAGTATCTTCTTAAAAGCCTCCAATGTTGGAACACCCACAGCTTCTGGAGGCACATTGTTCCACTGGTTAATTGTTCTCACTGTTAGGAAATTTAGTTCTAGGTTGATTCTCTCTTTGATTAGTTTCCTTCCGTTGTTTCTTGTCTTGTCTTCTTTTGAAAATAGGTTGACCCCATCTTCTTTGTGGCATATCTCTGGAGTTCTACAGAATGGTATTTTTTCATCAAGGGGACATGAAGTATATCCACCCTGCTGAATCTGATGGAATAGACAGAGACAACTAGAGACAAGCAGTCACACAAGTAACATGGCCTTGTGTAGTAGAGGACAAATTTCAGTATATCCAATACCCCACATATTACTGTAATCAGTCTGACACTTCCAAATGCTCTTTAAGGACAGCCTCACGTAGACAGCCCTGTGCAATAATCCAGACACTCATGGATGAGAGATCATGGAAAGGTAGTGGAAAGCCTTGTAAGAACAGGTAGCCAACTTATAGCCACAATTGGGGCCAGAATTTCCACAGTGGTTGTTAAGTGAGGAGCACCTGTCCCAAAGATGGTTTTTCAAAAGACAACTTCAGTTCTTCAGTTCAGTTTGGAACTGAAGAAAACTTCTTGGATGAGATGTGAAAACATCTTCAAGGAAAAACAAAGGAAGTCCAGGTGCCTTTTGAAAAAGCACCTCCATACATATATAAGAAGCACCTGATTTCATGGCTCTTTTTTGGGCATGGTTGTTAAGCAAATCACTGTAGTTGTAAGTGAATCATATGGTTGTTGAGTGAATCTGGCTTCTGCCATTGATGTTGCTCATCAGAAGCTGTCTAGGAAGGTTGCAAATGATAATCATATGACCCCCCACATCCCATCACTTGGAAAGGGCGTGCAGGAGGAGAACCCAGGTGCCTTCCCTCCCAGGAACCTCTGAGACTCAGAGGCTCACTTGTCAGAAGCCACGTGACCCGAGTTGGGAGAAAATTTCTGGGGTGGGTGGTATTTAAATATCTCATTCATCCTCAAAGAGCCATCTGGATGACCTCACATGACCCACCACAGGGCTACCTCTGTGGCACCTGGTGACCCCCAGCAGTGTCAGAAAGTGATATGGATCCCTGTTCTGACCCACATCCCCACTGATGTGAACTCAAAAGATTCCTTTATTAGGAATGTCGGCAGCTCCAGCAAAAAAACCCAGAGCTAGGGTGGGGCCTTGTTAGCAGTGGTGGCTCTTCCATCCCAAGGACCGGTCCATAGATTTCCATTGCTCTCCTCTTCTCTGTCTTCTGCACAGTGGAGCATCAGGAACTGGATGCAGCTGTTCCTCTTTCAACCACTTCCAGACCTGGGAGCTGTTGACTCTCCATTTGAGGGCCTGATAGATGGCTTAGGCTCTTCCTCCCTCCCTCCCTCCCTCCCTCTCTCTGCCAATCAAATTCCCTCTTCCTCCTTGGAGCTCCCTGGTTGTACTGATGTTGGCCTTGACTCCCATGCCTCCTCCTCCTCCTCCTTTGATTTGGCTGCTGGAAGGTCCAACAATCCATTGTGGGATCCACCTGTCTGGTTCAAAAGCCTTTCCAGGGAGTGGAGGGGAAGGAGAGACTCCTGCCAGCTCATCAGGCCCCCCTTTCTACCTGTACCCCATTTCTTAGCTGAACAAGGGGACCCTTGCACATAGACCACATCAATTTAAAAACACTATGATGGTCAGAAATATATGCTGGTTTGCAAGTAACCGAATTTGCTAATGTGACCATGAGGAAGCTGTGATGGTTGTAAATACCATATGAGGGCTGGTTATACAGCAAGTCACTTTTCCAGTGCCATTGGCATGAATGGTTGTAAGTTGAAGCATACCTGTATTCCAATTGGGGCAAGAAAGACCCAACCATGGCGAGATTAGTACTGCATCCAGTTTTGCTCAACACATTATAAAAAAGATGTTGAGACTCTAGAAAAAGTGCAGAGAAGAGCAACCAGGATGATTAGGGGACTGGAGTTTAAAACCTATGAAGAATGGTTGTAGGAACTGGGCCTGGCTAGTGTAGGGAAGAGAAGGACCAGGGGAGACATGATAGCAGTGCTCCAATATTTGAGAGGCTGCCACAGAGAGGAAGGGGTCAAGCTATTTTCTAAAGTGCCTATAGGCAAGACAAGGAATAATGGATGGAAACTGAACAAGGAGAGATTCAACCTGGAAAAGAGGAGAAATTTTCTGACAGCGAGAAAAATCAACCAATGGAACAGAAGTTGCCTTCAGAAGTTGTGGGAGCTTCATCACTGGAAGCTTTCAAGAAGAGACTGGACTGCCATCAGTCTGAAATGGTGTAGTAGGGTCTCCTACTTGGGTGGGAGGTTGGACTAGATGACCTATAAGGTCCCTTCCAACTCTGATTATCTGTTATCTGAGATCTCATCTCTGGCTACCTAAAACCTTATCTCACAAATCAAGACAGCCAAAACTGAGTGGCTACCGAACTCGATCATAAAAGACAAGAACCTGCCCCCTTTAACTGTCCCGGGATCTAGAGGCATGAAAAGAAGCACCCGGCGATTTTGTCACAAGGAGAGCAAAATTCTCTCTCTCTCTCTGCTTATTTCTGAAGATCAGCCTCATTGAGCATCACAAGGGAGATTAAGCTGCGGCTTTTTTTTCCCTTCTCACAACAGTTGGCAAACCCTGTGGCAAGAGGTTGCCGTTCTCATCGGCAATATGATGTTTACCTTCCTGCAGCTCTTCTGAGCCAAGGAGTGGCTTTGCCAGGTCTTCGGAGCAGCTGGTGTCTCCTTCCCAAACACCATTAAGGGACTGCCAGAAACCAGGTGCAGTACTGAACAACAGCTGCTGCTATTTCAACTGTCCTTGCTTCTTTTTCTTCATTTCGAAATAAACGTGCAAGGGGGAGTGTATTAGAAATGTTCCCGATGCGAGTCCCTCTAGAAGAAGACAGCTGCATTTCTTGAAAAAAATCAAAGCTGTTGTCCTGCTAGTTTTTCTTGGTTATGGCCAAAGAAACCCTGGCTGTCCATTTCACACTCGTCCCCAGGGCTAGGTTAGAGACCCCTTCCTTTTTCTCCTCACCCCTCACTCTATATCAGGGGCCTCCAAACTGGGCAACTTTAAGATTTGAGGACTTCAACATTCAGGCTGAGGAATTCTGGGAGTTGAATTCTGGGACTTTCTTTTTTTCTTTGAAGAAGTTTCACTTCTCATCTGATGAGAAGCGAAACATCTTCAAAGAAAAAACAAGAAAGTCCAACTGCCTCCTGAAAAAGCACCTTTGGGTCAACCATGACCTGGATGACTGAGAATCACAATGACTTTTAATCATAAAAGAATGCAATTGCATTGATGAAAGAATTGTCATGCCCGGTTCTTCATTCCACTAAGATAGTACAGAAGGCAAGTAATGCTGTCTTCCCTGCAAAGCTCAATGTGGTAGAATCACAATTCTGTACAGTCTCTGCCCATGTTATGGTAAACAAAGAAATAAGATTCTTCGTTTAGAGAAAGTAGTTCTCAACATTCAACCATTCATTTAGTGATTGTTCAGTGACAATGTCACTGAAAAAAGGAACTTACAATAGCAATAGCACTTAGACTTATATACCGCTTTACAGTGCTTTACAGCTCTCTCGAAGTGGTTTACAGAGTCAGCATATTGATCCCAACAATCTGGGTCCTCATTTTACTGTCCTCAGAAGGATGGAAGGCAGTGTCAATCTTGAGCTGGTAAGAAATGAACTCCTGGCTGTGGGCAGAATTAATGTGCCATGTTTCATTCTAATCACTGTGAAGGGAAGGAAGGAAGGAAAGAAGGAAGGAAGGGAGGAAGGAAGGAGGTGAGGGGGGAGGGATGGAAGGAAAGAAGGAAAATAGCATTTAGACTTATATACCACTTCACAGTGCTTTACAGTCCTCTCTAAGTGATTTCCAGAGTCAGCCTCTTGCCCCCAACAATCTGAGTCAACCTTGAGCCAGTCAGGATTGAACTTCTGGCACTGAGCAGAGTTGGCCTGCAATTCTGCATTCCAACCACTACGCCACCCCACCAACCTCACACAACTGTCCCAGCATCCTCTCATAGCCACATGATCAAAATTTAGGCACTTGTCAACTGGCATCATCCCAGGGTCACATGATCACCTGAAGGCCTCCGTTTTTGGGTCAGGGGAAGGAAGGTTAGATTATCCTGTCTTCAGAGCCTCCTTGCTTCCAGCCTATGAGTTGATGATGTGCAGAAGTGAACCACCTTGCCTAATACTTCAAAGAAACATTGACTCATCCAATGCTGATTAGTGACAGATGTTCTAACAGTGGTATGTCGGATCCCTCTGTGATTTCCTTCCCCTACAAGCCGGAGTCAGCAACAGCTGTTGCTAAGCTAAGCATTCATTGTAAGGAAAAAAGGGGGGGCATTTACTACAGCAGATTCTCTTCCTGAACATCTCCTGAAAAGTATGGATGGGATTATTGTGCAGTGTGAATAAATTCAACCTAAGACTTCACAAGGGCAACTAATTCCATGTTGGCCAGCCTTGTTCCCCACTGAGTTCGCTCTCTCTTCCCTCACCTCCTCCTTGTTTTGCAGAATGCTGCTGGAAAATGAGATGGGTTTGGGGGAGCCCTCCTAAAAAGCTTGGCTGTGCTGATGAGAAGTTCTCCAGTTCTTCTTCATATCCTCAATGAAGTGTCTTTGATCTCTTAACCAGATCTTGCCGCTTGGAGGGTGGCAGCTTTGAACTTTCTGCAAAAAGCACTGAAATGCATCCCATACCCCTTGATTCTGTTCTTCTTTTCAGTTGCTCCATTTCAGTTGGAATAATGGCTAATGGCTTTCCCCCCACCACATATACACCAGACTCACAATGAATAGCCCTGGCTTTTGCATTGGAACAGCGTGTCACATTTAGGGCGCCTTATCTTCTAAAGCAACCCACCCTATCAGTGATGAAGTGTTGAGTTACATTAGCTGGGAGCTAGCAACCCAGACGCATTGCTGCCCTTTGATTGCCGCTGTTTGCTTTACTGTCTCAGCTGCTTCTTAACCTTCCCTAAATATAACCGCAGGGCCCTGAATGAGATAGTAATAAATACCATAAGCACAGGTGTGTGTACGGTAACTGTGAAGGGGTGGAAGAAACGGTCTGCCTTTGCTAACATTTCAGGTCCTTTCTCACTCTGCATACCTCCAACCCAAGGGGTTTAGGGACTCAAGGAAAGCAGTGAACAGGGTCCCTATGTGAAAAAGGGAATGAGACTCCCCTTTGAAAGGCCTTGGTGTTCTCTGAGCTTGGTCATATTCTTGCAGACACTGCTTCAGACAAACTAGGTAACAACATCAGCACTAATGATGTTACCTAGTTTGGATAATGAAACACTTGGAAGAAAACAACCAAGCTCATACAGCACCAAGAACCCCATTATCCTCCGCCTCCTCCTCGTGTTGATGATGTTATCCAGTTTGGTAATGAAACGTCAACCAACTCAGAGAGAACCAAGGGCCCCATAATCATTGTTGCTGTCATCATTGTCATCCTCCTCTTCCTCCTTGCACTGATGATGTTACCCAGTTTGGTAATGAAACATCTGCAAGAAAACAATCGAGCTCAGAGAGCACCAAGGGCCCCTCATTTTAACTCTGAGCTACAAATATTATCCTTTGTTGACACTCACCTTTCTTTCAATTCTAAGAAACTTCAACACAATGGAACCTGTGAAAGGATTGCAAAGGATACGAAACCAAGGACTACAACAAGAGAATGTATACTGCATAATTATTCCAGAAACAGCAATGCTTGTTATTTTGTAGAGTAATCCTGTGGTCCATCTATCTGCAGAATATGTACCAGCTTGAGGAAAATTGTTCTATTAAAAGAAGTTCAATTTTCTTGATGAACTTCATTACATACACTGCAATTCTCAAATAATTTCTTTAGAGTCTCCTCATTTTAGAAGCTTATTACTATTTTCGTGCATGGTTCGGTTTATATAGCTGGATTCAAAGATGTATTTCTTTTTAACTTGGTAGTCCTCACTGGCAGCAGAAAACCAAATCACACATGAGAAACTCAAAGATGATTTTGGTACTTAAAATCTCAACATCTCCTTTGCTTTTTAGATACTTTTAATTTAAATTTGGAATCAATCCCTTTGCTTTTTCTTAAAAGTGGTGTGAAATTCTTAGGATACTGAACATTATGATGAAAAAAGTTGTTAAGCCTGGGTTCCCCAACCAGGGTTAGGTAAACAAGCTAAACAGAATGTGCAGCGTTAGTCAGATAGGCACACAGATAAATGAGTGAGCTAAGCTTGTATGTTTATTAACATACAGTAAAAATAACAGATACGCTTGTGCTATCAAGAATATATTTTATTCCAGTATAAGTTTATAGCATAGTCAAAAACAGTCCTATATTCATTTACCATGTAGTCAGTCCATTCAGGGATATTCAGTTAGCAAAGTCCATGTAGAATATCCTAGGTCAGTTCCCATAAATCAGTCCGTTATTGTCTCTCCCGTTCGAGCAATGCAGTCTTGCTTCCAAGCAGTAATCAGGGATCATCAAAGCCAGAGAGAGAGCAAGCAAGCTATAGCCTTGCTACTTTTATATGGTTTTCATAACCACACCCACAATTGCTATTTTACATTTAAAGCTGCATACACTAACTATGATTCATAGTTAGTATTTCACCTAAAACAGTTAGGGTGAACAATGTTATCCCTAACAAAAGTGATGGACCTCTTGCTCCTACATTCCTTGTGCCAAAAGGGCAATTTCAATCTTCATCATCTCCATGGAAACTGATGACTCTGGTAATCTTCCAGATTTCACCTATAAAGATGTAGAAATCCTATCTTCTTTTACCTTTCCCTTTACAATCCTGCTTAAGATGAGTGGACTTCTTTGTTTCTCCTTGAAGACATTTTGCTTCTCATCCAAGAAACTTCTTCCATTAGAATGGAAGAAGCTTCTTGGATGCAAAGCAAAACGACTTCAAGGGAAAACAAAAAAAGACCAGTTGCTTTTTGAAATAAAGCACCTTTGGGACAACCATGACCTGGAAGATTGAGAATCTCCATAGACATCATGGCTGGATTCCTTTTTTGAATTTGTCAACTAGTAGTTGGTGGTAGGCCCGTTCTTATTTTTAACAAGTGAACAACCCTCTTGTAGATGATCTATTAAGTTTGCTGGCTGGAGAAATCTAGACGGGTTGAAGTCCATCCCTCTTAAAGTTGCCAAATTTGAAAAACACCACAAGTTTGATGAGCAATTTCTGTATTGGAAGGAGAAAAAAAGAAGGTCAATCTTATTTTAGATTGGGTCATCGACTAAAAGGACAGTTGACATTCCACTGTGCTTACAAGAGTATTTTGAGTATATGAGTCACAGTAGCACAGTGGTTAGAATGCAGTACTGCAAGCTACTTCTGCTGATTGCCGGCTGCCTGTAATTTGGCAGTTCAAATCTCACCAGGCTCAAGGTTGACTCAACCTTCCATCCTTCTGAGGTGGGTAAAATGAGGACCCAGATTGTTGGGGGGCAACATGCTGACTCTTTAAACTGCTTAGAGAGGGCTGTAAAGGACTGTGAAGTGGTACATAAGTCTAAATACTATTGTTATATAGTGGAGGCACAATAGCAATTTTTAGTAGGAACACCTTTCTCTGTAAGCCAGGAAAAAAAGTTTCCCTCTCTTTCAACTGATTTACTAGTTGACACTGCTAAGAGCACATCATCAGTCTTAATAAACAACTGGAGTTAGGGAGAAGCATAACAAGCACATATTCCTCAATTCAGAGGAGCTAAGCAGTTTCCCAAGCTTCTGAATGAATCAGAGTAAAGATATTATTGCTGTTCTTGGGAAACTTACAGAATCGGTCCTGAGATTGAATGGAGAAAGAGCCAGAGGAGCAACCAAATGGAATTCACCCTGCCACCGTGTTTTTCTGTAATCTAACATGACTTTTCCCTCTGTTGGCAAAGGGGTGCACATGATGTTAACACTCATTATCATGTCATATTCAATTGAGTGCCAGAATGTATTATGCTTTCTCCTGTAACATCCTGAATGCTGACAAAAACTATTCACTCACACCACAAAGGTCTCTGCCTTTCAGTGTTCCAGGCATAATGGTGAGGTGGAAGGCCATCACAACCAACATAATGTGCATCAGGAATGGGCTGAAGGCAATCTCTTTCGGTGTCTCGTCAGCTATAAGGAAGAGGAGGGGGAGCCCAAAGGAAACAGAAATGGTTCAGAGGTGGCATTAAAAATAGACTGTCGAGAAATCCCATCATCTACAAACTAAACTGTTTTGTGGAGCAGAGTAGGTGGCTAAAACAATTATTGGGTGTCTGTGGTCATATTATTTTCTTGTAATTTAATGTTGCAGGGTTCTCAGAAAAAAAACAACTAATTTGATCAAGGACTTTGCTTGTGTTAGAAAAGTTTCATTCAGCCCTTTGAACATAAGGTACAAATCAGAGATCGTATTCAGCAGGTTCTGACCAGTTCTGGAGAACCAGTAGTGGAAATTTTGAGTAGTTTGGAGAACCAGCAAATACCATATCTGACTGGCCCCAATCCCATAAATTCTCTGCCTCCCAAGTCCCAGCTGATCAGCTGGGTCTTCTTTCATTGCCCTGCACATGAGAACGGAGCTGGAAAGCAGGTTAGTGAGATGAGGGGAGGGGGAATGGGGATTTTGGAGTAACCTTCCCCCAGGAGGAAGGTGGGAATGGAGATTTTACAGTATCCTTCCACTGCCATGCTCTCCAAGCCATGCCCACCAAGCCAAGCCACGCCATGCCAATAGAACTGGTAGTAAAAAAAATTGAACCCCACCACTGATGCAAATATTCTCCCTTCCCCCCCACAAAAAAAGAGAGAAGGGCTTTATTAACCAAAGGAAGATTAAACACAGGCATGAAAAAAAAAACCCTGATTCCTTAAAGTAATTCCGACTTGCCTGGGATGAAAAAAACAGCAAAATGGTGGTGAAATCACCTGTGAGAACATTATCCCTGTGGAAATAAGATTAATTCCTCCCCCCCCCCCCCAATTTGGCATTCTTTCAAAAGACCCTGAAGACCTGGTTCTGCCTGGGGACCCTTAGGGACCCCAGAGTGATATAGATTCCATTTCATGGTTGGTTTGATTGCTATTATTGGGGGTGTTTATTGGCTTATGTATTGGGGACACTATAAACTTTCTTAGTAGATAATAATAAATTAAATTCCAGCAAGTGCTATGATTATCTCTGTAATCCATAAAAAATTGACCTAAAGAATCACTTCAATGATTATCTTATGCCAGCTGCACATCCAAACAGAAAAGAAGACTTTTTCTGGAAGATTAATTCCAAGATATACCAAATAAAACTATCTCCCTAAACTATGAAAATTATACAACCTCTCTTGTATTCTTTTGAATGGCTGGTTCTTCTAATGGCACTGGGAGATTAAAACAATTCTGTTCATGTCCAAATATGCCTGAATTCTGGAATGACAATCCATTCATTACAGAGATGAGTTAGTGATGGAAACATCTCCTTACTTTCTGTGCTTCTGTGTAACCACTTCCACCTACCACTTCCACCTACTATTTGAACCCAGACACTATCCTTGCTCTTTTTTTTAACTAACTTGGGCCACTTCTCATTCTTAATAAATGTTGTCTCTTCCTCATTCTCCAGCTAGAAGGGAAATGTAGTCATCTTTATGTTGACCTAGTCATGGTAAAACATTATTGCATTTTTTCCTCTTTCTTTTTATTTTCATTGGTTTGAAGACCATTTGCTTTCAAAGGACAAGAATAGATTAGAGGGAGTTTTAAAGGCAAGTCATCATTTTGTTGTACTTCTATAAGTCCAAGGTCTTATGGATCTCACATGAGCAAAAATGTCCTGTATTTCATTGAATAATCACCTCTCCAGTGACCCATAGGAATTTGCAAGGGTTCAGGATAGCCCCTAGCTAAGATTCTGTGCCGTTTGGAGAACTGCCAAATCCCACTCTTAGCTGGCCCCACCCCCCACCCCATCCCTCTGTCTCCAAGCAGCCCGTTTGGATACAGGGTGCGCGTGGAAGCTTGAGGAAGGCAAAAAAAATGGGCCTCCTGGAGTTTGGAAAGGTCAGAAATGGCCCATTTCCAGCTTCCAGAGAACCTCCAGAGTCTGGGGAGGCCATTTTCGCCCTACCCAAGGCTCAACAAAAGCCTTCAGACTCCAGAGCACTGAGAAGGCAAAAATGCCCCACCCCCACCGCTGTGGTGCAGGAGCCCAAATAGGCCATGTTTGAAGCCTACACCTGCATGACCTGTATCCTCTTTAACTTCCCATGGTTCAATTCAATCCCAACTGAAGACTTCCAGAGGCCTTTCTTAAACTGGGAAATGGGAGCAACCACAGAAGCTTCAGGACGATGATGGATAGAGGTGATTGACAGGAGTGGCAACTCCAATATGGAAGTGAATTTTAGAAAGCCACCAGAAAGAACTTCTGAAGCATCCTGAGAATCCTGTAGAGCAGAGGTGATCAAAGTTGTTTTCATTGAGGGCTGTAACAATGTTGTGTTTGACCTCGGGGAAGGCTGGGGGGGCATGAACAGGGTGGACAGGCCCAAGTGCTCTTCCAGCGAAAACCAGCTCCTTTTCAGCTGTGATGGCCTCCTGCAATCCTCTGCTACAAAAATGGAGCTTGTGGTCCCACATGCAGCCCTCCTGAGCCCCATTTTTGCTGGCAGAGGCAACGTGGGACAGTCTTTCACTGTTTCTGGGGCAGCCACGTGGGCCAGATCTAAGTACCCTTTAGGCCACATCTGGCCCTGGGCCTTGAGTTTGACACCCCTGAAGTAGAGGAAGGAATTGCAAAACAGGTTTTATCATGGTGTTAGTCTTAATGCAAAATATTGAGTCGTGTTCAACATCAGCTAGCATTGGCATCCATCACTGATTAATATCTCTACATTGGCTGAGATCCCCCTGAAAATCAACCCACACAATTTTAAGAACTATCCATCTTTCTTTAGCTTCAGGAAATAAGGGTTTTTCAGGAACTTCAAAGTTTGGGGTGATGCCGACAAGAAGTTGAAAGCTGTGTGAGAATGTCTGATCCGCCCACTTTCTGTGTTTTTGCTTTCACTTCAGATCAACCTACACTGTTTCTCATTGTACAGCTATTGTTAGAAAGTAAAGCTTTGGAAATGATTCTTTCTGGTCCTCTTGTATTTTATTTCCAAATGATAAAAATGTTTTGAAGGCAAAAAAAAAAAATATGTATGAGAACTAGTCAGAGTGATTATTTCCCAAGTGAGAACTGTTATGTTTCCAGTATTTATCATTTTTTTTCTTTCAACAATCAGCATTGAATTTTCCTGACTATCTTGTTTGTAAATGCCATCAATCTAGATGCATTCATCAATCTACTTCTCTTCCCTCACTCTCTCACTTTTCCCCTTCAAGCACACACACACACACAACTAGTCAGGACTGTGTTATAGCTCCTGCATTGGCATATGCATGTATCTTGTAAAGTAATTATTTTGCTTCCCAGGCAGAAAATTACAATCATGTCCACTCACTGCAAAAAATGTGTTGGTGCCATTTGCTTCCAAACAATCCTGAATGGGGGGAAAATACCATTGTTGCAAGATGACTCTAAGAGCATGGATGGGATTCTACTGGTTCAGACTGGTTCGTATGAATTGGTATTTCCGGTGATCATTTGGTCCTGCCTACCTACTCTTTCCTGTGTTTTATTTCCTTGTTTTGGAGCACAGCTGATTCACATGGCAGAACGGTTTTGCTGTGCTTCAGCTATCTTACTCACTGGGGCTGCAGTAGAAGGTAAGTATTATAGCTGAAATGGGTTTTTTAAAATGGCGTGCAAATTGTGTAATCACTGAATTGGTTGTTACACCAGCTGAATCACCCCACTGTCTAAGAGGTACACAACATTGCAGGTGTGTGGAGAACCCACAAGTCAGCCATTTTGTTGCTTTGTTTTTTGCATAAATCAAAGCTGTGTCAGCTTCAGGTTTCTGAGCACTGGTGTTGCTAGGCACCAAGCATGTGCCAATGTTCTATTTTGAACTGCATATCTTATGGTTTAAAACAGCTTCTCAAACTTGGCCACTTTAGGATCTGTGTATTTCAACTCCCAGAATGCCCCAGCCAGCAAGGAATTGTGGTTGTAAGCTATGCCAGTAAGAAGGTTACAACTTGACCGCACCTCAAATTTATGAATTTTCATGTGCAGTGATTAAGCAAATGCCAGAGTCACATGATACCAAGATGGGCGGCATATAAATTTAATAAATACATTTATTACTTTACTATGGGGATGTCTGTAGTAACTTTGAATGGTTGCTAAGTGATCAGTCATAAGTAGATGATTACTTATATGACAATTTCCCATTAAGTGAAACAAATAAAGAACATTAATAAATTCAACTAAATAAGGGAGGCAGGCCCTCATGCAGGGAAGAGTTGATGGGCACATGGCGATCCAACAGGCAGTCTTTTTCTCATCCCAAACATTGTTTTCTGATTTATTTGGAAAACGTATATCTTGCCCACATTCTTAATGGCTCTGGACAGCTAACAAAAATACAATTAAAAAAATCAATAAAAACAACACTAAAAGAAATTGAGGACATATACAACACAAAACTAAAACAGTAGCATTAAAAACATGGCCACATGTTCAGAATTGCCTCCTAAGCAATAATAAAATGAAATATGATTCAACAGGGGCGGGGGGAAAGGATTTCTTAATATGGGCCCCATCATGGAAAAATAAAACTAAAATAGTTGATGTCAGGACAGTAAGTCATCAGAACTAAGTGTCCTGTCCCAGGCCAAGCGTACACGAATACACAACGAAGGCCAATATTTGTGTTCCAGGATAAAATTGCAGGATCCAATCTTGGTCAGTCACTGGGACCAGATATTTAGTCTTTCAAATTTTTGAACTTGTGCTGGAGGCCACCCTCAGGGAACTTCTCTTTACACATTGTCAACTTGTAAAGTATTCCTGGCCTGCTCTTGAGTTGCCATATGCAGGAGGGGGGAAAAGTGATGGAGCAATATGGAAGCCACAACCAGAAGCACATTCCACACATATCTTCTTCAAGGCTGTATCCCAGGCTACCAGGACCAACCGGAGAGGCATGATTTCTACAGCCCATGAAAGTGCTCCGTTGGAGAATGTGATTTATAACACAGCCTGGGGGGATGGGTAAACAGTGTCATAGGCAGAGGGTCAGGCAGAGCTGATTTCATTTGGGTATGTGCCGGCATGTTGCTCCTAATAAATAACTGGATTTCTTTTAAAACTTGGCTCAAGGCTCATGGTTTAATTAGGGCATCCGTCAGAACCCTGACAGTAGAGAGAAGTTCCTTGAGGCGGGCTCCAGCATGAGTCCGAAAGCTCAGAAGACTAAACCTCTGGTCCCAGTGACTGACACAGGATTGTTTGTTCTCTTTATTAAATAATATTTGTAAGCACACAACTTGCAGGATAGAGGTGAGTTCCCCCCTCCTTGCACCAAGTTTGCTTTACAACAGTTCCAAATCACAGTGGAACAGAAAGGAGCCATCAGGTGGAGTCCCAGGATTAGAGCTGGTAGCAGACTCAACAGTCAATCTGGATTCAAAGTCAGGCTTGTGGGGTTTATGAGTCATGGCACACAGTGCGAGTTAACAGGCAGTCATTGTCAGTGGAAAGCTTGCATTTACAGCTCCATTTTAATAGAAGGAACCAATGGTCGGATTCAAATTCTTTTACTATTGGTTCTGTGGGCATGGCTTGGTGAGCGGGACACCAAGGATACTGTAAAATCTCCAGTCAGAGGTGGTATTTGCTGGTTCTGGGAACTACTCAAATTTTCCACTACTGGTTGTCCAGAACTGGTCAGAACCTGCTGAGTACCACCTCTGGAAGGAGCCCTGGTATAACTCATCTAGTGGACCAAGACTCCTTCCACACAAGCAGTCTCACAAAACTCTCTACTCTCTTTGCAGCCCACCAAGCTCTGTTATAGGGGATGGCAATGTCATGTCTTCTTCCGACACAGAGCATCTGCGTGTGTTTGGTCCTGATTTACCCCACCTCCTCTGCCTGTTCAGACTGCAATCCATCTGATGGTGCTGGAGGTAGTGGTACAACATCTGTTGGCACTTCCGGAGGTGTTCTGGAATTGGAACCTTATTGTCGGTCCTCTCCTCTGATTCCAAATCTGAGTCTACCATGACACAAAGTATGTAAACTGCATGGGATTGTGGTGGAACATGGTCTGGATACCCAGAAAGGAAGGGCTGCATTCCCGAGGAACAAAAGAGAGCAAAGTTTAGATCATTTGGTTGGGAGGAAGAGGGTCAAGACAGCTCCTACCTAGGACTTCTCAGAATGTTGGAAATTCATGATGCAAGTTGTGTGCTTTAGTTTGACAAAATCTCAAGGTGAGGAACAATAAAAGAAACTGCTTAAAAGAAACCCAGTGTGTCTTTTGTAGCCTGACACATATTGTAAATAGTCATGAAAGACTTTAGATACCATTGTAAGTACTTTCAGTTGGACAACCACAGAGGTTGTTTCAACAGTTTAACAGTTCCCTCACCAGATGTGCTATGATACACTGGACCAGCTGTAGCTTATGGCCATCTTGAAGGCCTGCCCCATGGAGAACAAAAGACTTCCAAACAGTAATCCCATTTAAAATCTTAAGAGGGCAAAATGCAAACAAACCAGCATGGAATGAATACATACAAAGGTCATGTTGACCGCTGTGTATTTAAAGTGGAAGATTGAATGGATAATACAGCCAGCTAGTTTACAGCTTGAACACTTGGTTCAGGCTTCTAATCAACCTTAGGGATTTATAGATTTCATTAGGTTTTGGCCAGACTTTCTTTTTCAGGATATGTGTAAATAGACAATCTACTAAATATTCCAGTATCTCTCCAGTTTCAATTTAGGACTTAAGCAGGATAATCAGATCTGCTGACCTCAGCAGAAAAGATTGAACTATTTCAATAAATGGAATTTTTCCCTGAGCTTGGATTTTATGGCTGTGGGATGGCCCAGCAAGTATTCTGAATGGTGTTTTTTCATCATCAAAACTACTCTAAATATATTGGAGTTTCTGTGATAAGAATTTAAGTAGAGAAGACTTCTGCATTCATGTATAGATAAAGTGATTAACATACTAATTACAAATATGAGAAAAAGAGAAGTGGCCCTGAATTCATGTGCAGCAAATGATTTGAATTTAGGACTCTGTATCCTGATTGTGTTAAGCCAACTCAGCATCCCAAAGTTTCTCAGCCTTATCAGCTGAGATCAAGTGTAGTATTCATTCTTACTGATTTTACTGGATTGGAGGCTAAAACATATAAAGAATGGTTGTTGGAATTAGGCCTGTCCAGTTTAATGAAAAGAAGGAATAGGGGTGATATGATAGCTGTTTTTCAATATTTGAGGGGCTACTACAAAGAAGAGAGGGTCAACTTGTTTTCCAAAGCACCCAAGGACAGGACAAGAAGCAATGGATGGAAACTAATTGTGATGACCCAGAGTGGAACATAAACAGAACAAAATCCAAAACGTAAATAGATGTCCTTTAATGTCTCCAACTTGGCCCCACTTTTCAATAATCCTCAGTTGGAAATAAAACATACTCAAAAATAGTCTTGACTTCCGGTTTGAGCTTCTTTGGTGACAGACCGAAACCTTGTCTCTCTGAGGCTTCGATCCGTGCTCGCTGCTGGAGCACCCCGAGCTGGCTGGTTTTGGACTAAGCCACCCTGTAGAGGTGGTGAAGAGGGGGGAGACTGCCTGCAGGGTTGAGGAGAGTTACATCTCTCCTCCCCAGCTGGCCATTACTCCCTTTCCCGAAGGCAGTTGTAGTGATTGTCAGAAATAGCCACCATAAAGAACTTGACCAGAAAAGAATGTGCAGGAGGAAGATAAGAAGAGAAAAATTTGGTTGTCTGGGTCAAACAGCAAAAGCAACAAACAAGGTACCCTGAAATTTAAACTTAACAACATTGTTCCCAAAGAAGATTTTGAAGCTTCGAAGGAGAGAGAGAAGGGAAAGGATTAGTTTTTTTCCCCCTTTCTTATACTGATAGCTAAGAGACTTAAGCAAGGAATTGAAAAAAAATCCACTTTGACATTAATAGGCATCTAAACTGAAAATAAAAGTCAAAGGGACAATAAAGATTTCTGGACATTTAAAAGTTTTTTAAAAGCAGGAAAGGAGAAAAAAAATGAACAAAAGGGCAGGATCTGGAAAAATGGAGGAGACTGCCTGGAATTAAGGAATGGAACTGTAATTAAAAGGAACTTACAGTGAAATTTTAACAAGATTCCTCAAAGATACATTTTAACTGAAACTTGGTAACAAAATAATAGAACCCTAGGAAGAGAAAGTGGAAAAAAGAAGCAAGTAGAAATAGCCTTGGATTACTTGGATCATTTGGTGATTTTGGGTTTTTGCATTTAGATGACTAAAATTAATTGGGTGGTTGTTTAAAAGTTTTTAAAATGGTATCACTCTTAGAAGAACTGAAAATGGAACTTTAAAAATGGAAAGAAGATGCACAAGAAGGGAGAAGTTCTTTTGGCTTCGTGTTTCAATTCTTAGAAATGGAGATCTGGAACTATGAGAAGCAACAAGAAACGCTTGCAGTACAAGAAGATTGGGACAAAGAAGAAGCCATCTTTAATGATCAAATATTTTTAAGTGCGGGGAAAAAAGAAAAGGGGGGAAAGAGAGTGAAAGGTTTAAGATTAGAAAAAACAACCAAAAAGAAGAACAATTTGAAAAATAAGTATAATATCAGAAAGCAACAGAAGAGGAATTACAGATGAGAGAGTTAGAAGTAGAGAGATGAGGGGGTAAAAAGGGGAGGGAGAACAAGAGGGGGAAGAAAGCAAGGAAAAGAAGTTGTAAAAAACAGAAACAAAAAATGGAGAAACAGAGAAAAGATATAAGGATTGTAACCATAAGCTTGTTTAGAGATAATGGTTGAAAATTTAATTGCAAAAAGGATTCTGCAAAGGTACATAAGATAGCATTGTTATATTACAAAGAGAAATAATTTTAGAAAATATGATGATGGATAAAATATTTCCTGTAATGTAGTGGAATGTTTGTTGATAAATACATTAATTAAAATGATTGAGAGAGTTAAAAGGGAACATATTTAATTATTAGTAATGATTTATAAAAATATAAGTGAGAAATATGGAAAAAAAAGAATTAACTATGGAAAGTTTATAAGTGTTCCTAAGGAAATATGATATTTAATTGAAAACAAATGTTAAAGATGTTAAGATTTTAATGCATATTAATGATAGAATTGAATTGGAATGGAATGTGTGTTTTATTTACATATACATATATGTGTGTGCTGTTCAGCTTCCTTCGGGTATTATCCCACGTCATTGTAGTTCTGTTAAAGTTGTAGCAACGT
>BLBF01000059.1:7930586-7969712 GCA_015471245.1 Laticauda colubrina | reverse complement strand
AAGAAGAAGAAGAAGAAGAAGAAGAAGAAGAAGAAGAAGAAGAAGAAATGCATATGCAGTGCAAAAGCAAATGGCTTCCATTTAAAAATGTCGCTGCAGATATCAAAATCCAATTTTGCAATAATAATTTTTTAAAAACCCAGGTGAAATGGAAAGGTTTATGCTCTAAAGAGATAATTAAAGTTAGACTAGTAACAGTTTCAGGAAAAGTTTTAAATTTTTGGTGGAGTGGAGATTAATACTGAGAACACATCCGGTTCCAGCTATTACTACCCAAATCCCACAATTGCATATTTTTGAATCCCAATTTAGATCACAAGATCTCATTTAACATTAAAGATCCAATGGGTAGTTATAGTTGATACAGTGGTGCATTTCAAACATATTTACCACTGGTTCAGTGGGCTTGGCTTGGTGGGCACGTTTTGTGCACACATGCACACACACTTTGCACTTGCATGCATGCCAAACATGCACTTTGCACAGGCACAGAGGCTTTTCAACTCACCTCCTGCAATCCTACATTCTCCCTGTCACTTCAGCAGCTGCCGTGCAACAATCTGCTGTGCTGCGCAAAGAAGCTGGGCTTCAAAAACACGGAATAAAAGTTAGCATGGGAGCCCAGGCAGATGAGATGGCTGGGCCCAACAGCTGCTCATCGGCGCTACCGGCTCGGTAGAACTGGGCCAAACCATTAGAACACCACCACTGTATTACTAGTGATAATGTGAAAGAGAGCAGGTCCTGTTGGAATTCACACTGACCACAAATAGCTCGGTCATCAAAACTCCAAGAACATCTTGGTCAATGGTTAACGATGATAGGAGCTGTAGTTCAGGAACATTACAGACACAGATACAGATGAACAGAGTTGGAAGGGACCTTGTAAGTCATCAAGTTAGGTGATCACCAACCAGTGGGCCGGGGACCACTGGTGGTTCATGAGAAACTTTTGGTGGTCCACAAAGAAATGTCACCCCAAAGCATCCCCCCAAAGCAATTAATCCAGGCTGTGTGGGAACCCAAGGCTATGCCGCCCACATAGCCCACGGGAAGACAAGGCTTGCGTCGCTTGCATTACGAACAACACAAGGTAGTGAGGGGAGGGGGAGAACTTGCCCCACTTGACCCACATGGCTGGCCTGGCCACTGGGCTGCTTCTTTCTGCTTCTTTCTTCTGCTTTTGACTGCAGGCAACAAAAGCAACAAAGGTCTTTCTTTCTCTCCCCCAAACTCCACCAGAAATGAATCTTTGGGACCCTGCAAGGCCTCCTGCTCCAAGAGGCTGTGCCAGCAAAGACTCATTTTTGGCGGAGTTTGGGAAAGAGAAAGAAAGACTTCTGCTGCTTCTGCTGCTTTCCTTGCATGAAATCCTCCCTCCCTCCCCTGAGAATGGAGCTGGAGACTGTATCCTGCGATCCCAAATAAAGAATGATCAATCGGGAGGAAAATGGGGTGGGGAATATTCCTGCAGATCTTTTGGGGATTTTCCCAGGGTCTCTGGTCTGTGGGATTTAAAATTATGAGTTTGGTGGTCTCTGAGGTCCAAAAGGTTGGTAACCCCTGATCTCCTAGTCCAACTCTCCCGCCCAAGCAGACTTTACTCCTTATCATGTTCTTATTCTTTCTGTGGAAGCTACTGGTTTAGACAGAGCTAGTGACTATTTACCATTCACAGAGTTATGAGGTTGCCAACCACGTAAGACCTCAAAATGCAACTCAACAATTTGAAGTAAATTCAGGGAGTCCTCGACTAACAACCATAACTGAGCCCCAAATTTCTGTTGTGAAGCAAGACATTTGTGAAGTGAACTTTGCCTCCATTTTATGACCCTTCTTGACACACTTGTTAAGGGAATTACTGCAGTGGTTAAGTTAGTAACACGGTTGTTAAATGAATCTTCACTGATTCCTCATTGATTTTCAGGTCGCAAAAGGGGATCACATGATCCCGGAATATTGCAACTGTCATAAATATGAGTCAATTGCCAAGCATCTGAATTTTGATCACATGGCCATGGGGATGCTGCAATGGTCGTAAGTGTGAAAAATGGTCATAAGCCAGTTTTTTCAGTGCCATTGTAACTTTGAATGGTCACTAAATGAACTGCCATAGATCGAGGACTACCAGTAAGCATCCACAATCTCTGGTGAGGGATGGGCTGAAAATATACAACTCTTCTTCTTTGGTAATGATATAGTACATTGATGGCTAACTTTTTTGGGTTCCTGTGCCAAAAATTGTGCATGCAGTTGCACGCTCGCACTCATGTGCCAGCACCCAGAAGGCAATACACCCCCCTCACGTCTCCTACACATGCGTGCACAATTCCCCACTCACCCCCGCTACCCCCTTGCCTGCACTGCACCTGACAGCTGATTTTCGGCCAATTTGAGGCCTTTTTTTGGCTTCCCAAAGGCTTGAGGAAGGCTTCTGCAGGCTTCTACAAGCTTCGTAGGCTGAAATTTAGCCCTGTTTCATCACTTCCTGTTTTTCTGAAAAAACCAGAAGTGCCAAAACGGGGCTAGATTTTGGCCTACAAAGCTTATAGAAGCCTGCAGAAGCCTTTCTCAAGCTTTTGGAAGGCCGAAAAAGGCCTCAAACCCATCAAAAATCAGCTACGAGGCATGCACATGTACAGTGAGATAAGTTTGCCTGCTGCTTGCATGCCAGCACAAATGGCTCTGTGTGCCACCTGTGGCACACCTCATAGGTTCACCATCACGAATATAGTAGCATAAAGGCAAAGGTGGTATTCAGCCGGTTTGTAACGGTTCTTGTGTACTGGTAGCGCAAATTTTGACTAGTTCCAAGAAATGACAAATACCACTTTTGGCTGGCCCCACCCACCCATCCCTGCTCTTTCTTGTCCTTTATTCCATTGATTTTTTAGTACAGTTGATTTGTGCGGCAGAGAAGATTGTTGTGCGTCAGCTGAGCTAAAAAACAGCTCACCTCACTGAGGGTGATCTTTGAGTGCTGCGTGTGCACGTGAAGTGCTCAGAACCAGTAGTGCACAATTTGGAATCCCAGCACTGCATCCAGGATGAAGTGTCTTACACAGAAAGGTCATAGATAAGCAAAGATCATTCAGGCTCAAAGTATCGGGACCTTATGTTAAGTTGCAGTTCAGATGCATTGCTTAAGCCTACACACAAAAATCTAGTGAATTAATACTCAGCACTAGATTGGTGCTAGATAAGAGTCAATAGAATTCAAGGGGGGGGGGGGCTGGACTTTGAGCATTTGTGAATACGTAATGATTGTAGGCTGAGTCCTCTCTTGACTCCACCCCCAGGTTCTGTTTTTTCTTCTCCATTGTAGTTACAGAAACTATGGTAGAGAGCAAAAACACCTGCCTAAAACAGAAAAAGAGGATCTTCCTCCTAATTTATTTATTTAAATTAGTTTATATGGCCACCCATCTTACAACTGTGACTTTGGATGTATAAGAGGGTGGGTTTTTTATTTTTTTACAATGAATTAAAAGGCAAAGTGACTACCAAAGATACCATACAACCAAAGACTATGACTCAGCAACAACAGCAAGCCAATTACATAACCCAAAATCAGAACAGGACTCAGAAAGGTATTTAAATCCCCCAAACAAGCACAACCCAAGGTGTACTGAAGAGATCTCCTTGAATGGGGACAAAATGTTTGCAACCAAACCGCCAAGCTCTGCACTCAAACCAACAACATAAATACTATACATCAATTGGTTGGGATGAATAATTCTCCTAAGCATCATCTCCAAGGGTCAAAGACAGAAGAAGTCCTTCCTAGAAATTCAATCCAGTCCTCAAGCACAACTTGAATCCAGGATAATTATGCAGATGTAAGGTGGAAGTCTTTTCTTGGTCACTGTCATAAACTTGCAAATTATTCCTTTCTGCAAGGATTTCCAGTGAATCATGAAAAAGAGTAAGCCCTGGAACATGGTAATTGCTGTTTTACAGACCATAAATTTCTTTAATATGCTGTTTTTATGCAACTCTTCACAAAATGTCATTTTTCCTATTTTTCTAAAATATTACTTTAAAAATCCCTACATTCCTCAAACCTTCCCTATAACTCTGAGCTGACTTGGTCAAAGTTTTCTAACCAAGAACAATGGGCAGTGACAAAGTAACATCTGTTAATAATGTTTGATTTGGCTGGTCATCTGTGATGGATTTCTTGAAACTTTCCTCATCCACAGATCTGCCAGGTGTTCCACCTGATCAGAGAAGCTCTCCATTAGTCCATCAGTCAAATTGGTTTCTTTCTGCCAGAGCATAGCCATTCACTTCTAGCATTATTTTTACTTGATCTATTTTGTTTGAGGATGTCTGAGGAAAGCTGCTGGAGTAACCAGAAGAGATAAAATCAGAAATGGGATAGTAAGAGAAATAATTGTCAACAGCATAGAAGTCCCCAAAGTGCTTTTTCAAGAGGCAACTGAACTTTCTGGTTTTTCTTTGAAGACATTTCACATCTCACCCAAAAAAGCTTTTTCAGCTCTGATTGGATGGTGGGGAATGGAAGGGTTGATACTCCTTGCAGACAGCTGATCATTTGCATACTTTTAGTGAGTCATTGAGGCCACTTTGAAGTTTATCTTTATCATCAGAGTCACCTGAGTAGAAGAAATGGGTGTGGAGCCATCTTGGAACTGTTGAAAGGACTGTGCTGTAGACTAAAGATAGATGATGTCATATCACTCCCTCTCTGTTGAGAGAGGGCTGTTCAATTTTGACATAGATGGCCTCTTTGACCCCTCTTTCAACCAGTGGTCCTCTTTGTCTAACATGTGGACTCTGCTGTCTTCAAAAAAGTGGCCTGTGTTTTTTAAATGCAGATGGACTGCTGAATCTAATCTTGATGTGTATGTTCACACTACTCTGATAATGGTGGTGACACAGATAAACCCCAAGCTCCCTTGCTAAAAGAATGCAAATGTCCAGCTGTCTGCAAGGAGTTTAAATCCTTCCATTCCCCACCATCCAATCAGAGATGAAGAAGTTTCTTGGATGAGAAGCAAAACATCTTCAAGAAAAACCAGAAAGTTCAGTTGCCTCTTGAAAAAATACCTCTGAGACAACCATGACCTGGATGACTGAGAATCTCCATAGACAATTGGCCCAGAACCAATCTTAAACTACAAACAGAAATAGCAAATAGAGAGGTTGGTCACCTGGAGAGATTGTCTTTGGATTCCATTCTGTACAAGGCATATACAAAAAGAGGAGAAGGTCAAGGAAGGTGAGGCAGACCCCAGAGGAAGATGGACAGACAACACCAAAGCATCAAATAACAATGGTTGATGCCTCTAGCAGTACATGAACCAGAATTTTGTGTCTCCCTTGACACCCGAAGTACTAAAATAGGAAGTAAAGAAGATCTACTTTGTTCTTCTTGATGCAGAGTTGGCTCAAAAGCTATTTATGTAGTCATCAGAAAATGGTTTAGCAAACATCTTTTTTGGAAAGTTTCCTCTGATAAGTAGTCATTTCAGTTCCGAAAACCCCATTACATTCTATATGATCTTGGTTCATTGCCTTCTTTCTCCTTTTAACCTACTTTTCCCATTATCTACCTTTTTCTATCCTCCTCCTCCTCCTCCTCCTCCTCCTCCTCCTCCTCCTCCTCCTCCTCCTCTGCCACCTTCTTCTCTCTTATGTAAAGAAAACCACCTATTTACAGATAGAATAGATCATTTTTAAAGGAAGGTTAAAAAAAAAACAGGTCAGTGATAATGTGAGGTCTCCAGGAGGGATGGTCGGAAACTTTGGAAATTCATTTCTTTATGTTTATTTGAGGAAGTTTCCATTGTCTGTAAAAAAAAAAAAAAACAATATATTAAATCTATCAGAATGCTTGCTTAAGAAAGAAAATAAGCACATTCTGTTTTGGAAAGCTGGTTATTTTCCATCAATCTTGAGAGGGTTTTCTAGAAATGGGAAGGGTCATAACGGCCCTGTTTTTTTCCATTGCTCTGAAATGTCATTTATATCAGTCACTGGGCCAATAAATGTTAATAGTACAGAGCACATTAGGAATATATGACAGTCCAATGACAGCGCATATACAAAATATTTATAAAATCTCAAATTGCAAATCAGTTCATGAGGATGGGAACAAATCTCATTTTAAATTGGTATGCTTAGGAAATGAAAAGCTTGCTGATGTCACCCCAGACCTATTTTGTTTGTAAATAGAATTTCATTTCTTAGTCTAAACTAAAGTAAGTATCGAGAGTACTCCAAATTACTATTTTTTACAGTTAATTTTTCAAAGTCAGTGACACAGTTTGACCTCCTCTCTTTTATTCTTTCAAAGAGGGAGAAATGAAACATCCATTCTGATATTAAATTAGGCCCGGTCCCACTGGCCGACGGATGCAAAATGTATGCATAAAGGACACAGCGGACGAGCAAAATTTCGGGGGTGGCTCCATCCGTTGTCATCCGCTCCAAAAAGTGGTGAAAATTTGCATAAACAGAATGGAAAAGAACGGAAAAGAACGGACGTGGGTAGTATGAAAGCAGATGGAAGGGGATGACACCTCCAAAGGGGTTCCGGGAGAGAATTGCGAAGTGGACGCATAGCGGATGAAGCGGATGCATCACGTACACCTAAAGGAAAGAAAAGGGATGCTGCGCAGATGTATATCAGATGCAAACCGTTCACTGCGCATCCTTTCTATTTCTGTGCTACTAACGATGTATAGACGTTTCATGTACCTTTTCTTTCCTCCCTCTTTCCATTTTCAGCTGCAGCAGATATGAGTTGCGAGGATGCCCAGAGGATGCAGAGAGGATACAGTGAATGATTGACAGATGATAATGGACATAGAACGTTTGTTGCTCATATGTCGCGGATTTACAATGCACACGGCGGAAAGTTCATCCGTTCACAAAGTTTTGTGCAGCTCAAAACTTCTTGTGTGGATGAAATCGCAGTGGACAAATGCTCGACGGATAGAGCGTATGAAACATGTATGCAATGAGTACACAACTGATGCATAGCATTTTCCAACGGATGGCAAGCTTTTTTTAACGTTTTACATCCTCTTTGCATCCGTAAGTGCAGTGGGACAGGGCCTTAGACTCTCAAACACAAAAGTGTATCTACCACAGACAACATTCATTCATTCATTCATTCATTCATTCATTCATTCATTCATTCATTCATGTATCCATCCATCCATCCATCCATCCATTTGAAAAGCTGATGTGGTCCAGAATGGATATGCAGGTTCCAAAATTTAAATAAAAAAAAAAAATCTAAGAATGAGCACTGACTCTACAGGGTTAATGAAGATTACGTATCTTTAAACTTGGCCAGAATTCTCCAAGGAGAAGACTTGGGATTGGTCTAATCTGGAATTTGCACTGAGGTCCAGATGTATACAATTTCAACTGATTCAATTAATACTTAAACTGGACCTTTGGGAAACTTTGCATTTTTCTGAATGTTATGAGAAGAGTGAAAGAGAGGAAATAAAAAAAAATACTTTTTTTATTTCACAGAAAACAGAATGGAACAGACTTTTGACTGGAGACAATGGAATGTGGGAAGCAAAATCTGGCAGGAGCTGGAAGTAGACAGATTGCATTTCCTTGACACCATATTATTTGCTGCAAAGGGCACTTCTGTGTAGTTTTAGTTTTTATAATCACATTCCACCATCCGCCTGTGCAAAATGTCTGTTTTCTTTATGAATGTTGTGTTTATGTTCCCATATTTCTCCAGAAACTTCAGAGTAATGTACAATGTCATTTCTCCTCTCTTTGTAGACACAGCAATCTTTTAAGTCAGGTTCTGACCGCAAAAGTGTTCCAGAAACTCATCCTAATGTTATGGCCAACACATTACCATAAATGAAAGCAACAGCTTGTGTGAAGACTCCCAAGTTAAAACAAGAGGCAGCAATCGCAAGCAACTACTTGGAGCAAATCTGGCCTGGCTTACATACTTCAAAATTCATTGGGTGCATAAGAAGTAGTGAAATTAGAGTTTGTCTCTGCCAACCAAGTATGGTCAAGCAAGGTAGGTGCGCACTCTGGGTCTCATCAATGTCAGTTTGTAGGACCTAGGAAGCACTCATATTTTGTTGCAATATCTACCCCACAGAGATCTGTGTGGCTCCCATCCTTACATTGTAGGAAGACCTCCCCCCAGAAGAATGAATTATTTTGGGAAATATTAAAAATGCAGGATAAAGTATTTCCCCTAAAGGAGAAAAAAAAATTCTTAAGGGAGGCAGAAACCAGCCCGTTTCCCTGCACCAATCAGAAACTGAGGAGGCCAGCTTTTAGAAATGCAGATTTGGTAATCTATTCAGAAAGATTGGATCAGACAGAAAAAGTTGACAAAATTAGCTCAGACAAGCACCTAGATCTGCATTTCCTCCTTTGCCTATAGAGCCAGCCATGACCCCTACATAACTCCTACATGACCACCATAGGAATCTAACAACAGCCAATAGAATATTAAAAGACATGTTCTTGCATAGGAACAGGAAGCTCAAATACAAAGCCCAAAGAAGGTATAAAAACCCAACCACTCTCAACTCCATTTTGTCAGCTTTCCAGAATCACATGTGATTCTGCTTCATCAATAAGCCATCTTTCCAATCAGCCTCCAGCCTCCATTTTATTTCCAGTGCCTTTCTCCCAGATTGGATCTGAACCTGGATATTTCTTCCAACAACATTTTTTAGGAAATTATTAGTGGTCTATTTGTCCAGACCTTGGAAACAAGATAATCTTTTATACAAGTACTCCTCAAATTACAACAGTTCTTTTAGTGGGTGGGCTAGTTGAGGAATAATTCAAATGAATTGGATTGTCCTTTTCTTCTTGGTAAAAGACATAATTCAAAATAATTATATATGTTATTTCTAAAGGAGAAACAAGGAAGTCAAAGTTAACAACTAAGATAAGTGGTAAGAAATGTATAAAAAGCAAATTATTTATTTGTAATATGTAGGCTATTTTAATAGTGAGAGGTTTATAGAAAATATCAAAAAGTGCAGAAAACATAGAAAGAATATAATCTGCATGGCTTTCCTGTACTTAAAGCTTATCCATTACAAACTCTTTGATGCTTATTTTCTCCAGAGACACATCAAATTGTTTGCTCTTAATTTACTTGCCTGTTATCTTGTTATTTGGTAGACATTTATACAATTTGCTTTATTTTTTAAGAACTATTGATAGCAATACCAATAGCACTTAGACTTATATGCTGCTTCATAGTGCTTTAGCCATGGTGGCACAGTGGTTAGAGTGTAGTACTGGAGACTACTTCTGCTGACTACTGACTGCTGATTGCCAGCAGTTTGGCAGTTCAAGTCCCACTGGCTCCAGGTTGACTCAGCCTTCGATCCTTCTGAGGTTAGTAAAATGAGAACCCAGATTGTTGGGGGCAATAGGCTGACTCTACAGAGTCTAACTGTTTAGAGAGGACTGTAAAATGGTATATAAGTCCAAGTGCTATTGCTATTTACAGTGGGCAGTGAGTTAGCCTGCAATACTGCATTCTAACCATTGTGCCACCATGACTCTTATGGTTTTTCATGGACTTTTTTTTAAAATCACATACTCATAGACCACAAGCTTCCATTTCTTCTTGTAGCTATGGTACCAGGTCTTTTTCCATCATGCTTCAGGAGAGGCTATTTATAAGACCCATCTGCATAATCTAAAATTCACATAAGAACAAAAAATGCCACTATTTTCCTGTGGACACACATGCTAAAAACATAATTAACCATGCTTTACAGGATAAAACTACAAATGGTTGAATTTCCAGAACATAATGGTTGGGTTCTGATGTCTTAAGCTAAAATGAAACAAACCCCATTATGCTTCAGTGCATTGTGTGAATCAGGATTATGAAGTATTTGAATTTTACCTCTTTGCCTACGGCAGGTCTTTTCGTAACAAATTGCTTTGATTCATCCTATTTCCATTATCTTTAGGAATTCCAGAATCTCCCCTAACACCACTTTCATGCAATAACAATTCTTCCTTTGGCTCAGAGATGCTGTAGGTATCCAGGGCACCTAAAAAATTAACCCTGCATGTTTCAGAGATATTATTTCACTCATCTTCCTGCACTGCCTTGCCAAGAGACATTAATTTGGACCCTGTCGAATAGGTTAATTATCTGAACAAAAAGCAGTAAGGAGATCAAACTGGCAAACGAATGAGCTGCACTGATATGTTTTAATCGTCCAAAGCAAAAGGAACTCACCTCCTGAGCAAAGGGAAAGAAATGGGAAATGTTTTTGTAGCAAAAGGGCCAGGTAGGAGAAAACATCATAACCCTTTTGCTTATGCTAAGCTGGCCAATTTACATGAAAAAATGGCATTAAGGGGAGCATTTGCAGAAATTCCCAGGTAAAGCTTTTATAGTGTTGTCACTTGCTAATGTCTGTAAAGAAAGCAGGAAATTAGGTCCTAATGGAAAGTTGGCAAGCCTAGCCCATGCTTTTTTGAAGACACTGCCTCCTTTTGTGTGAAAGAAGAATGTAGAAAAACCTTGCAATGTAGTATGTGGGACCTTGGAACTGGTAATCATCATTCTCCTCTCTATTTTTGAATGTGGGCTTGCCTTGTGAAAAGGATACTTTTGCAGAATTGTCAATGATTAGGAGGGAGAAGCTTTGATCCCCTTTTGATAGCCAACTGTTGTGACAAAACCAACAGATAATGATTTTTACAGCATGGTGATAAAAATTCCTTATGGTCTGATGGACTGGTACTACTAAATTTGATATTGATCAAATTTGACATCGACCATAGAAGAAAGTTCTCCCAGTATGTTTATTTAACTTTGATAAACATAATTGCCTGTTAGATATCCAAAATAGTCATATGTATGTAAAGGTCTTCCCAGAGTTTGTTTTTTTTTGCAGTAATTTTTATTATTTTTTATTGGGTCTTCCCAAACTTGATGGAGGATAAGATTATAGGGACAGAATACAATCAGTATTGTATTCTATCCCTGGATGCAAGCAAGCAATCAGCTATCAACATTGGAGGCAACCATGCCATCAACAACACCCAACTACCGGGGTGTCTCTGTAACCTAGCTGACATGTCACACTGAGCCAGTGTTTTTTAACTATCATAGTATTGAATCCATGGTTATGAGGGTTTATGGAACATGCTAAGCTTCAAATTTTGGGCTTCCTGAGATAAGTAGCCCCTGAGAAATCTACTATCACTAACCTGTCCAGCTTTTTTGGTTACCCATTTGTTCCTAACTGTCCTATGGGGCTCTTGGACACTTAGATACTTCTTCCTTAATCTGTCTTGATCTGTAGTTTTCTCCTGCTCTTCCTCCCAACAGACTCAGAATAACAGAGATTTGGAAGGGAGCTTGGAGACCTTCTAGTCTAACCCCTTGCTCAAACAGGAAAACCTATACTATTTCAGACAAATCATTGTCTGTTTTCTTCTTAAAGATTTCCAGTATTGGAGCATCCACAATTTCCAAAGGCAATTTATTCCACTGTTTTATGATCCTGACTGTCAGGAAATTTCTCCTTCATTCTAGATTGGTTCTCTCCTTGATTAATTTCCATCCATTGCTTCTTGTCTTGGCTTCAGATGCTTTGGAGAATACTCTTCTATTTTAGCAGAAGAGGTTTATGGCAGCATGCATTTTGACTTCTATCTTTGGACAATTGGACAGTGCTGAAGCTTGGGGTGCTCTGTAACTTTAGGTCGTGCAATTGAGGAAGCAGGAGTACAGTGTTGAAAAATAAATTTAACCATCCTGTCATTTTAAATTATACCAACTTCTAGGTCTTTTCCTTTTCCCTTGGTCTCCAAATATGATTCATCTTCAGCACCAAAGTGTCCAAATGCTTTACTACTCTGGACTTAGTATGTTGTGTCCACCAATGTCAATGAAGTTTATGAACCATGGTTTAAGAGTTAGTAGGGTTGGGACCCTATTATTATAGTTTAAAGTAATTAGTTAAACAATGATTTGACACACTGGTAAAGTCTAGTCAATAATTTATTCTATTCATATCTTCCTGGACTTGTTGACCGTAACTTGCTCCCTTTGTCTGGCTTTAGACCTCTCTGTCTGATTATTTCTTGGGTTCATATGTTGAATCAAGGGACTGGAAGTGGGTCCACAAAGACTTGGGTCTTGACCTAATCAAGTCAATCCAAAAGGGAAACAGAGACCCTGACTTTTTGGGACAAAGTAAAAAATAAATCCAATCCCTCCCAGATGAATGAAGGAAAAAATCTTATGAAGTTGAAAGGTTCAGGATATTCTTTTCCATTTTCACTTTGTCTGCACAAGACAGATACAGACTTCAGGAAATAATTAGGACTGCAGAAAAAAACAATGACTGTTGAGGTAATTCCCCATTAGGGGAATGAGTGCATACAGGGAGACGTATAGACAGTAGTGTTGGAATAATACACACAGAGCACACAGATACACTGTACAGTAAATGTAGGCTTTTACTTCCAGAAACATTAAGCAAAGTCCAAAATAGGCAGTCCAAAGTCATTCACAAGTAAATCAGTCAGTTTTTCAATCCAGGGATAATCCAGTAACAAAGTCCAGTGTCAAAAGCAGTTCAGTATCAGACTTACATTAAATCCATGAATATCAGTCAATGAGGAAAAATGGAGGAACGGCAATACTTTCCAACAGAAGGAAACAGAGATACACTCACACTCTCTTCTGAGTCTCAGACTAAGACTAAAACAACCCAGGTTTCTGGCTCTGTCTTCTGGCCATTTGAGAAAGCACACCTAATTACAGCTTTGCATTTTCTTATAGGTACAGTTTTAAAATGTTTATCCTGGTTTATATATTTCTAACCCAAATAGCTCATATTCCTCATGTTAGGACTCATATTCCTAACAATTACTATCAACCTGCTTTCCATTGAGGACCTGTATACTGCATGAGTAAAAAAAGGGCTGTGAAAATACTTACAAACCCCTCACATCCTAGATATCCTAACTGTTTCAACTCCTACCCTCAATATGATGCTATAGAGCAGTACACACCAATACAACTACATGCAAGAACAGTTTTTCCCCCAACGCCATCACTCTGTTAAACAAATAATTCCCACAACACTGTCCAACGATTTACTAAGTCTGCATTACTATTACTATTACTCCTCCCATCCTTCCTTTCACCCATCTCCTCCCACTTATGACTGAATAACCTTGTTGCTTGTATCCTAACGATTTATATTGACTGTTTCCTAGTATGATTTGATGGCTTATTGTACCCTATGACTATCATTAAGTGTTGTACCTTATGATTCTTGACTCTTGACAAATGCATATTTTCTTTTTATGTACACTGAGAGCATATGCACCGAAGACAAATTCCTTGTGTGCCCAGTCACACTTGGCCAATAAAGAATTCTATTCTATTCGACATTTTTTTCAGAGCTATTTCTCCACCTTCCTGAACATTTGTAAACTGAACTGGAATAGGATTCACCAGGAAGACTCTCTCTGAAGAGTAAAATAAACATAGCCATGGCTATTCTATTTCTAAAAGGGTCAAAACAGCTGCATAAGATCTCAAGGCCAAGGGTTCTTATTAGATCACAGATGTATCTTTATATTTAAGAGTCTCAACCTTCATCTCTTCCTTGTTAGGTGCTTCATGAGGCTGCTCTAAAGGCCAGTTTATTAAAGCCTGTGTGATACCGAGTTACTATGGTGACGAGGAGGACATACAAGAAAAACTATTAAGAACTAATTTTGTATCCAGTGCTGACTTAGTAAATAATCAAATCTATCTTGATTTAGAATGTGTTGTGTATGTCTTCAGTCTGCTGTTTTGCCTGACATTTTTTGATTGAATCTTCTAGTTTAAAATTGTTTGAAGGTCCTGGCACTAACACCGAACATGGGTTGGTTGGTTTTGATTAGTACATTAGGAAAAGGCAGCTATGGTGTTTTAGAAAATGTGATTTATGGTTGAGCATTATGTCCAAACCAGAGCAGCCTAGTTTGTTCAACAAACAAGGTTTAAAAACAAAATACACTTTGATGTGCTGTCTGAGCCAGGCACTAATTAGTTTTTCATTCATATACTTGCTAAGCTTCTACTGACACAGCTGTATTGGATGGTGTCTTCTATGGAAGCTCCATGATAGCAATAGCACTAGCACTCAGGCTTAGATACTATTTCAAAGTGCTTTACAGCTCTTTTTAAGCATTTTACAGAGTCAGCATATTTCCCCCAACAATCTGAGCCCTCATTTATTGACCTTGAAAAGGTGGAAGGCTGAGTCAACCGTGAGCACATCAGAATCAAACTCCTGACAGTGGACAGAGTTAGCCTGCAATCCTGAGTTCTAACTACTATGCCACCAGGGCTCTATATCACCTCATAGTGCTTTATGGCACTCTCTGAATGATTTACAATGTGGATCCCCATTTTGCTGACTTCAGAAGGATGGCAGGTTGAGTCAACCTTCAGCCAGTCAGAATTGAACTCCTGGCAGTGACCACTGTGCCACCACAGCACCGATGATTCGTTTCTGTGGCACTGAAGATTTCTCCAGAATAAGATGAGTAAGGCTGGAGGAGAATAAATGTCCTTGCTTTTCAGACATTCCATCTTTTGCGAGAAAGTGTGGGGCAGGCTGAGAGAGTAATTACAGAGAGGATGGAGGTCACCTGTAAGCTATTCCATCATAAAATGCCAATGATGTGGAAATACAAAATTGTACGAGTAGCCATCCATATGTCATTGCATGGCACAACACAAAAAAATATGTGCTGCAGAATTAAAGGCATAAATATTGGAGGAGAAAGGGGATGAGGGAGACGAAAAAGGAAACATCTAACTAGGATGCTCTTGACATCTGGAAATGGCAAGATGCTGGAAAGTTGGCATGAAAGCATGATGGAAATTAAGGTGTACAAATGCAAAGGGTGGAAGTAAAAAAAAATTTCACCCCTTTTATTCCTTTTTAATGACTAGGTGGAGGATGAAATCTCAAATATCTTTTGCTGTTCGTGTTAGCAAATGTGCCCCTTAAAAATGGCTTAAAAGGATGAAAGAAGTTAATTGTCAGAGTCCTTTAGTGAGCTTTTTTTCTCCTTTGGGGCAATGTGTTGTTATCTTATGTGCTTGATCTCTCACCTGGATGAGGTTTGAAAACTTCCACTGGTAGGATATTCTTTTAATGCTTTCCAGATCACTCAAAGAGTTTTGTTTTGCTGCAGCAGTGAAGAAATGCTGCAGACCTGAACTTACAAAGTAGAATTTAGTGAAAGCACAGCTGTGAGAGACTTCAGAACATAGTTTATTGAGAGCAGGAGTTAGAACAGGAAATAATCTGGTTTTCATTTACCTTTCCTTGGGTACTGTAACGCTCAGAGTATTCTTATACCTTTGGGACAGGTTCCTGGAGATCCAAGTCAATACTTCATCCAGAATTTATGCTGGCTGTATTTCTAGAATCTAGGATTCTGAAGGGGTTTCTCTAATTAATGAGAGTTAAAGGCTCAATTAATATATATGGAGACATGGAGATGACCTGACACAAATAAAAAAAGCATAGAAGATGTCATGAGTCCTGCAAAAGGGGAAAGTATTAGGAAAAGATTCCAGCTAGCTCCCTCATGACTAAGAATGAGTTTGCTGCTCTGAGCGCCTAGAAACAAGATGGATTCACAAAGAAATGCATAAATGGAATGGATTTCTGTCACACTGTGCACAGATCGAGAAGGGAAAAGATATCACTCACTTTTTCAAGTGTGTGTCCAGGACTGGGGAACTCAGACATTTTGAAACGAAGAGAGTCCTTGATGTAAACCCAGAAACTTAAACTCCGACAGTCTATCCTTCTCCCTTCTGATCAATGTGGCAGTATCATATTTGGTCTTGGGATTGTCTCTGGCTTATCTTGGCTGCAAGATCCTATTAATGAAAAAAAAGGACCAGCGAGAGATCCCTCAAACTGAGTGATGCCATTTGAAGCTTGAAGTACTCACCTCTGTCTCTAGAGATGATTGTTCATTGTTTACAGCTTTTGCCACAGCTCTCAGAGTCTCCTTGGTTCTCCTTGAGTGATAGTGCCGGTTCACAGCAGGGTGAGTGGAAGGCTGCTACAGCAAACTAAACTTGTCACAACAGTTGGAAAATAACACCTGTCCTGAAAATAAGCCCTATCATGTGCCTAAGTCCTGCCCCCAGAGTAAGTTCTACTTAAGAGCCTGCGCAGCCAGCTATCCTCCCATTCTATCTAGTTGCTCACAGTACCATGCCCCACACCAGCTTATGTCAGGGCCTTCGTAGCCAGGTCATCCACACCCCAACACCTCACATTGGCAGCACTGGCAACCATGTGAAACTGGAGCCCACATGAACACTTGCTCACTTCTGCTTGCTTGTGGCCATAATGGAATAGGAGATCGAGCAGTGTGCTGGTGCCATGGCCGTGAGACAAGGTAGGTGTTGGGGAATGGATGACCTAGATGACCTGACCTAAGCCAGTGTTGGATACATTGGGCAGCTTCACCCCTCCACCTCACCTCATGGCCATGACACCAGCACATTGCTTGGCCTCCTGCTCCATTGCAGCCATGAGCAAACAGAAGTGGGCCAGTAGTCATATGTGATCCTGGTAGATGGGACTCCTGGATCCACCACCACAAGGCGAGGCAGGTGTCAGGGCATGGGTGGCCTGGCTGTGAGTGGCTTGGCCATGAGGGTCCTGACAGGCATGTGGGGTATCTCCAACCCTACCATCTCACAGCAATGGTACTGGTACATCATACGGCCTCCTGCCCCATCATAAGCAAGCAGAAGAAGTGTGACTCCAGTAGAGGGGGGGGAAATGACACCTCTGAAAATAAGCCCTTGTGCTTATTTTGGGACCCAAAAGAAAATAAAACCCAGTCTTATTTTTGAGGAAACACAGTAGTTGTGTTCAAACTCAACCTAACAATGCTCACTGAGATAAAAAGGAATGCCCTTAAAAAACCCAAATATGCTCATCTGGGCAGAGAATTTATTTAGTGAATGAAGGTAAATGTATGTGTCCCTGGATTATGTTGCAGGATCCAATCTGAGTTGGTCACCAGAACCAAAGCTTATTTCTTCCAAGCTTTGGGACACATGCTGGAGAAGTTCCTTGAGGAACTCTAGAATAGGTATGTTGGCCTATTCTATGCATGGAAGAAATATCCATCTGGTTCAGTTCCAATCCGGGAGAAAGGCACTGGAGACAAAATGGAGTCTGGAGGCTGATTGGAAAAAGGGTCCATTGATTCATGAAGCAGAACCACCAAGCACTTGTGTTTCTGGGCAACTGACCTTTTGGAGTTGAGAGTAGGTTTTTTTTTATATCTTATCTTGGGCTTTGAACTTGAGCTTCCTATTCCTGTGCAAGAACATGTATTCTATTGGCTGATGTGAGACTCCCATGGAACCATATAGGAGTTACATAGGGGTCATAGTTGGCTCTATAGGCAAAGTATAAATGCTAGGTGTTTCTCTGAGCTCTCAGGTTTGGTTGAAGTTTGGACTGCTGAGATGATGCAGTGAAGGACTTGTTTTCTGAAAGAGTGTTGGGGAATTCCGATTATGGTTTAATGACTTTGTCCTGGTTTGGCTCTCGGGTGAGGGTATTTGCTTATAAATAGAGCAATCTAGTTTTCAATAAGCTCTTTATCTCTTAAGTACTGACATCTGCTGAAAGCTATTAAGAAAGGTGGGGGCTGCTTTCTGTCTCCAAGAACATGTTTCTCAATTCCTCATCCAGGTAAATATAATATTCTGCATTTTTAATATTTCTCAAAATATTTTATTCTTCTAGGAGAGGAGTGGATGCTAACTTTCTACAGAATTTATATGGTTCCCGGTTGTGTGTGGCTTTTAGTTGTTAACAACTAAAACTAACAATTAAAAGCCACACACATCCAGGAACCATGACCTTGAAAGCTTGGAAGAAATAATTTTTGGTCCCAGTGACTGACTCAAATTGGATCCTGCAATTTATTGAGTTTTTCTATATTTGGTCTGGAACACGTCAGAACACATCTCCTTGTCTGTTTGTCCACCCATTGTCTTTCTGAAAAAGAGGTGTGAATACAGATCAAAAGGTAAACAGCATTATATGGGGACAGATTTAAGGCACTATAAGTAGAAATCAGGGATGTGGTGTCTCAGTGGCTAAAATGCTGAGCTCGTCGATAAGAAAGGTCAGCAGTTTAATGGTTCAAATCCTTAGCGCTGCGTGATGGAGTGAGCTCGTGTTATTTGTCCCAGCTTCTGCCAACCTAACACTTTGAAAGCATGTAAAAATGCAAGCAGAAAAATAGGCACCACTTTGGTGGGAAGGTAACAGCATTCTGTGCACCTTCGACATTTAGTCATGCTAGCCACATCACCACGGAGACATCTTCGGACAGTGCTGTCTCTTCGGCTTTGTAACAGACGTGAGCACCGCCTCCTAGAGCCAGAAATGACTAGCACATACGTGCAAGGGGAACCTTTATCTTTGCCTTTAAGTAGAAATCTCATTTTAAATTACTCCCCATTACTGAAAGCCCGGGCATATAATGCTGAATTGGAGTATCATGATCAGCAAAATGTGCTCTATGTATCCTTCTGGCAGAGTTGTAGTTAATTAATCTCAGTGTGCACAGAGCATGTGTGAAAGACACCCAGCATTCAGTGAAAAATGCAGATAGCACACAGGTTGAAGCTGTGGAAAAACACAGCCATAGCTACTTCTTTAATATCTTAGAAGCAAAACAGAATCCACAGGTCCTTCTGAGCTAAACCTCTGCATGTTTAGGAAGAGTGCATAGATAATAAGACATTTCTCACTGTTGCTTACGCTGTCACATTCTGCAACAGCTCCACCATGCATGAATTAAGTGTCAGTTATTTGGTCGTATTACACCCTGAGCTACAGGTTCAGAAATTTTCCTATATTCTCAGCTAGATATAAATAGGCAGAATAGGACAGAAAATCCATATATTAGTGACTTCTCAGATCTCTAAATACTTTCATGAGAATATTAAATCAAAAAATGAACAAGATGGAACCATTACATATCTCATAAGCTGAAGGATTATTGGTTCTCTAGTACCAATTTCTGAATTCTACCTATCAGACATAGCCTCAATTTCAAATGGAGAACTTCAGAAGATTCCATGATGGTGCTTTTGAAACCTAATAAGCGCTCCAACAGACATGGAAAGGATCTGTCTAGCATCTCATTGATCATCCATGAAAGCTACCAGTTCCAAAATCAAGCTGAAGCTAGCATGAAAAAGTTTCAAACTGCATCTAAGGATAGATCTCTCTCTCTATCCTGCTAGAAGGCTTCAGCATTCCATTAAAATCTGAATATTGTTTGGCAGAGTCAAAGGAGAAGTTTTCTCTCTAGTCATAACTAGTCTATTGAACTTCCTTCTGAGGGTGACCTGCTCCTCTCTGATGGCTTTACCTTCCTTTACAAAGTCATGTATTCATCAGCAGGCCTCTCTCACCTCTAAAAGATCTGTATTTTCAATTCTCTAGATATTTTTAATCTTCTGATCTTCATCTTCAGATGATTTACTACCTTGAATGTGCCCTATTCTAATTACCTGGAAGCCACCATATGTGTTTTAGTCCCCAGGTGTTGCTTTGAAAGGATTCTTTGTTTCAATTAAAGCAGGGGTCAGCAACCTGTGGCTCTGGAGCTGCATGTGGCTCTTCCCTCTGCTGCAGCTCCCTGTCATTGGTCAGTGCCACCGTTTTGAAAGGAGCTTCCGGTTAAGGGGAGAGGAAGCATGTTGTGACAGGAGACTCTATGGCAAGGGGTGGGTTTTCTGGTTGGCTCCACAATTTATAGGGTCTTTCAATTAGGAGAGGAAAAAGGATGCCACATTAGGAGGAGACTCTATGGTGGGGGAACTGGACTTTTGGTCAGCAGAAGAAAACAGATGCTGGGCTAGGAGGAGATTCTATGGTGGGAGAACCAGATTTCCAATCAGCTCCGGAATTGAATAGGGGGCTTCCAGTTAGGACCTTTATGGCTCTTTGAGTTTAAAGTTGCTGAGCCCTGAATTAATGCACCTCCTTGGATCCCTGAATAGTACTGTGAACAGCAGTAAGATGCCATGTCCCCAAAGTGCTTTTTTTCAAGAGACAACTGGACTTTCTTGTTTTTCTTTGGACCTTTCACTTTTCATCCAAGAAGCTTCTTCAGCTCTGACTGGAATTATTGAAGAAAAACAAGAAAGTCCAGTTGTCTCTTGAAAAGACACTTTTGGGACAACCTTGACCTGGATGACTGAGAATCGTCATAGACAGTAAGATGTCAGTCACTATAGACCAGTGGTGGTGAACCTTTTCAGTGCTGAGTGCCAAAACAGGAGTGTGCACGTACACATGGAAACATCAGAAATCAGAAGAGCAGTTCCCCAGTGAAAATGGGAACATCAGAAACTGGAAGGTCAGTTTCCAGTGCGCACATGTGTGCCAGTCCTCTGGTCTTCTGGTTTCTAATGTGCATGTGCACATGAAAACCAGCTGACTGGTGCGCATACACATGCTGGAACCTGGAAGAGCAATGGGCAATGGCTGGCATGCCTGGAGAGATGGATCTTCATGCCACTTCCAGCACACATGCTCTAGGTTCACCATCATGGCTATAGACTGTGATAGGACTGCTATGCTAGTATGCTGCAATCAATGATTATCCCTTAGGTTTTTTTTGTTACTCCCTTAATTGTAGTTTAGCATATATACAAGAAGGAGGGTGTGTCTGTTTGGGGGACATCTATCCATGATTTATGGGATGTGATGACTCAGTGTTTACAGACTCTGAGTTTGTGGGTGGGAAAGCCCAGGTTCAAGACTCAAGCATTGTGCAATGGGCGAGTTCCCAATACTTGCCTTAGCTCCTGCCCACTTAGCAATTCAAGAGCATGCAAATGTGAATAGATAAAGAAGTACCTCTTTGGTTGGAAAGTAACAGCTTTCCATGCATCTCAGTGTAGAGTCATGCTAGCCACATGACACCCAAGTATTTTTGGACAACATTGGCTGCCTTGGCTAGGAAATGAAGATGAGCACTGCCCCCTAGAGTCAGATATGAGTGGACAGGAGAAACCTTTACCTTTGCCTTATCGTGGAACTCACCTGCCATTGCCTGTTCCACAGTTGGAGGCACTTTGTTTATAATCGCTGAAATACTGTGGCAACAACTATGATGGAAGAAGCAAGCATCATTGATGACTTTGTCTTATTTAATGTTGACATCCTGAGGTCAGCCCATTCATCTCTTGAGAATGTTCCAAGATATTAGTCAAAGACTGTCTCTCCTGCCTCGTAGTTCTGAGGTATGATTTATAAGTGAGATAAGTAAAAAATAAATGTTTGTGTAATACTGATAGTGATTGTGCAGAAGTGAGCATATATATTTCTTCTCCTTGGCTCCCTAATCTTTATTAGATTGTTGCATGTGAAAGTTTTTTTTATTTATGCCCTGCCTTGTGACATGGATCCAAGGTGGCTTACAGCAACTTCACCAAACTTTGCTTCAATGCCAAAGTGTTTCTCATGATCAGAGACTTCAGTTTGGCAGTCTATGTGATACATTCATGGGGGCAACTAACTTAGGAGAACCCTGGCTGATTGAATTATGTATAGAGATCTCAAGCAGATAGATAAGTGGCCTGGAAAAGTAGAAGAAGGGAATGGAGATAGGCAGAAAAAAGTATTTGAGAAATTATCTGAAGTCAGGAAGGAACTCAAATCTCACTTGAGAAGAAAGACTAAAAGATTCGTAGAATTACAGACAGTAATTTTGGATGGTATCTTGCAAATACAGTATCCTAGTCTAACCTACTGCCCAGTGCAAGAATGTCTATGGAGATTCTCAGTCATCCAAGCCATGGTTGTCCCAAAAGTACTTTTTCAAGAGGCAACTGGACTTTCTTTGTTTTTCCTTGAAGATGTTTTTCTTCTCATCCCTGTTACATTATCAAACAACAGCTACCATTATAAAATTGTCTTGATATCTAATCAAAATCTACTTTTGTGTCATTCAAACCCATTGTTTCTTGTCCTGATTATAAGATCAATTCTGAATAATTCTGTCCCATTTACTAGATTCTTCAGGAACTTCAAAAAAGTTGTCAGGTCTTCTTGCAATGTTCTCATATCTGGGCTAAACATACCCAGAACTTCCAGACATTCTGAATTTTTCCTTCAGGAAATGCTGAGGAGTTTTAGAAACTGGTGGGAAAAAGTGGGTTTAGTTAGCCCTGGAGTTGCTGGTGGCCTCATGGTGAGTTCATCACTGCATCCTGGTTTCTATTGAGCACAGTTAGTCAGCCTGCTACTCCCTACTTACACAGTGCTCTCTTCCGACCACTCTTGCTGCTTCTCATTGATTTCTCAATTGCCCCAAATAGCAGGTGACAGTTTTTGCTGGAGAGACACTTCATGAATGACTTGTCCTTCCCTTTACTTTGTGAATGCCGAAAGCAAATGCAAGTTTTTTTTCAGCATAAGGGTCGGGGAAGGTGTGTGGAAGGAAGGTTATGAAGATCAAAGGCTGACCAATTGCCAGATGTGAGGAGATGCAACTTATTACAACAGAGAAAATTATTGCGATATGCCAACCTTTTCCCTTTCATCTTGCTTTTGTTTCTCTAAGAATACAGCAATTATGGAATCACTCAGAGCTTGCCCCAGCATTAGATAATCTGGTGCAGATACTGTGGGCAGGAGTGACTAATTGAAGGCAGCCTTGCTTGGATTTTATTTTTAGGTCATTGACCAGCATTGACCAGCTACTGTGAAGCCCTTGATCTTCACAAGCTTGCTAATACTAATTTTTGCTGCCCTTGACTCCCAAAAGCTTGCTTTCTCTAAACCATAGTAAGACTCTAGAAAAAGTACGGAGAAGAGCAACCAGGATGTTTAGGGCACTGGAGGCTTAAACATACGATGAATGGTTGCAGGAATTAGGTATGGCTAGTATAATGAATAGAAAGACCAGGGGAGACATGATAGCAGTCTTCCAATATTTCAGGGTTGCCATAGAGAGGAGGAGGGGGTCAAGCTATTTTCCAAGGCACCCAAAGGCCAGACAAGGAATAATGGATGGAAATTGATCAAGGAGAGATTCAACCTGGAAATTAGGAGAAATTTTCTGACCATGAGAACAATCAACCAATGGAACAGAAGTTGCCTTTGGAAGTTGTGGGAGCTTCATCACTGGAAGCTTTCAAGAAGAGACTGGACTCCCATCTATCAGAAATGGTGTAAGGTCTCCTGCTTGGATGGAAGGGTTAGACTAGATGACCTACAAGATCCCTTCCAACTCTGTTAATCTGTAAATCTGAAAATCAGACCTCACCTGGAATACAGGTAGTCCTCAAATTTCAACCACAATTTACCCCAAGATTTATGTTGCTGAGTGAAATTTTTATTAAGTGAGTTTGCCCCATTTTATGACTTTTCTTGACACTGTTGCTAAGGGAATCATTGCATTTGTTAACTTAGTAACAGGGTTGATAAGTGAATCTGGATCCCCCATTGACTTTACTTGTCAGAAGGTCACAAAGGGTGACGGCATGACCCCAGGACAGTGCAACCATTATAAATGTGAAACAGTTGCCAAGGTTCTCGATTTTGATCACGTGACCATGGGGATGCTACAAGATGAGTATGTAAGTGTGAGAAATGGTCAGAACTCACCTTTTTTTCAGTGGTGTTGTAACTTTGAATAGTCACTAGATGAACTGTTGTAAGTCGAGGATCACCTGTATTGAATCCAGTTTTGGTCACCACATTACACAAAAGATGTTGGGACTTTGGGAAGAGTTCAGAGAAGAGAAACAAAGATGATGAGGAGACTGAAGACTAAAATATATGAAGAAAGGAATTGGGTAGGTCTAATAAAAAAAAATTACATGATAGCTGTGTTCCAATATCTTAGGGGCTGCCCCAAAGAAAATGGAGTCAAGCGATTCTCCAAAGCACCAGAGGGCAGGACAAGAAGCAACGGGTGGAAACTCATCAAGGAGAGAAGCAACCTGGAATTAAGGAGAAATTTCTGGACAGTTTGAGCAATTAACCAGTGGAATAACTTGCCTCCAGAAGTTGACAATTCTCCAACACTGGAAATTTTTGAGAAGAGATTGGATAACCATTTGTCTGAAGTGGTGTAGGGTTTCTGCATAAACAGGGGGTTAGACTAGACAAGCTTCAAGGTCCCTTCCAATTCTGTTATGCTATTCCATTTTCCAAACCACCGGAAGGCAAGGCAAGAAACAGTGGATCTCAAGGAGAGATCCAACCTAGAACTAAGGAGAAACTTACTGACTGTGAGAACTATTAAGCGGTGGAACAGTTTGCCTTCATAAGCTGTAGGTTCTCCATCACTGGAGACTTTTAAGAAGAGTTGGACAGCCACATGTCTGAATGGTATAGGGCTTCCTGCTTGAGCAGGGGTTTGGACTAGAAGACCTCCAAGGTCCTTTCCAACTAAATTATTCGATTAAATGAGCTGGATACAGTGCTCTGGAGCAGAAGAAGCGGTGGGCTCCTTTGATCCCACTTCTGGCTGGTTGAAAATTGGACTCAGAGGGGGAGGGCAACTGAAGGGCTGTGATGACCCAGAGTGTAACACAAACGTATGAATATGAATCAGTTGTTAACCATCCCAATTTTGATCACATGACTATGGGAAGGACACAGCGGCCCTTATGTGTGAAAAAGGTTCATAGGTTACTTTTAAATGCCATTGTGATGACCTGGAGTTTAACACAAATGTAAAAAAATCTAAAATGTAACTAAATGTCCTTTAATGCCTCCAACTTGGCCCCACTGTTCAATAATTCTCAGTTGGAGATAAAACTTATTCAAAAATAATCTTCAAAAGAAAACAATACAGTCCGAACTTAATGAGCAGACAGAGGTGAAATAAAAAACCAAAACCAACTACAATGAAGGAAATTCCACAATGGACCAAGATTACCAAATTACCATCTGCAAGGAGATAACAAGGCACAGTCTGTTGGAAGGATGTCAACCAAGATAACTTCAGCCCAAAATAAAACAAGCTTTGCTTCTGGCAACACTGTATTTTAACCATCTCTCTTATATACTGTTCTGCAACCAATGAGGAGGATCATGGCCACTTGCTCTCTCATAAGCCAAGTTGTTTCCTTCTCTATTCCTCCCTGCGTGTCCTAGGATGCAGCGGGGATGGGCCTAGTTCTTCCTCTGATTGCCCAGCTGGGCAATCCCTCTGCCTTTCCGCAGCCTCCTCCATAACCTCTGGAGCCACACCTCCACTTCCTGTTGGCTATTCCTCCTCTCCCTCAGAGTCCAATTCTAACAAGGGCATGACAAGGGCACTGAAGAATAGGGGGATTAGCTGGGAAGAGGAGCTGAGCATGGAAGTTGTTTCACCAAACAAGGAGACACCAGTAGTTCTAAGTGTTGTGAAAAAAAGAAGGAGGAAACAATTGGTAGCAATTTCAACCACGACTTAATGTATTAATATATAAAAAGCATCAGACAAGACTTCAAAATAGAACTGAATAATAATAACCTGCTCCATTGTAAAAAACATAAACACCCAATTTCCTGCAGCTACGAAGCACATTTATAATGCCTATACTACCTGATCATTCATCTTTAGTTATCTCTGCTGCTGCTGAGTGTACAACAACAGCACAATTGCCATCTTAAACTGTTGGCAATCTCTTTGGTAAATGCTTTAGACTTTTCATTACCTCTCACTGAATACTCTTCCATGAGAGTGGCTCACAGATATTGGGCTACATCTGTTCAGCATGAATTATTCCACATTGTGGAGTGGGTGACATTGTCAAGTCCCAGCTTACTAAACTCCAGGTCTTGGGCAAACTTCTGAACTGGCCCCAACCTGAAGGAATCATGTATAGGTGAGATGGTGGAGGTCTTGCTGAATTGACTCCATGAAGAAAAGAAAAGAAAAGAAAAGAAAAGAAAAGAAAAGACAAAGAGAGAAATTAATGGAGGGCAAGATGGAAGGAATGGGATTCACTGTGGATTTTGGGGAATACTGATAAGGAACAGATCCAGTGATGTGTTTCTTTGGCTTAGATTTTAATCCAAATCAGGACATTTCTTTGATACATTAGAAGTGTCAGCATTCCAACTAACCAACTCCAAACCAATAAACTCCAAGACAAACATGTCCTCAAAGTTCCATTTTATGAGAATTGTCATACTGGCACATCTGGGAAAACCCAAATCTGAGAGTTCTAGGTTTTCCCTTCCCAAAAGAGAAATAAAAGATCCATCCCCTGCATCCATCAGTCCATCACATGGCCCAATCAAATCTTCATCCCCACTGGAGACATCTCTCCAGACACACCCCTCCAAGTACAGGGCAACATGTCCTTGACTCTCTGAAAAAGAGTGTTGTTCTGTCTAATCTTCTGCTTCACTCTGAAATCTCCCCCTCCCAAATTCCCAGGCATTGAATGTGGCAGCCTCAAAGCTTCCAAGTAAAAAATGGCTTCCAAGGCTGGCAAGAAGCTTTTGTAACCTTGATCTAACATAGCAGGTAGAACTGGGTTCAACATCTGCTCCATCTAGAGCAGTGGTTCTCAACCTTTTCTTCACTATGGACACCTTTTATATGCTTTTTGTGGCCATGAAGTATGGACTATGGCCATGGGCCCCTCAAGACTTAACTCAAGATTTAAATCATGACATTTCTTCAAGCTTTTTTGTGTGACATTGCAGCTCCCCAGGAGTCTGCAGATCACAACCTGAGAACCATTGATCTAGAGCAGGAATCCCCAGCCCTGGTCCATGGACACGGGCACCAGGACACAGCTTGCCAGAAACTAGGCCATGCAAACAAGTGAATCCCCATCCATGTGATGCAGGCAGCACATAAAACAACAACACCTCTTCGATCCATAGAAAAACCTCTCTCTATGGAACTGGTCCCTGATGTCCAAAAGGTTGGAGGCCACTGATCTAGACAGTTCCCAAACAGTTTCCTTTTGAGCCTTTGATTTAAATAAGAATGTTACTAAATCTTCCATCCAGCAGGGAGGTCTTCATGGACTAATTCCCAAGCACCTAGGTTCTCCACCTACCGGTAGGATTAAGAATTTACTTTAGGGCAAGGCAATTGGAACAACTATTTCTAAGGGGTGTGTATAAGTGCACAATCTGCCTACCATCCCTGTCCTATTGTCCTCATTTTTTCATACCTATTTCCTGTATTCTTACTCATGTTTATATTTATACCTATTACTTTGTAAGTGATTGACAAATCAAATCAAATCAATGAATAAAAATAAAAAATAAATAAACTTACTTGGATCCTGCTTTGTAATACTTGAGTACTGGATTCCCGATCAGTATTTCTTTGCTCATCTTAAAGGTAGAATGGCCCTTGCATTTCCTCTAATATTTAAACTGAAGATAAACTTTAGTTATCTTTCAAACCTTGCCTAGGTCATGGATGACCAGAATTCCTTGGAGAAAGGTAAAGTGGTATCAACAAATTGCTCTTTTATTATGTAGTTACATATGAGGGGTCCTTGGTGCTCTCTGAGCTTGCTTGTTTTCTTGCAGACGTTTCATTACCCTAAGTAGGTAAAGGCCTGGTCCCACTGTGCTTACGGATGCAAAGAGGATGTAAAATGTTAAAAAAAGCTTGCCATCCGTTGGAAAACGCTATGCATCTGTTGGAAAACTCACTGCGTACGTGTTTCATACGCTCTATCCGTCGAGCATCCGTCCACTGCGATTTCATCCGCGCAAGAAGTTTTGAGCTGCACAAAACTTTGTGAACAGATGAGCTTTCCGCTGCGTACGATGTACATCTGCGACATATACGGGCAACAAACGTTCTATGTCCGTTATCATGCGTTAAACATCCGCTGTATCCTGTCTGCATCCTCTGGCCATCCCCTCAACTCACATCCACTGCAGATGAAAATGGAAAGAGGGAGGAAACAAAAGGTACACGGAACGTCTACACAGCATTAGTAGCACGGAAATAGAAAGGATGTAAGTATATGCATCTCGTATATAAAGTATTCAAAACAGACAAAACATTTCTATCTGGGATGTATCTCGTATATATAGGATATCTGGAGTATGTTTAGAGTATGTAGAAGGACACCTAGAGGACAACCAATATTTTCTATAAAAAAGGGTAGAAAATCATCTGGATCTCAGTATGAGCAAAATAAACCAAGTAAACTGTATTAAGTGTCTTAAGCAAAGATAAACTTTCTTAGGTAAACTTTATGACTGTATTAAATAAGCAAAATGAACCGAGTAAAGTGTCTTAAGCAAAGATAAACTTAACAAGTAAACAACTCAGTCTCTGACACTATTCTCAGTCACTGGCAGCCTTGAAGATCTTCTACTATCGCTTTGCATTTTTCGGCTGTCATAAGAAATGGGGGGAGGGGAGGAAGAGTTAAGTCTGGGAAGTGAGCTGGAGGTGTTACATTTTTCTGTTGTGTAAATGAGGGGGGGAGCATACAATAGAGTTAGGTTTCTATTTCTCCCTTCGCTTTCTTTTCTCTGCGCAACTGCAACCCGTTATCAAAGTATGCCAAGGTCAACGGACAGAGACCTCATCATCACCTGAAGATGCCCACATGATCATGTTCACAATTTCTAATTGGAAGTTTCATCTGAACTATTGGGAGTGGGAACACTTCCATCACTTTGTATATGTGAATTACGCGCCTAATTTCTCAGATTCAGAATCCTCTGGTTGCTACCACTTCACTTTCAGTAAAAGATAACTTTTCTCTAACTTAAAGAGTCTAACTATTTCTTTCTTGGATTTTGAATGGAGCACCGCCTGACATTATTCTGAATCTCACTCTACCAGCCCACCCGGAGAAAACACCCAATTTTCTTCTGAGGGGGCCTGAACATCATGTCATCTTCAACTAGTGATCAGGAAGATCTGGGAGCCATTGGAGGGCAAGATTCTTTCTTGGTACAGGAAGCCCAATTGTTAGCAGAGCTCAATCTGGAAGAAGATCCAGCTGTGAAGCCCAGATGGTTGGTGGGGGTTGGCTGGAAAGATCTGGAGAAGGACCCGCCCCTCCGGGTTCACAACTACCCACCGGCGTGGAAAAGAGGAGCCATGGCAAGAGAGGGAAAAGAGAGAACTCTTACTGGATCAAGCCAGGACACTCCTGAATGAAGCCTTTGAACAACCCCAAGCTGCACAAAGGTATGAAGGGGAAAGGGGAATAGTGCCAGCTAGAATAAGCAGAGCAGCCCCTTCTCCCATAAATCAACCTGAGCCAGCAGCAGTCCTGTGGCCCTCAGCGGGGGGTGTAATTCCTAGAAGGCGTAGAGCTCCGAGAATGCCTCCATTAGAAGTAAAATACGGGGGAAATCCCAAAACCTTGGAATTTTTCCTAGCCCAAGTTTGGAGCTATATGGAAGAATACGGGGAGGATTTTCCCTCAGAAGCAGCCAAAGTGAGATGTGTTACCAGGGCTCTGGAGGGAACAGCTGCAGAGTGGATGGTGACCTTGCAAAATGATAATGCTCCCCAGTTGATGAATTATAACCTGTTCATGACTGCGCTGCGGGCTAGGTTTGAGGACCCACTGGCAGAGCGCAAGGCCCAGATTAAGATGAAGACTATAAATCAGAGGTGGAGGTCAGTGGCTGACTACACCCAAGAATTTAGACAGTTAACCGGTCATATCCGAGGCTGGTCCCAGGAAGCCCTGATAGAAGCGTTTAAAGATGGTTTAAATGAAGATGTGTACCAGAGATGTATTACTAGAAGAGACCCAAATGACTTGCAGATGTGTTACTTGCTGGCAGAAGAAGTGGAAATTGATTTAACCCGAAGCAGACGGCGGGGAGGTTCTGGGTGGAGCAAGCCTTCACCCCCCCCCCACATCCTCAAGAGGTCCCCAAACCCCAGAGGGGAGGAGTGGCAGCAAGACCCAACCCCTCGGCCTGCTTTCGATATGGGAAGGAAGGTCACTTGGCTGTGAACTGCAAAGTCAAGCTGGAACCAAAGGGGGTGCCAAAAGAAGGGAAGAAACCTGAAAAATCCCCAGCGAAGCCTCATGAAGCAGCACTAAAGTCGAAAGAGACAGCAGAGGTCACCCCTCCTACAGGAGAGGAATCAGAAACCCCAGTTACCCCTGAGGAGGATGATTTCAACTCGGAAAATGACTTCCTGGTAAATCCAAGCGTGGGCCTTATGACCATTCCAGTGAAGTTGAGGGTACCCAATTCAGGGGTCGAAGGGAAAATGCTAGCCCTGTTAGATTCTGGGTGCACAAGGTGTATAATCAACCCAGAAGTAGTGGAGAAAATGGGCTTAAAACTAAAACCTTTGAAGATGCCCATTTCCTTTTCCCAATTAGATGGATCAGTGGCTGGAGGTTGCCCTTCACGTTTTATCATGGAACCTAAAGAAATGATCATGGGAGAGCATGATGAGACTCTGTGCTTTATTGTGGTCCCTGGGATGGAGCAACCATTAATACTGGGATTGCCCTGGCTCCGGAAATGGAACCCCCAGGTTAACTGGAGAAAGGGGTTGTTGCGCATACGCACCAAGCAGCAACCGGAAAAAGAGGAGAGATCTCAGCCGAAGCTCCAGATTCCAATTGAAATAGCTTCCACAGGTACCGAACCCGTGAAAGGGGAGGAGAAAATTCCAAAAGAGTATTGGGATTTAAAGGAAGTGTTCAGTGAGAAGGCCTCAGATGAGTTTCCGCCTCACTGGCCAACAGACTGTGCTATTGAAATTTTGCCTGGGGTGAAGCTCCCGAAACAGAAGTTGTACTCAATGATACCATGGGAATTGTAGGAGCTAAGATTGTTTACAGATAAAAATCTGGAACGTGGTTTCATTCAACCTGCTAGGCCCCGGGTAGCGGCCCCAGTGTTGTTCCATGAAAAGAAAGATGGTTCCAAACGCTTGGTGGTGGATTACAGAAATTTGAACGCCATTTCCGTGGAAAAAGTGTACCCCCTTCCTTTGATGAAGGATATGTTGGCCCACCTAGCCAAGGGGAAGATTTTCACAAAGTTGGATTTGAGAGAAGCATACTACTGAATTCGAATTAAGGAAGGGGATGAGTGGAAGACCGCTTTTAACTGCCCGATGGGTTGCTTCCAATTCAGTGTTCTTCCTTTTGGTTTACAAGGGGCCCCAGCTGTATTCATGCAGATGATCAATCAGGTGTTACATGAACATTTATACAGGGGGGTTCTAGTTTATCTTGATGACATCCTTATCTACATGGAAACTCTGGATGAACATGTGAAACTGGTGCGGTCGGTTCTACAGAAACTGTGTGTTGCTAAGTTGTATCCTAAACTATCCAAGTGTGAATTCCATCAAGAGAAAATTGACTATTTGGGATATTGCATTTCATCTGAGGGCATAGAAATGGATCCAGAGAAAGTGCATGCCGTATTGGAATGGGCTCCACCACGTACCAGAAAACAACTTCAAAGCTTCTTGGGATTTGCAAATTTTTACCGGCAATTTATCCCAACGTTTGCTAAGATAGCAATGCCCATCACAAATCTCTTAAAAACAAAAGGGGAGGTGAAGCCAAGGCCGAGCAAGCCATTGGAGTGGTCCATGGAGTGCCAAGCAGCTTTTGAAAAGCTAAAACGACTGTTTGCTGCAGAACCAGTGCTAAAGCACCCAGATATGGAGGCTCCTTTCGTGATTCAAGCCGATGCGAGTGATGTGGCTGTTGGAGTGGTGTTACTTCAAATCAACGAGAAAGGGACCTTACAGCCTTGTGCGTATACCTCCCGTAAACTGTCTGAAACCGAGAGAAGGTGGGCCGTCTGGGAAAAAGAAGCTTTTGCAGTTTGTTGGGCCTTACTGACCTGGAGACATTTCCTGGAAGGAGCAAAACATCAATTTGAGGTATGGACTGATCATAAAAATTTGGAAGCCTTAAAAACGTCTCAGAAGCTGTCCCCTAAACTAGTTCGCTGGGCGCAGTATTTCAAACGGTTCAATTTCTCACTGAAGTACATTCCAGGGGGGAAGAACTTCATGGTGGATGCTCTCTCTAGACTACCCCAATATAATAGTATGCGCCAGGAGGTGATAAGTCCAATTGTTTCGACCAAACATCTAGCCGCCCCAGTGATCACCAGAGCCCCAAAGAAGAAACAAGAAGTGGATTTATCGAATGACCTAACTGAACAACTAAAAGAAGCTTTAAAACTGGATAATTGGTTCCTGGCTCATTCAAATGACTATACAGTTAGAGATGGTTTGGCTTGGGTGGGGACCAAGTTGTTTGTGCCACAGGTGCTGAGGGGACAAATACTAAAAAAAGCTCATGATTCTAAAGCAGCTGGTTACTTTGGATATGTGAAAACCTTACACCTGATTAAGCGGCAATTCTGGTGGCCTACTTTAAAGAAGGACATTGAAGCTTATGTAGCTAGCTGTCCAACTTGTGCTTCGGCAAAGAGACCTCCTGGTAAGCCAGTAGGGTTGTTACAAAATGTAGCTAGACCAACAGCCCCCTGGAAGGAAATCTCTATGGACTTTATAGTAGAATTACCCGAAAGCAGTGGAAACACGGTTATCTGGGTAGTAACTGATTTGTTTTCCAAACAAGTACATTACATACCTTGTTCCAAGATTCCATCTGCTTAGACGCTGGCTAAACTGTTTATTTCACATATCTATAGGTTACATGGCATTCCGGAATGCATAATCTCTGACAGAGGGGTCCAATTTACCTCAAATTTTTGAAAAGAGTTCCTGAAGTTGATAGGCTCCGCCCAGGGCTTAAGCTCCGCCCATTGCTCTCAAACCAATGGGGCCTGTGAGAGGACTAATGCAGTGTTAGAACAGTATCTTAGATATTACATAAATTATCAACAAGATAACTGGTCCGACTTACTACCATTTGCCGAAGTGGCATATAACAACTCTGTACATAGTAGTATGTACAGAGTTGGATTTACTCCATTTAAAGTAGCTTCGGGACAAGATTTTGTACCCATACCTGAACTTCCTTGTGAAAGGCCTAACATCCATTCGTTGGATGAATGGATAACTCAACTCCAACTAAACTGGCCAGGAACACGCAAAGCATTAGATGAGGCCCATCAAGCTCATAAGAAGTTTGCAGACAAGAAAATATCTCCGCAGAAATTATATAAAGTAGGCGACAAAGTTTTGCTGTCCACCAGATACCTGCAAACCACTCAAAAGTCAAAGAATCTTGGTCCTAAATATGGTAGTCCTTTCACAATTGAACGGATTATAAATCCTGCAACAGTCCAGCTGAACTTACCGAAAACTCTTCTAAGAATTCATCTGGTGTTCCATGTTAGTTTTTTAAAACCTGAACATACTTCTGATTTAAGACCCATCCAGGTCTTAAATGATATGACCCTCCCATATCAATACTGACTGAAGGCGAACAACATTTTGAAGTAAAAGAAATTCTGGACTCTCACAAATGGAGGGGTCGACTCCAGTATCTTGTAGCCTGGAAACATTTCCCTTCTTCACAAGCCGAATGGGTAAACGAAACCGATGTTCAAGCCCCTAAGTTGATCAAAGCATTTTGTTCCAAGTATCCTGATAAGCCCTAGGAGTGTATTCTTTTGTAATTGTATAATGATTAATAATTGTCTTTATATTTTCTCCTCTCTCTTCTAGGACTTCTAGGACTTTCCTTTTTCTAGGAGGGCCAAATGTCAGTCTTGAAGATCTTCTACTATCGCTTTGCATCTTTCGGCTGTCATAAGGAACGGGGGAGGGGAGGAAGGGTTAAGTCTGGGAAGTGAGCTGGAGGTGTTACATTTTTCTGTTGTGCAAATGAGGGGGGAGGAGCATACAATAGAGTTAGGTTTCTATTTCTTGCTTAGCTTTCTTTTCTCTGTGCAACTGCAACCCGTTATCAAAGTATGCCAAGGTCAATGGACAGAGACCTCATCATCACCTGAAGATGCCCACATGATCATGTTCACAATTTCTAATTGGAAGTTTTATCTGAACTATTGGGGGTGGGAACACTTCCATCACTTTGTATATGTGAATTACGCGCCTAATTTCTCAGATTCAGAATTCTCTGATTGCTACCACTTCACTTTCAGTAAAAGATAACTTTTCTCTAACTTAAAGAGTCTAACTATTTCTTTCTTGGATTTTGAATGGAGCATCGCCTGACAGTCACTCTGAGTCATATTCATGGTCTCAACTGTTAAGCGGGCAGGGACTGTGGAGGTGGCTGTGGCTTGAGTGCTGGTCTGAGGCACCATTGGGGTGCTTGGCCCCGAGAGTACAACAGGTGGTGGTGTGTTCAGGAAGCTGTCCGAGAGCTGACTCAGTCCCATGAGGTTGAGAGGCCCTTCATCAAAGACTTGAGATGTCAGGCCCAATACTGATGACAGATTGTCCGTTGACGGGCTTGGCTGTGGGGTGGAGGAAGTAGGAGTGTAATGGGGCTGTCTGGTCTGCAGCTGGGTGAGGACTGGCATCTGTGGTGTCTGATGAACCTGGGCCTGGACTGGAAAGTTCTGCTTCTGCTGTGGGAAGTCCTGGTAGTCATAGCCTTGGTAGGTGAGGGGCTGTTGAAAGCCATGGAAGGGCTGTGACATCGCCTGGGGTGGAGGAGCAGACCTGGACTGGGTAGGAGCAGCTTCAGCTAGGCTATGAGGGTTGTGCAGAAGTGCTGTGATCTTCTGCATCATCACCTGGTTCTGGGCCTCAGGCAGGTCCCTCAGGTTGTGGGTCATGTAGGTGATGAAGGTGTTCCGGCCCGAGGATGCTCTGTCCAAGTGGACCAGCTGAGAGAGAAGTTCTGTGCTGGTCTTCATTGTGTCCCTGATCTCCAACAGCACACTGTGGTCCTGGCCCTCCAGTCTGCCTCTCTGCCTGCATCCTCTGGAGCTGGGGATGGGGGTGGATTGGCCTCTGGTGGCTGCTGCTTCTTCCTCCATTTGTGACAGCAGGGCATCATCCTCCACGGGATCCTCCAAGTCTCTGCTGTGCGGCCCTCTGAAGACACCTGCCTGGACAGGGTAGCTGGCTCCTGGCTGGGAGAGGACTGGCTGTCTGTGGTCTGTCTGAGGGAGAGGGGTCTCAGAGGGGCTGCTCCTTGGTGGCAGATCTCACCCTCCAGGAAACTGCACTTGGCCATGATGTACATCTCCCGGTCAGTGAGCTTGACAGTGGCCTGGCCAGATTTCTTCAGGTGTAGCTTGCCATACCAGGTGTGCATGTGCTTCCACCATCCCAGGAGTACATCTGCAGTGTAGCCCAGGCTCTCTGCCTTGTCTCTCCAAGCTGCCTGTTTTTTCTTGGTATCGCGATAGAGTCTGTGGCCCTTTCTCCACAGGTACTTGTTCTCCCTCAGCCATTCCAGCACCTCCTCCTCATGCTCCTCGGAAAGGGTGTACTGTTTCCTCTCCCCCTTCTCCTTCCCTTGCCTCTTCCTCCCTCTGGCAGGGCCTTCAGCAGCAGGGCCTTCAGGGGCTTGAGCAGCAGGGCTTTCAGGGGCTTGAGCAGCAGGTCCTTCAGCAGCAGGGCTTTGAGGACCTTAGGGCTGGTCCACCACAGCAGCAGCAGCTTCAGAGTCAGTGCCAGGGGGTGGGATGCTGGTTCTGGCCTTCTTCACCTTGCCAGGGCTTGAACAAGTAGGCACGGGCTTCCTCTTCTTTCCTGACTGACGAGGCTTGCCCTGCTCATCCCACCCTGCCCCTCCCAGGAGTCCCCACACAGCCCATTTTGGATGCAGGTAAGTAAAGAGCATGCATGGAGGCTTGGGGAAGGCAAAAAATGGGCCTCCTGGAAGTTCAGGAAGGCTGGAAATGGGCCCTGAAAGCCTCCACAGCAGGGAGGCTGTTTTCGCCCTCCCAAAGGCTCGAGGAAAGCCCCCAGAGCTCAGGAAGGGCAAACACACACACACACACCGCTGTTCTTAGCCAGTTCTTGAGTATTAAAGATTTGTCTTTAAATTAATCCAAACTCCAGCTCCTCTTTAGGATAATGATGGTTTATTCAATATATGAGCAAACAACAAATACTCTAATCAGGCAAGAATGGCTAAAAGCCAGGCAAGGTTAGCATTGGGTTTGAGTTTTCTCCCTTTGCTTTTATCACCATTATCATGAGACACACCCCACCGCACCCAGGCCTATACGTAGTTCTAGTTCTGGTCGCACCTAAGCTATTATGTCTAAATGTTATAAACCCTGTAACATGTCTACATCTGACCCTCACTAACTGATCCCCACCTGGTGCCACCTTCACCATGTCTTAACTCAATGCTTATTTACCACCTTTATGTGCCCCAAACCCCTCTAACAATATGCACCACATCAATACATGGAAAAAGCCATTTCCAGCCCTGTAGTTGTTGCAGGACCCATCCTTCAGCTCACAGCTCTGCTGAGACATTCTAAAGCAACCTTCAACACCATTGGCTAGCACACAAGCAGCAATACAGATCTAGCATCAGCAGAGTTAAGATGATATTCTCCACTGCGAGGTGTGTTTGGAGCTGATGGACTCCATAGCAAACTTGGAGCCTGACAGTTGTGATTCAGGAGGCTGACTAGTCCATGCCCACCATGGCCATGCCCACTCAGCAACCAGGCAGAGAACCCGCTGCTAAAATTTTTGAAGCCCACCCCTGATTGTTTGGTTAGATTGTTTACTGATTGCTGTTTGGCAGTTTCTTGACTGAGGTATTGTTTACTTCATTATTGGTCTGAAGTTAACCTTGGAGTTAATCTACTGGTAGGCTTTTCTGAGTGCTGATTATTGGTGGACAGGTGCTGGAGTCTTTTTTTCTTTTGGGCTGGTTGATTGTCTCTTTTGCATAGTCTACAGATGTTGTTAATGTCAATGTGTCTATTGATGGCTGATTTGACAGAGTGCCAGGCTTCTAGAAATTATCCAGCATTTATGGATAGTTAGGGGAAATGAAACATCTGAGAATAGAGAGAGAATAGAATACTTTATTGGCCAAGTGTGATTGGACACACAAGGAATTTGTCTTGGTGTAAATACTCTCAGTATAAATAAAGAAAATATACAATACTTAATGATTGTCATAGTGTAAAATAAGCAATCAAATCATACTAGGAAACAGTCAATATAAATCATAAGGATACAAGCGACAAAGTTATAGTCCGACAATCACAAGTGGGAGGGGATGGTGATAAGGAGTGATGAGAAGGTTAATAGTAATAGTAGTGCAGACTTTGTAATAGTTGAACAGTGTTGAGGGAATTATTTGTATAGCACAGTGATGGCTTTCAGGAAAAAAAATGTTCTTGTGTCGAGTTGTTCTGATGTGCAGTGCTCTATAGCATCGTTTTGAGGTAAGGAGTTGAAACAGTTTATGTCCAGGATGTGAGAGGTCTGTAAATTTTTTCACAGCCCTTTTTTTTGACTCAGTGCAGTATACAGGTCCTCGATTGAAGGCAGGTGGGTGGTAATTGTTTTTTCTGCAGTCCTAATTATCCTCTGAAGTTTGTTTCTGTCTTGCTGGGTTGCAGAATCAAACCAGACAGTTATAGAGGTGCAGATGACAGACTCAATAATTCCTCTGTAGAACTTATCAGCAGCTCCTTGGGCAGTTTGATCTGCAAGAAAACAAACAAGCTAAAAAAGCACTAAGGACTCTGAGCTACAAATATTATCATTTATTGGTTGTCACACATGCAGGTTATTATATGAAACTTGTAGTTTTCTATGAATAATTTTGTATGTGTGAATGAACTCTGTATCTATAACAGGGGTCTTCAAACTTGACAGCGTTAAGATTTGTGGACTTCAACTCCCAGAATTCCTCCTCCAGTCATGTTAGTTCAGGAATTCTGGGAGTTGAAGTCCACAAGTCTTAAAGCTGCAAAAAAAGCCACGTACACCCAGTCACATGGCCACACCCACCTCGCCACGGCCATCGAGCCACACCCACAGAACCGGTAGTGAGATGTTTTTGAATGCCACCACTGAGCAGAACATAGAAGATCAAGAGCTTTTGGATAAATTTCTCACCCTAACACTATCAGGGAAAATAGCACCAAGTATTCCAAGCTGTCTTGAAGCCAGGCAGGCTTATGAAAAGAGAAGTGGATAGAGAGATCAGGGAATGGATGACTTCAAAAGGAGGAAGACAGGAAATAAATTTTCAGCCCTGGAAGAAGGAGCATAAGGGACAGTGACTTAAAAACTCAAGACAGAGTCATTATAATCTTTTTTTGTGAATTCATTTGCCAGCTCCTAAAGCAAAAAATAAAGCCATATCCAGAAACAGAGATTAGCTCTCTTTTTTTTTTTTTTGCAGCAATTAACTGTCAGTGCCTGCTGCTAATGCTGGAGAAGAGCCAGAAACAGAGCAGAGAAGAACAGAGAAGAACAAATATTCCAGGATCTTTGGATGGAGCCTTTCCAGATCCAGCACACCTGAAGGCTGGAATTGACAAGCTCTCTTTAGTGGGTCATCACCATCACCTCTGGCTCTTTAGAAGTCCATTAGCTCCACTGGAATGGTTGAGCTGACCTCCTTTGAAGCCGTTGAATCTTATTTATATGACAGGCAGAAACAGCCTTAATAGAATCTCGTGAGAATATTGAGCATTTTAGATGTTCCTTTATCTCTCTTTAGAAAGAGCTGCACTTGCAGCCTGACAACACCCTTTGGAGGGAAAAACAGTGATCCTGTTGGAGAGCTAGCTGGAATTTCAAATGGGTCCATATTTTGCTTTAGGCTGGTTCAGTTTTCTCTTGGTTAGCTACACGCCTATAAGAACCCTAAGCAGAATATGTCTCTTTCAGAAGTAACATTGGATTCTCCCTCTCACATCTTTAGAATCTCATTTTCAACCATCCTGAGAGGAGATGAGAGAAGAGGAGAAGAGAAGAGAGGAGAAGATAAAGAGAAAAAAAAAGAGAGAGAGAGAGAGAAGAGAAAGAGAAAAAAGAGAAGAGGATAAACTTTTTATCATCTTTTCTGTGTATACAATGGCATACCTTAAAATGACATTCTATGCACACAATGGTCCAGTCTCAAAGAAAAGAAAAGAAAAGAAAAGGAAAGGAAAGGAAAGGAAAGGAAAGGAAAGGAAAGGAAAGGAA
>BLBF01000059.1:7900871-7921044 GCA_015471245.1 Laticauda colubrina | reverse complement strand
CTTATCTTATCTTATCTTATCTTATCTTATCTTATCTTATCTTATCTGTCTATCTATCTATCATTAGGCAGTTCAAATCTCAACAGGCTCAAGGTTGATTCAGCTTTCCATTTTTCTAAGCTGGTAAAATGAGAACCCAAATTGTTGGGGACAATATTCTGACTCTGTAAACAACTTAGAGATGGCTGTAAAGGACTGTAAAGTGGTATATAAGCCTAAGTGCTATTGCTATCTATCTATCTATCTATCTATCTATCTATCTATCTATCTATCTATCTATCTATCTTATATTTAAAAAAAAAGACAGATACCTTTTGCAACAAAAAGGGAAAAAAGGATGAGTTCAATAGAATTAAAGACAAGGATTCAGGATTAAGGCCAATCTTAGCTCTGAGTGCTTTGCTTTGAAACTGATCGATTCTCATTTGTTGGTTATCTCTGTGGACAATCCCACCCTTCTAGTGTGTACACACAGCTCAGTAGGACCAACAACAGTTCAAGCCAACAGAAAATTAATGTCACTTAAATGAGAAAGGAAAATAAGTTTCCCAAAACTGCAAACAGAATATGTGCATTATAGAGTAAAAACAAGCAGACATTCTGGGTAACCTAATCCACTGGGTAAAAATTGTACAGCCTGTGGATTAAGCACCTCCCTACCTAACCCTTTTTCCTGTTTTCACTTCATTGTAGGAGGTGAATGCTATTTGGATAGTGTACCTGCTTCAATAGAATGGGAAGCATAAGATGGAGATCTTTGTCACCTACTAGGAGTGACATGATGGAAGTGTTCCAATATTTGAGGGGTTGCCACAAAGTAGAGGGGGTTAGAGTTAACCTAAAGTAGAGTTAACCTATTTTCCAGAGTGTTAGAAGGCAAGACAAGAAAAAAATGAATGGAAACTGTCAGGAATACGAGTCTCCTAACAGGTATTTGGGTTAGAAATATATAAACCAGGATAAACATTTTAATACTGTCTCTTTAAGGGAATGCAAGAGCATGCAATTGGGTGTGGTTTTTCAAACGGCCATAAGATGGAGCCAGAAACCCGGGTTGTTTTAATCTGAGTCTCAGAAGAGAAGAGAGTGTATCTTTATTTCCTTCTGTTGGAAAGTATTGCTATTGCTCCATTTTTCCTAATTGACTGATATTACTGGATTTAATGTAAGTCTGATACTTAACTGTTTTTGACACTGGACTTTGTTACTGGAATATTCCTGGATTGAAAAACTGACTGATTAACCTGTGAATGACTTTTGGACTGCTTATTTTGGACTTTGCTTAAACCTTTCTGGAAGTAAAAACCTACCTTAACTGTATCTGTGTACTGTGTGTACTATTCTCTATACGTCTCCCTGTATGCGCTCATTCTCCTAATGGGAAATTACCTCAACAGAAACTAATCAAGGAGAGAAGCAACCTAGAACTAAGGAGAAATTTCCTAACAGTGAGAAAAGCTATGGAAAAGCTTGCCTCCAGAACTTGTGGGTGCTACATCACTGGAGGCTTTTAAGAAGAGATTGGACAGCCGCTTGTCTGGAATGGTACAGGGTCTCTTGCTTGAACAGGGGGTTGCATTAGAAGACCTCAGTCAGCCTCCAAGAATCCTTCTTCTGCTTGTCTTTCCAGCTACCATAGAAACAGGGGGAGGGAAGATTAATTAGCCTTTGTGAGGGGGAGGAAGAATGCTGGAGGCTTGAGATAGTGTGTCATGCCCCTGTTGGAGACTGACTCTGAGGGAGAGGAGGAACAGCCGACAGGAAATGGAAGTATGGTTCTGGAGGTTGTTGAGGAGGCTGGGGAAGGGCAGAGGCTGGCTGGGCAGTCAGAGGAAGACCCAGGCCCATCCCCTCTCCATCCTAGGGCATGCAGGGAGGAGAGGATAAGGGAGAAATGTGAATGGCATGGTCTGTGGGTGAGGAAAGGGCCTTGATCCCCTTCATGGGCTGCAGCTGTGAGAACTGTTTAAAAGGACAGACTGTGCTTGAGCCAGTGCTGGAAACAATGCGTGAAAATATTTCTCGTCTGTTCATTCTTACCTGAGTTTGGCGTCCTTCACAGTGTGTATTCCGATATATGTGGAAGTCTTCAAGCCCTTATCTTACCTGGTTTCCTTAACTTCTTCAGTATGGTTTTGTTGTTTTATCTAGTTATAATTCATAGGTATTTTTAGTTTGAATGGTTAGGATTCTGTGTTTAATTGTATCCCACCCTGGGTCATCACATGGTGAAATGTGAAATTGGAATGTTTTCTTGAGTAAGCTGACTTGCTTACTGCGCAGATGTAGCCTCTTACCTATTCAGGCCAAGGCCAACCATCCTGGTGTGCCAGATGTCTGAAACACCACCTGAAGATGCTGCACATAACATTATACACACCTCAGATTGGATGGCCAGTTTGAACTACTGGGGCTGGGAACATTGGCATAACTGTGTGTATTTGATTTTCGTGCCTATTCCCTCAAATCTTATATTTTCTTGATGCTACCCATATCAATTTTCAGTGAAAGTCTTTTTCTCTAAAAAATGGAGTCTAAGGTTTTCTTTCTTGGATTTTGAACGTAGCCTCATCTGACAACCTCCCTTCCATCTCTGTTATACTCTGTTGACTTCTAAAGCTGCTGGGAATAATTTCACTTTCAACTTTACAGAATGCAAATGTGTGTCTCTTATAAAAGACCTACAGGCAATCTTCGATTTACAGCAGTTCATTTAGTGACCGTTCAAAGTGACAAGAGTGCGGAAAAAGAGTGACTTACAACTGTTTTTCACAGTTATGATCTTTGCAGGGTCCCCAGCATCAGGTGATCAACATTCAGACCCTTGGCAACTGACTCATATTTATGATGGTTGCAGAGTCCCGGGGTCATGTGATCAGTGATGTGATCCAGTTCTCACCGGATCAGGCGAACCAGTAGCAAGGATTTGACGTGGGTCGCCAAACCGGTAGTAAGTTCTGGCTGGCCATGCCCCCAACGCAGTTGTCCTGTTGCCTCTGGCTCACTTGCCCCACCCCCTGATGCTTGTTTACCCCACCCACCTGACGCTTGCCCTTAAGGTATTTCTTTCTTTTTTTTGCCCCCTGACAATCAGCTGTTCATAGATCAGCTGTGCCGGGATTCCCCTTGCTGAGGATCAGGAAGGCAAAAAATGGAGGGAGGGGCTCAGCCCACCTCCATTTTTTACCTTCATAAGGCCCAGAGGAGCCTTCTAGGGGCAAGAATGCCCCCCCCCCCGAGGCTCCTCTGAGGTCCCTGAAGGCCCAAAAAATGGATGGGGGTGGCTGCAAAAAAAGCCATGCCCACCCAGTCACATGGCTATGCCCACCTAGCCACACCCACCAAGCCATGCCCACACAACCAGTCGTAAAACTTTTTGAATACCACCACTGCATGTTATCCCCTTTTGTGACCTTCTTCACAAGCAAACTCAACGGGGTTGAGACAGATTCATTTAACAACCAGGTTACTAACTTATCAACTGCAGTGATTTGCTTAACAATGGAAGCAAGGAAAGTAAAGAGAGCAACTCTCATTTAACAAATGTCTCAGAAATTTTGTTAATATGGAAATAACAATGGAAATTTTGGGCTCCATTGTGGTAGTATATCGAGGGCTATCTGTATGCAGTGGATGACTGTCAAAAACAATATTGTCTCTTCTTCCCATTCCCGCTTTAGCCATCAGCAACGCTTTAGTAAAGAATAGCTCAACCAGGAAGGAGTGCCAGCCTTCTTCTACTCACTTCTAATGTCAGCAAACTCCTTGTCCCTCTGCACATATTTTTATCCTCTGCTCTGAGTTGCAATGCCTGATGGAAGAGGCCAGGAGTGTTAACAATTCCTGAATATGTGCTCGGAATAGAAAAATGGACTGCTGCTGGTTGCTTTGCCTTTGAAGGCCGGAGAGGAAAGAAACCTCTAATTTCTTCTGTGAGATTTCCAGGTTTGCAAAAAAAAATCAGCCTCTATTTTATTTATAGAGGCATCAAGCAAAACTGTCAGCTCTACAAATGCTTGGCTAGTGATGATGAAGCTCCTCCAGATCAGTGGTGGGATTCAACATTTTTTTACTACCAGTTCTGTGGGTGTGGCTTGGTGGGTGTGGCAGGGGAAGGATACTGTAAAATCTCCATTCCCTTCCCATCCCACTAACCTGCTTTCCAACTCCATTCTCCTGTGCAGGGCAACCAAAGAAGATCCAGCCTTTCAGCTGCAGATTCCAATGATTTCAGATCTTTCTTGGATGTCCCAACGGTGCTTTCTTCCAAAAGGCAGCTGGACTTTCTTTCTTCCTTAGAAGATGTTTCGCTTCTCATCCAAGAAGCTTCTTCTGTTCTGACTGAATGGTGGAGAATGAAAGGATTTCTGCTCCTTGCAGTCCTCTGGTCATTGCTACTCTTTCTGAGAGTCATTGAGGCCACTTGGAGGTTTATCTGTGCCCTCAAAGTCACCTGAATCCTGTGGTCTGCAATTTTTTTTTCTGGAAATCTATTCATACTCTGCAAAATTCAAAATCCACAGGGAGACTGCTTCTGAGCTTTGTGCTTAACATGGAGAAGAATGAAACTCTGGCTTTGGGTTTTACTGATTAGACTGATAGATCTTTATAGAAATGGCTTGTTCATATTATTATGAAAAAGCAAAAAGTTGTGATTTGATTTTAATGCCTTATTTTACTGTAATAGAGTCAGAAGTAAATGCTTCTTATTCTTTTTCTTTCTTATCTTTACTCACTTATCTTTCCCCTTTCCTCCTCCCCTCTACCACTTTTTCTATTTACTTTGTATTTTGTATTTTATAATACTTTATAACACAATATAAATGTTAATGGAGGACAAAATTCAAAGAGTGTTCATCCCAAAATGCCTGTTGAGAATCTCAGTCATCCTGGTCATGGGGGTCCCAAAGGTGCTTCCTTTTGAAAGGCGACTGCACTTTCTTATTTTCTTTCATGCAGATAAACCTCCAAGTGGCCCCAATGACTCTGAAAAAGAGTGCTAATGAGCAGAGGACTTCCATTCTCCACCATTCAGACAGAACTGAAGGATGAGGTTCACTTCTTGGATGGGAAGTGAAACATCTTCAAGGAACATTATATCATATAATATATGCATATCGGACAGTAATACAATTGAGAAAGTCCAGAGATATTTCATGAGAAGAGTCCTCCACTATTCTGCTTGCAACAAAATACTTTATACCACCAGACTTGAAATTTTAGGCTTAGACAACTTAGAACTACGCCGCCTTTGGTTTGACCTAAGCATAGTACATAAAATTATTTATTGCAATGTCCTACCCGTAAATGACTACTTCAGCTTCAACCACAACAATACACGAGTACACAGTATATACAAACTTAAGGTAAATTGCTCCATACTCGATTGCAGAAAATACGACTTCAGCAATAGAGTTATCAATGCCTGGAATGTGCTACCTGACTCTGTGGTTTCTTACCCAAACCCCAAAAACTTCAACCTTAGAATGTCTACTGTTAACCTCACCCCCTTTCTAAGAAGTCTGTAAGGGGCATGCATAAGCACACCAACAGGCCTACCATCCTTGTCCTAATGTCTCCTGTTATCCCTACCCATTTCATGTACTCTTAATCATGTTTCCAATTATACCTGTTATCTAAAAAATGCTTGACAAATAAGTAAGTAAGTAAGTAAGTAATTAAGTAAGTAAGTAAGTAAATAAATAAATGTCCAGTTGCCTTTTTGAAAGACAACATCTTTGGGACAATCATGATCTGGATGACTGACAATCTCCATAGACTTTCTTCTTGGATGGATCTTCTACATCAAAATATAGTCAAATCACAAAGAGTTGTTTGCAAATATTTTCATTCCCATTGAAAGCTAGATAGTTACTTGAGCAATGATGTATATCCAGCTACAAAAGCCACAGCATCCTACAAAACACCGGTTTAAGAAAACCCATCCGTGGGTTTTTGCCTTATCCTAGATTTCTGAGAGTCATCCCTGTGAGGTCAAAACCATTTTTTTTTAATTTGCCCTCAGTGAAGTTAGTAATCTGCTGTTGTAATATTTTCAATAGCTGTCTCTTCAAAAGGAGAGAGAGTGAGAGAAATAATAACAAGGAGCAAAATAATAACAAAACTTCAGTAGTCATGTCCAAAAAAAAAAAAAAAACATTCATAAGGCTTTTAAAAAGGTGTACATAGAAAAGTCTTTTCTGGAAAATATTTCCACCGCCATGAGAGATACTACTCGAATCTTGAAAATGATCAAAAGCAAATGGTAAACATTACAAATTAAATTCACAGGGGAAATACATGACTTAAAAGGATTACACTGAGGCATCCTCATGGTAACATAGTCAAAATTCAGAATTAAAGTCAGAAAGGAGTCAGGAACAGTCTCCAGACTTCCCCAAACCTGGACTGAGTTATTGGTTTATGTCAGGGGTTTCAAATTTATGGCCCAGGAGCAGGATTTGACCCACAGGGTACTTAGATCTTGTCCTCAGGGCCATCCTGGAAACAAGGACTGGCTCATGGTACTTCTGCCAGCAAAAATGGGCTCCCGGGCTCTGTTTTCGGCTTCCATGGCCTCCTGCAACCCTCTGCCAGCCCTCTGCAACCCTCCTGCAACCCTTTGCCCCCAACATGAGTGACATAGAGTTGGCCACGCCCACCCTGACCATACCCTCCCTGCCCCCCCAAGTCCAACACAACCCTGATGCGGCCCTCAATGAAATTAAGTTGAACACCCCTGCTCTATGCTGTTGACATGATCTCCTGACACCTCACTAGCCCAAAGATCCCCAGTGAGCTTCCATGTTGGAGAATGGACTAATTCAGGGTCTTCCCAGCTTCCCTCCATCACCTTCCTATTTACAACCCATTTTAAAGTTAAAGCGAAGAGGTATGGATGAAGTGTTCCACTGGGGAGAAGAATATTGGAGAAACTCAAGATGCACCTGTAGTTCTCGTCTTACAACAGTTCGTTTAGTGGCCATTCGAAATTAAGGTTATCACTGAAAAAAAAAAGTCAAAAAAGTGACTGATGACTGTTTTTCACACTTATGACATGGTCATGTGATCTACATTAAAATGCTTGATCCACTGGTTCATATTTATGATGGTTGGAGAGTCCCGGAAGTCACGTGATCATGTTTCGTGGCCTTCGGATGAGCAATGTCAATGTGGAAACTTAATAACAGTGTCACTAATTTAACAACTGCACCTATTCCCTAAACAAATGTGGCGAGAAAAGTCATACAACTGGGCAAAACTCACTTAACAAATTTTAACAGATTAACAGAGTTGGAAGGGACCCTGTAGGAGGCCATCTAGTCCAATCCCCCCACCCAAGCAGGAGACCCTACACCATTTCTGACAAATGTCAGTCCAATCTCTTCCTAAAAGCCTCCAGGGATGAAGCTCCCACAACTTCCAAAGGCAACTTCTGTTCCATTGGTTGATTGCTCTCACTGTCAGAAAATTCCTCCTTATTTCCAGGTTGAATCTCTCCTTATTTCTCTCTTTCCCACTTAGCGATAGAAATTTTGAACTCAGTTGTGGTTTTAAGTCCAAGATTACCTCTAAAAAAACCCTTGGATTTCTCTTGTGTAGTAGCACCTGTTGTTACTCAACTAAATTCATAGTCCAGGGTAAGAATTTTCAGCCAGCCAGCCGAGACTGTGATTGGCTAAATATCCTTAATTGATTTTTGAAATGAGGGATGGGGCGGGGGAATGTGTCAGGAGAAAAAAAAAATTAGAATGAAGTTTATGGTTTGGAATATTAATCAGCGTTTTCTGTCGGGGCTATTTAGTTTCCATAGATTATCTCACTCCTTCAGTGTGTTTGCCAGCCAATTGGAAGGTTCCCTCAAGCCAGACCATTTTATAATTAAGTGATAATTGTTTTTGCTGGAGAGCACACCAGAAAGATAAACAACTTGAGGAATCAATAAGTATCAAGGTCATATGTTGAATTATTTACTGAATCGGCCAGATATGTATCTCTCAACTTTTCTGCGCGAAGGGGAAGAGGTTCTACATTTTCTTCTGAGAGGTGGAACTTTCTCCACAGGCCAGAGAAATAAATAAACAAACGAGGATCTGAAAAAAATAAAATCTGAAGATATGCTTGCCAACTTAAAAGGAATACAGAGCTTGAGTTCGCCCTACATGTTAAACCCTAAAATCATAATCAATTGAAGTAAATTGCAATTTAAGATGATGTTCTAGTTTGCACAAACTGAAATTATATTCAGGATACTGCATTGCGCCAGCACAGAAACATCCCAGCTCCATTTTAGCCTTGTCTAACTTGTTCTACACACCCAGACTCTTAAATCCTCACTCAAATTGGGCTAGTAAGCCTATGTTTTGTAAAAGTAAATGATACTGAGACCTGAAAGCTATTAAAATGCAAATTCATCGAGCCAGCACATTCTGAGTTTTGCCTTCTTCTTCCACATTTTACTTACACACATACATACACACACACACACACACACACACTCCTGTGTTCTTAAATCAAAAGCACCGAGTAGGTTCTTTAAGAATAAAAATGCATTCATCCTCTACTTGTCTAAATGTTTGCACAGGAACTTTGTGAGGAGCAGAGGGACTCCAAAGCTTTGTTGCATTTTTACATCAAGAGGTGAGTATCACACCAGAAGCAGTTAAGATAGCAATAGCATTTAGACAGTGCTATACAGCCCTCTCTAAGCAGTTTACAGAGTCAGCCTATTTGCCCACAACAATCTGGGTCCTCATTTTACCAACCTCGGAAGTATGGAAGGCTGAGTCAACCTTGAGGCTGGTGGGATTTGAACTGCCAAATTGCAGTCAGCTGGCAGTCAGCAGAAGTATCCTGCAGTACTGCAATCTAACCACTGCACCACTGTGGCTCATGGTTAATTTCTATCAAATTATAACCTATCAAATTGTGACTGTATGGTACCATATTGTGTTGATTTTATCATAGTTTGACCTTCGTTTGGTATCTTACCTCATATATTATATTGCCCACATATATTATATATATGTTCATATCTCTAGAAAAAGTCCAGAGAAGAGCAACCAGGAAGATTAGGGGACTGGAGACTAAAACATACAAAGAACAGTTACAGGAACTGGGCTTGGCTAGTCTAGTAAAAAGAAGGACCCAGGGAGACATGATAGGAGTCTTCTAATATTTGAGGGGCTACCACAGACAGGAAGGAGTCCATCTATTTTCTAAAGTGCCTGTAGGCCAAACAAGGAATAATGGATGGAAACTGAAAAAGGAGAGATTCAACCTGGAAATAAGGAAAAACTTTCTGACAGTGAGAACAGTCAACCAATGGAACAGAAATTGCCCTCGGAAGTTGTGGGAGCACCATCAGTTGAGACTTTCAAGAAGAGATTGGACTGCCATTTGTCAGAAATGGTGTAGGGTCTCCCGCTTGGGCAGAGGGTTCGACTAGATGACCTACAAGGTCCCTTCCAACTCTGATTATCTGTTGTCTGTTACTCCACATATATATTTGCTGGTGACCATTTTTTTACACAACTGTTGCAGCACCCTCATGGTCATGTGATCAAAATTCAGATATTTTGGCAGTTGTCTCATATTTATGATGGATTGCAGTGTCCCAGAGTCATATAATCCCCTTTAGTGACCTTCTGACAAGCAAAGTCAATGGAGAAGCCACATTCAACCATAACAACCGTACTTAACAACTGTAGTGATTCACTTAACAGCTGTTAAGGTCATAAAAATGGGGCAAAATTCACTTAAGAAATGTCTTACTTAGCAGCAGAAATTTTGGGTCCAATTGTGGTCATGTGTCAAGGATTATTTCAGTAAAATGAGGACCAGATTGTTGGGGGCAATACGCTGACTCTGTAAACTGCTTACAGAGGGATGGAAAGCATTGTGAAGCAGTATACAATTCTAAGGGATACTGCTATTGCTACCTGTAATGTGATTTATTAGTGTAGTACATCAATGATTGCATGACCTGTGTAGATTCTGTTGTAAAAAAATCCAGGTCCAGTTCCAAGCCACAAATAAAATGGAGGCTGATTGGAAAGAAAGATTCTATTTATTGGTGAGCAGCACCAGCACACACACAGTGTGCAGTTCTGAGACAGCTGACCAAATGGAGTTGAGAGTGAGTGGGTTTGATACCTTCTAGATCTCTACGGGGTCAAATAGGGGTCATGGCTGGCTCTATAGGCAAAAAAGGAAATGCAAATCCTAGGTGTTTGTCTTTGCTAAATTTGTCAACCTTTTGTTTGTTGCTTATCTGGACTTTCTGTCTTTCTGAATGGATTACCAAATCTGCATTTCAAAAAGCTGACCTCAGTTTTTGCTTGGGGTAGGGAAACTGGAGCTGGTTTCTGCCTCCCTTAAGATTTTTTTTTCCATTTCTCCTTTAGCAGAAATATAATATTCTGTCTTTTTTAATATTCCCCAAAATATTTCATTCTCTAGGAGGGTGCATGGATGGCTGATTGTGATGACCCGGGGCACGGCACAAAGGCAACACAGTCATATAATAAGTAAGAATCCCTTTATTAGCTCCAACTTTGCTCCTAATATCCTGGTTACCTTCTGGTCTGGAGAAAAACTCTCTCAGGAACAGCCTTTGGCTGCAGAGACTCAAGTCCAAAATGTTGTCAACAGAAACTTTATAAGTCCAATCAAGGCAAGATGAGGTAATTAATCCAGCAGGGCAAGATAAGGAATTCCAGAAGTGAAGGAATGGCAGTCAATCACCCAGTTGGGAAGATGTCAGGAACGCAGATAACCACAGTCAACACAGGATAAACTCACATTTGTTCCCAGAAAATGCCACACTCAGCTGCCTCTCCTTTAAATTCTTTTCCCAGATGTGCCTAATGAAGGGAATCAGGGCCCTTTCCTCCCCTGTAAGCCACACAACCCACGTTGCTCTCTTTCCCATTCTTCCCTGCATGCCCTAGGACGATGATAGTGTGGGCCTGGGTCTTCCTCTGAACTCCCTCTTCCTTGTTCTACCTCTTTCCTGCTCTGCTCAGATGGCCTTTGCCCTTTCCCAGTTTCCTCCATAGCCAACGGAGCCATTTTCCCACTCCCTGTCAGCTGTTTGTCTTCCTCCTCGGATTCAGACTCCGACTGGGCATGACACTAACTTTCTACAATGCTATGGGCTAAATAAATAAATAAATCAACAATTTGAGACTTCTTTCTCAGATCTAAAAGTAGACAGAGTTGCCTTACTTCTCCCAGGGCGGCATCTGAGTTCTCATTCTGGACCAGACAATTAGCAGGATTCAAAATCAATCTGTCAGCTTGTCTGAAGACATAGATGAGTGTTTTTCCCTTTTGTCTTTTGCCAATCATGTACCTGCTTGTGGTTTGCCTGATGCTATAATCTTTCCAGATGGCTCTGCCTTTGCTCTGCAGCTCTCTGTATTGATTAGCTAATGTCACTGCATGTCTTCTTTTTAAGGTACAATCCATTTATGAAAAGAAAAGGGACAGCAGAGACTCACATCGGTCTCACTGTGGTATCCTGCAGGTGATGGGCAAGCTACTTGATGCAGAGAGCAAGATAATCCCTTCCTTTTCTCTTTACCAGTCAGGAAAGCATAGCCAGCCATGTCTACGCACCTTAAATGACGACTTATGCAACAACAACAGCAAAAAAATAAGATTTCAAATGCATTGGTCTCCATTACATCTCCATAGAAAGGGATTGTTTAGGATAGCATTTTGCTGAAGATGGAATCAGGATAATATTTCTTTGAAACACATATTTATAAAGCCCTTTACTTACTAAGTTTTGGGAGAAAGTAATGGACTGTATAAAAATTTATTTAATTAATTTTTAGCCCAACTTTACAATAGCAATAGCATTTAGACTTAGATATTGCTTCACAGTGCTTTCCAGCCTTCTCTAAGTGGTTTACAGAGTCAGTATCTGGCTCCTCATTCTACTGACCTCAGAAGGATGGAAAGCTGAATCAACCTTGAGCCTGGTGAGATGCTGGCAGTCAGCAGAAGTATCCTGCAGTACTATATTCTAACCACTGTGTCACCACATGTCTTATTGTTTTATAAGTAACTCAAGACAATTGAATATAGCAAATATTCTGTCCTCATCCTATTTTCCTTCACAACAACATCCCTTTCAGGTGGGATGAGATGAGAGAGATTGACTGGCCCAAAGTCACCCAGCTTCTATATCTAAGTCAAAACTAGAATTCACTGTCTTCTGGTGATTGGCCCAAAATACCCAGTTGGCTTTCATGCCGAAGGCGGGACTAGAATTCACTATCTCCTGATGATTGGCTCAAAGTCACCCAGCTGACTTGAATGTTTAAGGTGGGACTAGAACTCACAGTCTCCTGGTTCCTAAGCCAGCACCTCAACCACTAGGCCAAACTGCCTCTATGATTGTGCTAATTATAGATCTAAAGATGGTTGTGTGATAAAGTTTTCAAATTTTCAGAAAATAATATTCTTTTGAATGACACACTCAAACCTTGGAATTTGACAGCCAGACCATGTAAATGGATTCTCCATGCCCTTACTATGACCCGAAGACTGATATTGCAACACTGGAAAGATGAGCCCTTCAATGGATTGAGGAGACTAATTGTACTTGCCACCAATGAGCGGATTGTCCCAAAGATACTTTTTCAAGAGGAAACTGGACTTCGTTTTTCCTTGAAGATGCTTCACTTTTCATCCAAGAAGCTTTTTCAGTTCTGACTGAATGGTGGAGAATGGAAGGAATTATATTCCTTGCAGTCATCTGGTCATTAGCACTCTTTATGAGGCCATTTGGAGGTTTATCTGTGCCCTGATTGAATGGTATAGAACCGAAGAAGCTTCTTCTTAGATGAGAAGCAGAATGTCTTCAAGTCAAAACAAAGGAAGTCCAGTTGCCACTTGAAAAATCACCTTTGGAACAACCATGGCCTGGATGACTGAGAATGTCCATAGATCTATAAGCAGATTGCTTATAGTCAGGATTTTGCATGGATAAATATAATGAAATATAGAACTCGTTTATAGAAAATAAAATAGGTTAAAAATTAGAGTTCTAGAAATGCATTAGAAATGTACATGTACTCGAATAATTGCATTAGATAAACATTGATAAATTGTATCTAGTTACTGTTAAAATGATATAGCTTTCCTTTTAGTTTACTTCAGTTTTTTTTTTAATAAATGTCTTTTTTGTCTTGTTTCCTTGATTCTGTATGCATTTTATTTTTGCATTTTGTTCTCTTTTTATATTTCTTATTGTCACAATTTTAAAAACCATAAAATAATACATTAAAGAAATAAAATGAAAGCATAACCAAGGACTTCAGCTTTCACCCACATCTGAAAGACCCAAGAAAATAGATCCATGCTGATATCTGTTTTTACCCAGTGAGAATATAAAGGGTGTTGGAACCAATTTCTCATGTTTGATGTACTGTATGATTTTTGTGCATTCTTTTGTGCAAAGAGCTCCTGTTTTTCTCATGCTCTTTATGAGAGTTCATTGAGCTGGGGAAGCTGAACAAGATGTGCTTTGCTAAACGTACTGGAATTCAGCTAAAAACAAAACTGTTTATCCAATCTAGACATGATGGTAAATCTTATACAGGTAGTCCTCATTAGGTGACTTCCTCAGACAGTGACCATTCAGTTACGATGATAATTTTAAATAGTAACTTTTGTATTTTATCTTTGGTGATAAAAGAAAAATAAATTTGTTTTTAAAATGTAACTTTGCAACCAACCTTGCATTTATGACCTCTGTAAGTTTATAAAGCAAAATTGAAGTCAAATTATAAGCACAGTGGCTGTTTTCCTTAGCGGCCACTTTGCTTAACCACCCAATCATTAGTCACTAAACCGGAACATCCTGTGTAATCCTTTTATTGCTTTTAAGTCATAGACCCATACAATTGTAGGACTGCAAGGGATCTTGAAGGTCTTCTAGTCCAACCCTGCTCAAGGCAGAAGTCCTTATACCATTTATTTTATTTATTTATAAATTTATATTGCTACCTATTTGCACATGGCAACTCAATCATTGGACAAATGGTTGTCCAATCTGTTCTAGAAAACCATCATTATTGGGGTGGGGAGATATGAAGTAGAATTGTAGAAGAGGAAAGAATGGTTGGTTCCCATCCTGGTCCGAAATTACCCCTTTCCCTGTTGGTTTAAAAAAAAAGAAATAGACCAAGCACACTTATCTTTTTATTTGAAAAGCCAACCAGCTCAATTCAAAATACTACTTAAAAGTAAAACTAAAATTCTCTAAATTAAAAAAAATATTTCACCAGTATCCTGTCCTTTCTTCCAAGAAGTTTGGTTTAATTTTGTTTTAATACTCCGCTTGTGGACATTCAGAGCAGTGGTGGGATTCAAATTTTTTTGCTACCGGTTATGTGGTCATGGCTTAGTGAGCATGGCTTGGTGGGCATAGCAGGGGAAAGATACTGTAAAATCTCCAGTGCCTCCCCACTCCTGGGGGAAGGATACTGCAAAATCCCTATTCCCCACCGCACTAACCTGCTTTTCAGCTCCCTTCTCCTGTGCAGGGCAACCAAAGAAGACCCAGCCAATCAGCTGGGACTCGGGAGGCAGAGAATAGATGGGGGCGGGGCCAATCAGAGGTGGGATTTGCTGGTTCTCTGAACTACTCAAAATTTCTGCCACCGGTTCTCCAGAACTGGTCAGAACCCGCTGAATACCCACCTCTGATTCAGAGGCATCAACCATTGGAAATCAAGTGATAGACCAGCTGCTGATTCATAATGGTCATTCTTAGACTTCTGCTTTTTTTTTTTTTTTCCTCCCATCCTTTTTTGAGGAAGCTTTCCTTTGAAATAGCTTTGTATTTGGACTTGTATGTGAAGCACATTTCAAGAGAACCACAGTATGGCCTTTAAAGCTGACACTGTTTTAATTTGTGGCCTGTCCAGGATGAATTTTCATGAGAGAATGACAAGGAGAATTTCACAGGGTGTGGAAGAATGGCTGGCTGGCTAATTGTACAAAGCAAATTTACCACTTAGACTTGAAAAGAGGAGGACAATAGCTGTTGCAAAAGATTACAATTTTAGATTTGTGTTTGTACTGATGCAGGTAGCACCACACCAAAATCGAGGCAACCTATTTCTGGTGTGTAACAACCTGTATGACGGGTACCTGGAAGCAATTTGTACTCACCACAGGAAGTTAGGCAAGGAACAATTTAGAGAAACTCCACACAGAGAGAGGTCAGATGTCATTCAAACTGTGATTCTGATTTTCAGAAGATGGGGCGGGGTGGGGGGGAAACAAAGCTTATCTCAAGAATTCTTTCACAATTGCCCTCCATTGTCTTTAAACTTAACAAGATTGCTCTTAGAATATCTCCTTTTCTCCAGGAGCGACTCCTCCTCACTTTGTACTCTTAAATGTCCTTGTAGGTGTTCTTTGGGCCTCCAGTTGGCTGGAGGGAAACGGCGGTTCAAAACTGTGAAAAATAAAATAAAATAAATGGAAAATCTTACTACAAAGAAAAAACCTAACAACACAAAGATTTATGAGGCTCATAGTGTGTTGGGATTTCATTATTTTAACTTAAGGGTGAAAAGTAAAACATGAATTAACTTCAACTTCCAGTTATTTTGGGAACATACTGTATTCACAGATTCATATTAGCAACAATGTAACAATAGTCCACTATTGCTTTTTTTTTCTGGGGTATAGCTTTGCTATTTCTCGGGGTTCTCCCATCTGAGTTCCAACAAGCTATAACCCTACTTAGCTTTTTCGAGATCAGAAGATTTATGAAAGACTGCACTTATTGACACTTATTAAAAAAAGAGAATTCACGTGTTACTTCTGGTTCTGAATATTGATTTACAAAATTAATATGGTAGTTTACAGTTTATTCAAGTGATAACAAAGGAACGCAAATCAAAAGGAGTCTCGGATGTCTGAAATATTGGTTTTTAAATAGGATTGTGCAGAACAATCATCCAAAACCAGTCCAAGATTCTGAGAGCTGGGTCAAGGTTGTTGGTCAGCCCAGAAGTGATATGATCAAGGTTTTTTATACAAGCAAAATCCATAGGAATATCATGAAAGAAATGGAGATCAGGCATGGTTTCCAGCAAAGGGAACATGGGTCAGGGCTACCTCTTAAATCAGGCTGAAACCAGCTGTCATCAATCAAGAGACTTATTCCTTTGCTTGATGAGAAGCTTCATGGAAGATATGTGCTATGCAACCCTCTCTATTCACCAGATGTCAGGGTTGGGATGCCTTACTTCATCCGCGTTTGATTGCTGTCCAAGTAGTTCGATCAACTACTTCAGATTCAGAATCTGAGTTCTAAGCTGGATCAGGACAGTTCAGAACAATTTTCAAGCTGAACAAATTCATTCTTCCTAAACTCCCTCTCTCTTCTAATTGAAACATTTTCATTCATTTTGAAAGCCAGCTTATGTGGGCCCTTTATGGACAGAACATAAAAGCATTTGAGCTTGATATGCTATTGGGCAGATCTGCTTTTGGTCTTTGTGGTTTATACCAAGAGCGAGACACCCTAAAACACAGAATGGGCCAAGACAAAAACTAAATGTGATGCAATTTGCATTTACATGGAAATGCAATTTAAATTTAATTAATTTACTTAATATGATTGCTCATTGTGCAGATAATTAAATCTTAATTATCACTTTGGTAGCTAGTTTGGAAGAGTGGCAACCAAGGTTTCTGACAGAGTGAAAACATGAAAAGGAATGAATGAAGAGCATGTATCTTCTGGAACCAGAGTTTCTGTGCAATCAACACTAGGCATTTGTTACTCAGTGTCTTCCAAAATTCACACCAAGTATTAATATCTCAGACAGGCTGTCCTTCCATTCCCCAATACATCTGAAGATTTGGTCAAATCTCCTGGCTCATAAATTTCACATGAAGGAAGGAAGTGGCTCAAATCCTCAATTATCTTCAGGGCTGAAATGTATTAATCTTTAGGAGACCTCAGGATTTACTTTCTCCAGATATATTTTAATGGATCAAGCAACCCCAAAAAAATTAGAGCCAAGCACAACAGGCAATTTTTTTTCTTGTTTTGAGATAAAATCTATCTGGGAGGGAATAAAAAGCAAAACAGGAGGGAAATCTCATTTGTGGTTTATTTTCAATGATGTTTTCAAATCCTCTCTGTTTTCTGGACCCTTTTCAACTGAATTTCAGACCTGGGTATAGGTCTGACACAGGCAGTGGTGCAGTGGCTTAGAGGTGGAGTTTTCACCTCACAATCAGGAGGCTGTGAGTTCGATCTTAGGTAGAGGCAGATATTTCTCTCTCTAGGCACATGGAGAACTTATCTGCTGAACAAAACTCCGCATTGGCAACAGGAAGGGCATCCAAACATTAATTTAAAATACTCTGCTAGCTCCATTCAGTTGCCCAGACTCCACCCTGCTTGGGATTATGGGATCATTAAAAGAAAATGTATACGTCTGACACAGCACTTATCAAATTTGTGGATGTTGCCTGCAGGGATCGGAAGGGTGGTGGTACATTTGTAAACTGCCCAGAGTCACTTTGGACAGTGAAATGGGTGGCATATAAATTTAATAAATTATGGTCCTCCTTGAGCTTTCAGTGGCTTTTGATCATATAAGTAATGGCTCAGGGAATCAGATAGAGGGAGGGGGATGGGATGGTATTCCTTCCTTCCTTCGGGGTTGGATCCAGGTTGTGTTTTTGTAAGGGGAGAGGTCCACCTCTAACCCCTTGATTTCTGAAGTCTAACACCCCCTACCCTCTTCATCTTCTAATTAATATCTGTATGAAGCTACTCGAATATGTCATCTGATGCCACTGGATCGTGTACCATTATGACACTAATGATTTTTTAAATTGTATATCATGACCTCCAACAAATGCTGTCAAACTTTTCTTTGTGTCAATGTGCTTCCTCTGTGTCTGAAAAATAGTAGAGCTTGTGGGTAACTAAGTTTAGAGTGAATCTTAGCAAAACTAGGAGGCTATGGGTTTTAGGGATGATGAGATCTGGGGATTCTGGATGGGTTTGCGCTGGCTCAGATAGAACCTATGTGCAATTTGGGTGTACTTTTAGAATTTTGTCCCCGCTCGAAGAATAATTGGCAAGCATGACTTGGAGAGCCTTTACACAAATGTAAGTGGTGCACCAATGGTTTGCCCATGTAACACCATCATTTTGTAAACCTCAGTGGCTACCCTCTGGTTTTCTGGTTCAGTTAAAGGTGCTGGTGTTCAGCCACAATGCTCTTTGTGGTATAGAGTTAGGTTCAGTTGGATTTCTTGTCTCCATTTCTGCTTATCCTACATGATTTGACATGATCCAGGTCCCTTTGATTGAGTAAAGATGGATGGATGGATGGGAGGAGGAAGGGATGGATGGGAGGAAGGCAGGCAGGCAGGCAGGAAGGAATAAGGAAGGAAGGAAATTTCGTTTAGCAAAGGGTAAACATTGTTTATTTTTCCTTAACATATCAGATAAAGCAAATATAATTCACACACAAACACAAACTCCGACACGTTTATTTAAGCTTGAAGTTAAATTAAAATTATGAAACAAAGATGGGGTTGTGTAAAATGTAGGCACTTAACTCCAAAGATGACAGGTTCATGTTATATTTATTAAAAAGAAACCCTCTCCTTCTTATCTCTTTTTATACAGAGTTGTACATATGCTTTTGCCTGTGGTACATATTGTTGAGGGAGAAAGCACCACTCTTTAAACATTTATGTTCCTACTTCAAGATTAATTCAGATGGGCAACGTTAATCTTCTGCAAATGCTATCTTTGCTCATGTAAACTCTATCTCTTTGAAAAGGACACTGCTAGATTCTGTCACTTGGCTAACATTATATCTGTATATGTACTCCAAATGTTGTACATGTGGTGTCTAAGAAGACAATGGCCAGGGCCTTGGGCTGGGGTGGGACAGCTAGGAATGGACAACTGCCATGAAAAGGATGTTGACATTGCTGCATCACAAAAGTTCATGGACAATTATGATGACAGCCCTCCATTTTAATTCCCCACAATGCCCATCTCCTCCTATTTTCCCTTCAACAAAGTCCTATGTGATGTATGAGGTGGAGAGAGAGTGACTGGCCCACACTAACTGACTTTTATGCCTAATGTGGGAGACTAGAACTTACTGACTCCTAGTGATTGATTCAAAGTCATCCAGCCAGCTTTTACTCCTAAGGCGGAACTGGAACTCATAGTCTCCTCACAATTGGTCTAAAGTCACCCAGATAGCTTTCACTCCCTAAGGTGAGACTAGAATTCACTGTCTCCTGGTAATTGGCCCCAAATCACTCAGCTGACCTTCATAGCTTATGGCAGGACTAGAACTCCCAATCTCCCAGTTTCTAGCCTGGTGCTTTCACCACTAAACCAAACTAATCTTGGAAGTGAATTGTGCCGGTTCTCTAATTAAAGTTACTGGCCTTCCTTTTTTTCCATCTGTCATCATATATCAAAGCACAGCTGGTGCTTTAAATGCTCTCTCCCCCCCCCCTTTAAAAAAAAACCCAGTCTCTGTTATCCCTGTTTTTCAACCCAGGCAAATAGCTTTCTTGCAAATACAGAGAAAAGTCATATGGAAAGCTCTCCCCACCACTCCTACCCAGTTTCCACTGCACGGATTTTATCATGCCTCTAAAATCCACCCCATACTGTGAAATACATAAGCTCACCACAAAAAACTGCCATCTGTAATTGGGTTGTATAAATAGTCACTTTTGAAAGATTCAAATAATACTTGAATATATATCATTGGTAATGCTTGCCTTACCAATAACTAAAGTTTGCAGGGTTGAGATGGAATTGGGGGTGAAGGGAAGCAGGCGAGACTAGACATACCCAATTTCTGCAATAGTTCTTCATATGTTTTAGCCTCCAGCCCCTTCAACTGTGGCCCAAAACATTGTAAAATTGGATATAACTTCACTTCATAAGACAACTATTTGTCTGAAATGGTGTAGGGTTTCCTGCCTGAGCAGGAGGTTGGACTAGAAGACCTTCAAAGTCCCTTCCAACTCTGTTATTCTATTCCATTCTATTCTTTCCTAATTTCATTCTATTCTATTCTATTCTACTCTACTCTACTCTACTCTACTCTACTCTACTCTACTCTACTCTACTCTA
>BLBF01000059.1:7849465-7860593 GCA_015471245.1 Laticauda colubrina | reverse complement strand
ACAGACAGACAGACAGACAGACAGACAGACAGACAGACAGACAGATATTCTCCCTTAGGCACAAAAGACAGCTGGGTGACTTTGAGCCAGTCATACTCTCTCAGCCCTGGGAAAAGGCAAACACTTCCATAAAATTTGCCAAGAAAACAGCCCCCAATTATTATTAATGTAAATAATCTTGACTGTCAGAGGGGAAAATATTCCAACAGTGAATATTTGGAGACGAATGCACTTACTTTCGAATTTTAGTCAGCCAGATAGGATGGGTCAGGCCCTGGTTCTATTTTCTTCTTTCCAGAAGGTGAGTTGCCAAACGAGCAGCTGAGGCCTATCCCAGTTTGGTGCAATCTTTTTGCTCCTTCCCAGTGACCAAGATGGATCTGGCTACAAAGGGAGAAAAGGAATACAGTTCGCTAGCTAGCAGCCTTTCTAAATTCTGGTCAGGAACAAAGGAGGAAGGAGGAGGAGGAAAGGGGGGGGGTGCATCAGTGCCCAAGCAGGTACCATTTCCAGATCTTGTTGTGTGGTAATTATCTCCATTGGACCTGCCAGTCCACAGTAACAAATTTCATCACTTGGCAGGCAATGAAATCAATAGCTAAAGGCGTGGGGGGGGGGGGGACAGGGGAGGAGAGCGAGAGATAAAACAGTAGCAAGGCCACTTTCCATTTTTGTCCTCTCAGTATATCACCTTCCTTTCCAAGAAGCATTTTTCCAGGGCTAACTGCAGAATTGCTCTCCGAGAGTGACCAAATGGATGCTGTTGTTCTTTTTTTTTCCAAGGGAAGTCTCCAATCTGTGTTCCAAAGTGCTATTTTGCAATGACATGTGCCTGTGCGTATGAGATACAATAGGTGTGGGCTTTATTGAAAGTTTGTGTGGGAAAGACATCTATATAATAAGGATCCAGGACCTCGTGGGATATTTCTGTAGCATTTCCTATACTAAGGGTTTACAAATATTTTTTAAAAAGATGTTTTGACTCTGAAAAAGAGTGCAGAGAAGAGAAACAAAATGATTAGGGGGCTGGAGGCTAAAACATAAATAGAATGGTATATCTAGTCAAACGAAAAGAAGGACCTGGATGAAATGGAAAGAAGGAGAAATTTCCTAATGGTGAGAGCAATCAACTAATGGAATAGCTTGCTTTCAGAAGTTGTGGGTGCTTCATCACTGGAGGTTTTCAAAGAGAAATTGGACAACCATTTTCCTGAAATGATATTGTGTCTCTTATTCAACCAGGGGTTGGATAAGAAGATTTCTGAGATCCCTTCCAATTCTTCTATGTTCTCCATTCATTACTTCCAGATTTCATTTCCAGAGATCTGTGGACTGTAGTTAAGCAACATCTGGAGGACCTCAGGATCCTCACTGTTAATAAAATAAACTATTATGTTGTCTTAATCAGGGCTGACTAGATCAACTGTTTTACATTTTCCCCTACCATTTCTCATTGGATTTAAGGAAAACATAGTTGGTCAAAGGACAACATTGATGGAATTCTGATGGGTGAAGTACTAGTACTTACTTTACTTACTTTACAAGAAGATCAAGAACTCAGTGTAAATATCCTTGCTCTAGGGCTGCCAGGTCAAGATTGCAAAACTCTAGATGACTAATAGAAGTCAACAAAAAGTTCTAACCACCATCATTTGTCTCATAATCTAGTCATTGCCAAGATTTCTGTAGCTCACATTTCATAGTCCCACCAGAGACTCTGATAGTCTACAGCATCCCTGGTTTCCATACTTTCATTCTGAGGGGAGACCATATAAGATTGGGAAGTGTAAACTTTGAATGTGGGAAGAAACTTCTCTTCAATGCAAGGATGGAGAACAAAGATTGAAACCAGAAGGAGATGCATTCTCCAGCAAATGTCAAATCAGTTCAATAGTAATGTCTAAGAGGAATTGCAAAGTCCCCAACCCAGAGAAAAGAAAAGCAGAAACTATTTTCTCAAAAAGGTTTTGATTTATTATTATTATTATTATTATTATTATTATTATTGTTGTTGTTGTTGTTGTTGTTGTTGTTGTTGTTGTTGTTGTTGTTTAGAAATTGCAGGCAAATTTTGATACATCATGGCCCCTACCCCTGGGTTTCTCGACCTTGGTGCTTTCAGGTGCATATGGACCTCAACTTGAGAATTTTCCAAGGGGAACTCTGGCAGCTGAAGTCCATGTGGGTGGAATTTACCAAGACTAGAAAACTCTGACTTCCTTTCCTGGGAGTAAGTCTTGCAAAATTCATAGCGATTTGCTTGTGGGTAGCCATGATGGCACAGTGGTTAGAATGCAGTAGTGCAGACTACTTCTGCTGGCTGCCTGCAGTTTGGCAGTTCAATCCTCACCAGGCACAAGGTTGACTCAGCCTTCCATCCTTCTGAGGTCAGTAAAATGAGAACCCAGACTGTTGAGGTCAATAGGCTGACTCTGTAAATGATGTAGAGAGGGCTGCAGACCACTGTGAAGCGGTATAGAAGTCGAGTGCTATTGCTATTAAAGTGACAGATGCAATAAGAGGGAATAGGTCTTTTTAATTTGCTAAGCAGGGAAAGAAACCAGCCCAAAGCTAAAAACAAAATATAGAAAATGAGATGAAACATTATTCTCCTTTTGTCTGCACAGTTCTTTAATTTAACAGATTTTACAAGTCCATTTTCCTTTTAGCAAATGAGTCACCCTATAGGAATATTCTCTCTCTCCCTCTCCCTCTCCCTCCCTCCCTCCCTCCCTCTCTCTCTCTCTCTCTCTCTCCAGATTAAGCACCTGAGGCTCCTCAGTGTAGAAAAGAATTTTAGGCATGCAATCTTTACTATTATAAGTGTAAAAGATAAAATCAGATGCAATTGAGGGAGAAATTCATTGACAACACCAAGGCCACTGATTAGTTTTTAGTGAATTGGATGGAAGTGTGATTCTCTTCCTAGGCCTAGACATTAGATAAATAAATAATTATGAATAGGTGTCTTTCATATTTCTCCTCTACTCCCTCTAAACCTCTTTCTCCATCCCTCCATCCCCCCGTCTGTGTGTGTGTGTGTGTGAGAGAGAGAGATTGAAACATAAAAATACACAGTTCCTCAGCATACAGAAATAAGCTGTGATAAGAACCTGTCTCCCATCAGGAAATGAAATTCTCAGCTTTTAGCACAAATTTCTGTTAAAACAACAGTGACAATTTTGCAATTTTGCCATGCCCAGCCAATAATATGACCACCAAGCCACATCCACCCAGGCACATGGCTACCAAGCCACACCCACCACCTAAGCCACACCCACAGAACCGGTTGTTGAAATTTTGAATCCCACTCCTGTATTTGTTCATTGAGAACGGAATTGTGATATGCTTTTTAACATTTTTGCCATACATTAAATAAATAAGTCCATGAAAACAATAATCTATAAATGAAGAGGATTATATGTGTATCCCTGAATTTACCTGTCCTTTATTAGAGGGTAGAGAGCTGTCCAACCATTCAGTCAAGAGTTCCCCATGTACCTCCTAATGCTCCCTATGAGAATATGGCAAGGTACCTACTAATTAGGTACTGCTGAGTATCTTTTCCTAGAAATATCACTTAGATTGGCAACTAAGCATATGAGTGATGGGGCAACCCACTGATACCACAAACACCCCCAAATTAAAATAATATCTAAAGATTAGGTAACATTTCATGAGGTGACCAAGAGTCTTGATATTTCAGCTATCTTGGATAGAACTTGAAATCAAATAAGATTTGGGCATGAGAGGAAGCACCAAAAAATGTTGGGCAGTGAACTTAGGGTTTGAAAGGTTGCTGGTATAACAGCCTTGATATAATGATGTGTTAGAAACAAGTGAATGTTGGTTCTTAGTTCCAGGCACATTATCAATTGTTCCTGGCTCTTTCAATATTATTAAAGAAACAGCATTTTCCATTCCACTTTGAGGAAGCTAGAAAAGTATATCTGTTCCAAGCTGACAAGATAATCCAATATCTAGCTAAGACAATATGTAGGATGTGTAAGCCAAAGAGGTGATTATCTCAGTTTCCTTCACTCGCCGTGCCTCGTAGGTCCCTCACGGAACTGAAGGCTAAGCCTTTGACTGTGAAGATACTTCACCCTCTTCCTATTTAAATAGCTCTTTTGAACATACCATTTAGAAGCCAGGGAGTGAGCTTTTACAAAAAGTTCCTCCACTTTTGAAAGAGGAGGAGAAATCTGCTGCAAAGAAATCGCAGATGGCTGCGAGTCTTCGTTATTTGTTTATGTAGCATGATTAATATGTTCTTTTCAATCTGTGAAATATATAATTTGAAATTGACCTGGATGAAATATTTTGAATTTAACTTTTAGGGAATTTTTAAAAAATCAATCAAAGGAAATATTCCAATATATGTTGGTGTGAGAAACACCAATCTCTTTTGCATAACAGAGGACCAGCTTAGTCTTTTCTCATTTCCACTTTATCTGCAGTTTAAATTGAAAATAGATATACTGAGGACAAATTAAAAAGTTAATATATAATCCTTCATTATCTCTACTAGGATCTGGTCCATTTTAGCTGTGTTTCTATTGTATTTCTTGCACTGAAAACTGAAAAGAACATCTGGAAAAATGCGAAGACAGTAGTATCATTTTAACAGTTTCTTGCATGACAAATTTATATTCTTGAAATAACCCCAGTTTGCAAATTGCGATGGGGAGGGGGGAGGCCTTTGTGAGGGATATTAATAATTTAGCTTATTAGCAATCAAGTTTTCAAACAATTTAAATGACTGCAAGGAATTTAAACTACCTGACATAGCAAAATGGCAGTATACATACAATTATAAAATATTTTGATGTCAAAATTTAGTTCAGGTAAATCCACAGTATCTTAAAATGCCAAGTTACTGAAAATATTGGCATTTGTTACCAATCAACAGTGTTCTTATCTTTGATAAGCAACTATAGATTATATCTAAACTGAATGTTAGTTAGTTTTAAGAGTAGAAATATCCAGTATTAACAAATCAATTTTGTTGTAGTTCAGTTGCTAAGTAATGTCTGACTCTTTGCAAACCCATGGACCACAGCAAACCAAACCCCCCTCTCCTCCACTGTCCCCTGGAGTTTGCCCAAATTCATGTTTATTGTGTCCATGATACTATTTAACCATCTCATCCTCCGCTGCCTCCTTCTCCTCTTGCTGTCAGCTCTCACATTATACTTGCTTGTGTTTCACTGCTATGTGATGACAGGCTGCCATGAAGTGTAGGGAAGGGGCATGAAGGAGGCAAGAATTGGGGAAAACAAAAGTAAGTGCTTGTATCTCCTTGAGATGCTACCTCAAGGTCACCCAGAAGGAGGAAGGAGGGAGCTGCATATCAACAAGCGCTTAGACTGACCATGATGAAAACATCTTGCCTGAATCTGTTTAGTTACACTGAAGTGGGCAGTGAGAGATAGTTACAGGTGGGGAAGTAGAACTTAGGGAATTTGGCATATGATTCTGGCTTTACACTTGACCTCTAATAACGTATACCTTTCTCAACAAATGGAGACCTATCCCCCAGAAGAATGAAATATTTTGAGAAATATTAAAAAGGCAAGATATTATGTTTCCCTCAAGGAGAAATGGAGAAACATGTTTGTAGAAGCAGGAAGCAACCCACACTCCCAAGTCGTTCTTAGTATCCCTCAAGCAGAAACTGAGGAAGCCAGTTTTTAGAAATGTAGATTTGGTAACCCATTCAAGACAGGAAATTTTGAAACAAAGGCAGAGTGGTAGACAGAGTGGAAACAGCCCCTCACCCAGCACAGACCATTAGGCACAATAGGAATTGCCCAACATACTTCCAGAACACAAGCTCCTTCATTGCACTATCCCAGAGCAGTCCAAACTTGAACTGGGAGCTCAGATAAACAATAAACCAGAGGTTGAATGGCTAGCTTAGACTGGCCAGATTAGCTCAGACAAACACCTAGGATTTGCATTTCTTCTTTTGCCTATAGAGCCAGCTATGACCCCTACATAACTCCTACATGAGCCCCATAGGAATCTGGCAACAGCCAATAGAATACATGTTCTTGCACAGGAACAGAAAGCTCTATACAAAGCCCAAAGAAAGTATAAAATACCCCACTCTCAACTCCATTTGGTCAGCTGCCTAGAATCACATGCGGTTCTGCTTCATCATTAAACATTCATTCCAATCAGCCTCCATATTTCCAGTGTCTTTCTCCTGGCTTGGAACTGAACCAGATGGATATTTCTTCCAATAAGAGCCAAGGATCATTTCTATTAAGAAGTTTAAGTTGTGTTAGGTCTGACATTTGCCTTCAATCGTTTCCAACATCAGGGTCTTTTCCGATTAATCCTCTTTTCTTGTTTGGTGGCCAAAGTATTTGAGCTTCACCTTGAGTCAACAAATCAATGGGTTTTATTTAATATTAAGTATATCCCTTGGGATCTCAAGGTGAATCTAAGTCAACAAACATTTTTTTTCAAATTCATTGACTTGGAAATTTAAACATAAAGTAATTGAGGGGGGCCACCCAATCATATGTCATGGGCATATCATATGATTGTTTTGTTCCTGTTAAATGCACTCATTTTTTAATGTAGTCAAATGAAGATCCATGCAATTTAAAGTTATAACATGCTTCTGAATTATACACCAAACCTTGAGTCTTATCAAGAATAATAGACTATTCAGTAAAGGTAGGCATAATAAAAGATTATTGTTCAATGTTCAAAGATAATGGGATTACAGATCAACAGTTCTGAATCACCAATAATGTGTTTTCCTTCCATTTCTCAGCAAAAGGAGCTCTACTAAGGCTGCAGGAAGACTAATCAATATTATTCCAAGTGGTCAAGGTTTAATGATGTGTTTAAAAATTAGGCAAATGATTTCCTATGTTGTGGAACATTACATGTTTTTTATTGTTTCTTTTTTCTCATTTATCTCTGTGTTTCTTTTCTCTCCTCTGCTTCCTTCCTCTTAAAGCAGTTTGCCATATCCCATATCTGAGTGGCAAAAATAAAAAATAAAAAAATGGAGGAACAGTTGGTGAAATTGACAGACATGGATAAATTGCCTTCTTTGGTTAGAAAAAATTACATTATCCTCATTTATTTTGCGTAAAAATTAAGAAATTAATTAGCTTGGGAGTAAAAGTTTTAATAATGACATAGCATAGATTATAAAAAAGGAAAGTACTGTTACTTTAGAAAGATTAAAATATATTTTCACTTATAACTGGTGCGAAATATATCAGAAGATACTCCTTTATTTCTTCCTTTTTTTCTATTTTTCATCATTTTCCCCTTATCTTTTCTTTCTTTTTCATTCCATTCTTTATATTAGTTTGTATTAGTTTTTATCCTTGTTTAGAAGTTTTTATAAAAATAAAAAAAATGATAATTTAAAAAATAGCCACCCAACCATCCAGAAAACCATTAGATGACACAGTTTGTGTTTCTGCTGCCACTTAAGGGTCACCTCATTTAAATGCAAATTTACTCATGGGTCAATTTCAGATTTCCTTAATAAGTAACTTCTTTTCTGAACAGGAATAAAGGCTAATTCAGATATGCAAGAAAGGTCTTTCAATTTATTTTATGAAGCCACAATACAGGTAGTCCTCAACTTACAAATATTCATTTAGCGATCATTTGAATAGAACTGAAAACATGACATCTTAGACTGTTTTTAACGCTTATAACCCTTGCAGTGTTCCCACGGTCATGACCAAAATACGGATGCTTGGCAACTGACTCATATCTATGATGGTTACAGTGTCCCGGGGGTCATGTGATTCCATTTTGCAACCTTCTGACAAGCCAAGTCAATGGGAAAGCCAGATTCATTTAATCATGTTACTAGCAATAGCAATAGTGTTTAAACTTATAGACCGTTTCATAGTGCTTTACAGCCTTCTCTAAGTGGTTTACAGACTCAGCATATTTGTCCCCAACCATCTGGGTCCTCATTTTACCAACCTCAGAAGGACAGAAGGCTGAGTCGACCTTGAGCTTAGCAGGATCGAACTCCTGTCTGTGGGCAGAGTTATCCTGCAATATTGCATTCTAACCACTGTGTCATCATGGCTCTTCTTTCCTTCCTTCCTTTCCTTCTTTCCTTCCTTCTTTCCTTCCTTCTTTCCTCCCTCCCTCCCTCCCTCCCTCCCTCCCTTCCCACTTAGCAATAGCACTTATATTTATATACTGCTTTATAGTGCTTTACAGCCCTTTCTAAGAAGTTTACAATCAGCATATTGCCCCCAACAATCTGGGTCATCATTTTACCAACCTCAGAAGGACAGAACAGAAGACTGAATCAATCTTGAGCCAGTCAGGATTGAACTAGGAGGAGTTGAACTGGTAGGAGTCAGCAGAATTAGCTTACAACACTGCGTTCTAACCACTGCACCACTATGGATCTTTCTTCCTTCCTTCCTTCCTTCCTTCCTTCTTTCCTTCCTTCCTTCCTTCCTTCCTTCCTTCCTTCCTTCCTTCCTTCCTTCCTTCTTTCCTCTTTCTCCCTTCCTTCTTTAGCACTTAGCAATAGCATTTAGACTTATATACTGCTTCACAGTGCTTTCCAGCCTTCTCTAAGCAGTTTACAGAGTCAGCATTTTCCCCCAACAATTTGGGTCCTCATTTTACCCACCCCAGAAGGATGGAAGGCTGAGAAAACCTTGAGCCTGGTGAGATTTGAACTGCCAAATTTCAGGCAGCCAGCAGGCAGCAGAAGTAGCCTGCAGTACTGTACTCTAACCACTGCACTACTGTGGCTGCTAACTTAACAACAGCAGTGATTCACTTAACATCGGTGGCAAGAAAGATCATAAAACAGAGTGAAGCTCACTTAACCCCTGTCTCACTTAGCAACAGAAATTTTGAGCTCGATGGTCATCATAAGTTGAGAATGAGTTGACTCCTGTGCAACAAACACAAGTTTCCCTCAAGGGCTCTGCTTACTCTAAGGAGGACTGGCGTAGACAAGTCTCTTGCTATCCATAGAGTTTCTCTGTGCTTGAGGCAAGATATTTCTTCAAAGCAAGCAGATGCTCCAAGAGAGAATGGCCATCTTCACCCCAATGCAAACTTCTCCACTGGTGAGTATAAATGGATGGATTTTCTATAGTCACACACATGCTTATAAATTGGATTCGAGCATCGTTTGAATCCATGCTTTTGAACTAAAATGTATTGAATGAGCTGTAATTGATTGGAAGCCCATTTAATGCTAAAACACAAGCTGTGGTTTTACAAACCACAAGAGCTGCATCTGCTACTGGAGTTTAGCTATTATGAAAAGAAAACGGCGCGAGAGAGTTTCTTTCTCACACAATCAAAATAAAACAGCCTGATACTAAGAATTGGGCCATTATTTAAATGGGTGTTGAGTTGGAAAGGGACTCTCTGGTCCAGATTGGAGAAGTTCTTTATGTGCAGTGGGAGGCATAAGGATCCAAACATCAATTGTAGTACAAATGAAGTAGATGTATGAAATGCCAAAGCCATGGGAATTATTTTGTAATCTCCTTCTTTCTATACTAAATCGGGAGTTTTTATGTGCTTGTTAATTTGTCCCAGAAGAAGTCCCCTAAGAAGAACCCTGACAAAGTTTTATATAACAGGTGAACCTTAGTTTACAAATTGGTTAATCACATTCAATCAAAAGCCAAAGGAGACACTCAATATGTCCTATTATGGTGGTGCATGAACACAGTTGTAGGATGAGCAGACATGCTGGAACAAATCCTTATTATTTATTATCCCATTTTAAAAAAATAAATAAATGAAGATGGTGAACATACTTAATACTCCTTCCTCCTCCTATCTGCCCCATAACAACCACCTTGGGCTGAGAGAATGTCTTCCAACTGGCTTTCATGATTAGAACTACAGTCTCCTGGTGATTTGTCCAAGGTCACCCAATCTACTTTCATTCCTAAAGTGGGACTAGAATTCACCATCTCCTGGTGATTGGCTCTAAGTCAGCAAATTGTCTTTCATACCTAACATGGGACTAGAACTCACAATCTCCTGCTATTTGGCCCAATGTTACCCAGCCAGCTTTCAGGCATAAAGTGGGACTAGAATTCACAGTCTCCTAGTGACTGGCCCACAGTCATCCAGGGGCTTTCGTGCCTAAGGCAGGACTAGATTGATCCAAAGTCATACAGTTGGCTTTAATGCCTAAAGCAGGACTAGAATTCACAGCCCTCTGGTTTCCAGCTTGATTTATATTTGTAGGAAAAAAAAACTTTTACAACTTTTGCATTACTATGATTTACTTTAACCATGTTTTTTGGACAAATAAATCATAGTGTCCTGATTTTCACATCTCACTTAGTCTAAAAGCCCGGATTTATAAACCACTATAGGTAAATTCATATCATGGACTGAGCAAAAGCAAACAAAACTGCATTAAGATTTGGCATGATATATGAACTTACTCGAAGAACCAATCTGTACTGAGGCCAAACAATGGTTTAATTTTCCTCAGAGATGAGAAGTATATTAGAAGTACACAGGGATTGGAGTTTATTTTTCAAATACTGCTATTAACCCCTCTGGATAGAGGCATTAGTCTCAAACATCCTGCATCCGACATCTTTCACAGTTGCTGACTTCATCTGAAATCTGTAATTAAAACAGTAGCAGAAAAGTCAATAAACTGTCATTGCCTGGTTTTCAGCAAACATCTTCTGTCTTCAGTTCTGAGTCCATTTATACATTTCTGAACAGATTGATTCTTTTGTCAAAGTTGCCAATGTCCCATAAGTCCGAGGTTCAAAAGGAGGAAAAGATAAAGAACAGAATGTTTTTCTCTGTCGGCTTGGGGTGGCCTCATCAATTTTTATATTCAGCGCCAAAAAATATTTCGAGTTCCTATTCAACTGGCTGGGAAAGACTATTTCTTCCCCAACTTTGTCCCATGGACTCCTAAGAGGGGTATGAAATTCTTGACTTATCTTAGGAAATGATCAAGAAGAAGAAAAAAGCTATAGGGAAGAAATAAGGGATTCAGCTAAAACTCAACATTTAATATGGTTATCTAGGATACCATGTCTCTTCTGGACAGAAGGATGACTTGTGTTTGTTTTGGTTTTAGAATACAATAGGAGAGGAGAGGAGAGGAGAG
>BLBF01000059.1:7831629-7841986 GCA_015471245.1 Laticauda colubrina | reverse complement strand
TCCTCCTCCTCCTCCTCCTCCTCCTCCTCCTCCTCCTCCTCCTCCTCTTCTTCTTCTTCTTCTTCTTCTTCTTCTTCTTCTTCTTCTTCTTCTTCTTCTTCTTCTTCTTCTTCTTCTTCTTCTTCTTCTTCCTCTTCCTCTTCCTCTTCTCCTCCTTCTCTTTTCCTTCTCTTCTCCTTCTCTTCTCCTCCTCCTTCTCTTCTTCTCCTTCTCTCCTCCTCCTCTTCCTCCTCCTCCACCACCACCACCAGCAGCTTGCCTCTAGGAACTACTGCAGATTCTCAAGAAAAGACAGGACAACCATTTGTCCAAGATGATATGAGGATATGATGTGATTATATCCCTGCCTTGGGCAGGGATTTGGGCTAGAAGACTTCCAAGGACACTTCAAGCCCCATGATTCTATGGTAAGGGAAAGTGATGAATTACAAATGAACCAAATTATATTTGTGTACCCACTCATCAGTGGTGGGATTCAAATATTTTACTGCCAGTTCTGTGGGCATGGCTAGGTGGGCATGGCCGTATGGTGTGGCTATGTGGTGGGTTTTTTGCCTTTTGCATCCCATTTTTTGCCTACTGGGCCTTAAGGAAGCCTCCTGGGAGCTGAAAAAAGAAGCATTTTTAAGCTTTCCAAGGTAAGTACAACAGCAGCTGGGGGGGGAGGGGAAATCAGCTGTGCTGCCTGATTTAGGTTAGCTATAAAGCAAGAAATCTCATGATTTCCTGCTTTCTAGCTAATCTAAATCACATGCCATAGCTGATTATCACCCAGCTGATCGTCGATAATATTTTTTACAACCAGTTCATACCAACCGGGCCGAACCAGTAGAATACCACAACTACCACTCATCACCTATCAAGTTTTTCCAAGATTCTCCAATCAAATTAGAGAAATCTTGGGAAAACAGATCTTTTTCTGGATAAGCATTCAAAAGATGGGGAGCCCTATTTCACTCTGTATCTGAGCCCCCTCTTTCTTCTTTATATCTTTATCTCTGTTAAAGCAAGACTTGCTACATGCACTAGGGAATGATTTCAATTTTAAGGAGTATATTGGGTGAAATGAGGCAATCACACTTGCTGTGTAGATGAAATACACTCTCTACTCCTGGAAGCCTAAGGGACAAAACCCTTTATGTGCCCCCACCTGCACACTTGCGTAATTTTCTATCCTTGCAGTTAGAAGATCTGATGTTCTCCACGTCTTCCTTCTGAGCAACGCAGCATGAGAAAAGTTGCCAGTAATCAGAGTCTCTAAGCTCCTTGACTATATCTACAGAAACATAGGCCCACTGGATATATCGTGCTTATTTGCTCTCTTTACCAGCTTGTTTTCTTTTGTGTAATCCATAAGTAAATACATTACAATCACCATGCTTGGGCAAAAAGAGAGGGAGAGAGAGGGAGAGAGGGAGGGAGGGAGGGAGGGAGGGAGGGAGAGAGAGAGAGAGAGAGAGAGAGAGAGAGAGAGAGAGAGAGAGAGCACACTTTAAATTACACAGCAGCTATCCTCAGGATTTAACTCTCCAAATTAAATCAATCATTCCTTCCACTTCAGTGAAGGTCAGAAAAAGGGCTTTTGGGTTGACTCTGAAGTTTGCAGTTGGAAAGGCTTAGAACAGGATCATGTCAGGTGGAAGAAATGGATGGATCTACCAAGGTTTGCTTCCAACTCTCATTTTACCTCCAAGCTCACACTGATTCTGTTTCCATAGTTTGTTCTTTCCTTTCAGACCATATTAGACTGAGAATAACTTTATTGTCACTTTGAATGTACACTAATTTCACTGCATCCAGCTCTCAAGGGTCTCCTCCTCCAATAGACACTACATAAACATGACAAAATAAATAAATGCAGAATTATGCATATACACACATATATGACATGGAGAAACAGCAGTTAAGTTCAGATGTACACATGGAAGAAAAACAAATCTTGTGAGTTTACCAGATGGATGGCCTAGGGAACAAAGCTGACACAGAATCTGGTAGTCCTGCTCGATATACTTCAAAAACTCCTCCCAGAGGGCAGCAACAGAAAGTGGGTGTGTGGGATCTCTAACAATGCTTTCAGTTCTAAGCACACAGCCCTTATAAGCAATATCCTGAATAAAAAGAAGTGAGCTTTCTATAATCTTCTTGGCTGTCCTCACCACGCTCTATAGGGACTTTTTATCTGAGGCACTGCCACCACCAAACCAAACAGGGATGCAGTTTGCTAAAGTGCTCTCCATAGTGCCTCTGTAGAAAGTGGCCATGACAGAAGGAGATACAGGAAATGAAGACTGTCATGCCCCTGGTGGAGACTGGCTCTGAAGAAGAGGAGGAACAGCTAACAGGGAGTGGAAGTGTGGCTCCGGAGGTTGTGGAGGAGGCTGGGGAAGGGCAGAGGCCAGCTGAGCAATCACAGGAAGACCCAGGCCCATCCCCTCTCCATCCCAGGGCACACAGGGAGAAGAGGATAAGGGAGAGACGTGGTCTACTGAGGAGGAGAGGGCTTTAATCTTCTTCATGGGCTGCAGCTGTGACAACTGAATAAGAGGACGGACATGCATATGGGCGAGTGCTGGAAACAAAGCATGGAAATATCTCTAGTTTATGGTTCCTTCTGAGTTTGGCATCCTTCCCAGTGTGTGTTATCTGTGGACATCCTCTAGCCCTTATCTTGCCTGGTTTGTGTTGCTTTTTTCCTCCTTCTTGTAACTGTTTGTGTGGGAGTTTTTTTTGTCTTCTGTCAAGAATATTCAGAGCTTGGAAGCAAAGTAAAGGAATAAAAAGGACTTCACTTGTTTTCTCTGACTGTGTTTGTTTTGTATCCCACCCTGAGTCATCATAGATACTGCTTTGTACTCTTCGCTAAGGATGACACATGGAGACAGCAGTTCAGATTGTAAATTATCTGCACCCACCAGATACTTAATACCATTGAACATCTCTACAGCTTCATCCTTGATAATAAGTGGAGTATGATCATGCCAGCTTTTTCTAAAATCTAAAATCATATGTTCATTCATAGACATTTTCAAGTTGACTTTTAATCCATGCCTTTATGCTTTTTTTTTTTTTGGTTCAATTACCAATCCTTTTGCAAGCTATTTTCTCCAAAACCAGTCAGGTTTGGTTCATACTTTTCTTAATATGCTGACATTTGTTTCTATGCTGAACGTGGCATGTAGACTAATAATAGGATCCCATCTCCATCCCGCTTCTAATTTACCCAATTCTGTTAATTTTAATGTTTTCAATGTTTTTATATTCTGGCTTCATTGTGTTTTAAGCTGCCAGCACCACTTGGCAGTGAGATGGGTGGTGCCTTACCTGTAATAAATAAATAAAGTAATATATGTTAGAAGGAACATTTTCTTTTCTAACCCAGCACCCACAGGTGATATTCAGCCAGTTCTGAATGGTTCTGGAGAACTGGTAGTAGAAATTTGGAGTAGTTTGGAGAACCAGCAAATAATACCTCTGACTGGCCCCGCCCCCATCTATTCTCTGCCTCCTGAGTCCCAGCTGATTGGCTGGATCTTCTTTTGTTGCCCTGCACAGGATAACGGAGCTGGAAATCAGATTAGTGGGGTGGGGAGGGAATGGGGATTTTGCAGTAACCTATTCCCAGGAGTGGGGAAGGAATGGAGATTTTACAATATCCTTCCCCTGCCACGCCCATCAAACCAGCCCACTAAGCCACACCATGTCCACCAAGACACGCCCACAGAATCGATAGTGTAAAAAATTGAATCCTACCACTGCCAGAGTCTACCTGACTATTTGAATTGTGAACAAGTCTCTCGAGAGAGAGGCCCCCATCAAATGAGACATAGAGCAATTATCAAATTGGACTAATGGTTACAGAAAATGTTTAGATTCATCTTGACCATTTGAACTCTTTGGGCTTATGGCTATTTCCATCACTTTGTAGATAAAATGTATTCCATGTATATTGGAGGGTTTTGGGATGTGGAAATTTAACCTTGAAGCTGATGGCTACAGAAATTCTTCTTCTTTTCGTCCTCTACTTTGCCTTCCAGTCTTTCAGATATCAACAAATCCCTGAGTGCTTAATTTACTATCAGTTAAATTTTAATGGGAAACAAATCCTAGAAGTTCAGCATCACAGTTTCTCATTGCTGGGGGCTGTGTCTCTCCAGAGCTCCTAACATGGCATTCCACTGGGGTTCCTTCTTTGCAGAATACACCATCTGGACTTCAATGGAGACTCAAGAGCAAATGGAACAATGGAGGCTCAAGAGCAAATGGAGCAATGGAGATCCAAGAGCAAGCATTAAAGATGGTGAGAGCCACTCCAACAAATCATCTCCACAGCCAAGGGAAGCAACCCAGCATCATTTCTTGACCTGATGTGATTGTGCTTGTCATGCTCAGTTGTAATCACTCCACCAACAGAAATAAACTTACTGTGTTCACTTTTGGAAAAGTGCAAACCAGCAAGAAGGAGACTGGCCACACTGCAAATTAATCAGGATAGACACTGCTGGGAAAAGACCACAGGTGGGCTACAAGGTGACCTTATTAAAAATTAAGGGCAAGTGAAATGAGTTCTGCTAATTTTTATAGGCTGGACCTTATGGCTGTTACTTTTCCTAAGAATCAGCAACTAGAATTTAAGAAGGTCTATGACCACATTAAAGATCTGACTGGAATCCATCATCGATATCCTTTAATACACCTTCAGAATGCTGTCCTGGGATTCCATAGGATGAGTCTGGATCGACAACTATTCCTCAGGTTTTACCCTGCCTTAAAACAAAATCCTATTTTATACTTTTGCAAATGAAATCATGCATGTGGGAAGCCGGCTTAAAAAACATAAATAAATCACAAGACAATCCCAAACTCAATTTTCAAATTAAATCTCACTTTATCCAGACCAAATCCTGCTTAAGAACTCCTTAGCTTGGCTCATTTAAATTTCACAAGTCTAATGTATTGACATGCACTTATGTATATTTGGAATTTTCACAGGAAAACATGTTAGAGAATAGAGATGGAGTCTGTCATGAGCCAGGACTCAGACATTGACTTCAAAGAAGAGGCTCCAGCAGAGCCATACTTCGTAAGTCTAGAAGACACAAACAATAATCATCAGAGGCTGATCAAACAAACACGACTTGAATAGTTGTAGCATCAGATGATAGTTACTTAATACTTCTCAGCCCTTGCACTAGGTGACTGGAGCAAAAAGCAGAACAAAGATGTTCTGTGAGACTCCTTGCCAGGCAAGGGAGTAAAAATCCCTTGATTAAAGGCAGCTGGCTGCACCCTTTTTAAAGAGGCAATCCTAACCCATCATCTTTTGTTGGAATCAACCAACAAAAGTGATGTTTGTGTAGCATTGGCTATAAACGTCTGACTTCTGGACTGCTTGACAGTCCTGACCTGGCTTTTGGAACTTGAACTGGATTTTGACTATTCTTCTGTGTGCTTCTGCTAAAAGCAAAACCACTTAGGCAAGCTTCTTTTTTTTTTAGGGGCTCTGTCTTGGTTTGCATTCCTTGTCTGCTGTTATCTCCTTGACCTTGAATATACTATCAGTTTCCATAGCGACTGTGTGTGTATATATGTGTGTGTGTGTGTGTGTGTGTGTGTGTGTGTGTGCAATTGGAACTAGAAGCAGGACAATATTCATTCCCAATATGATTTTATAAAATTTTGCAAGATATCCCAAAACTGCCCCAATTGAGCTACTTCTGGAGTTCTCTCAGAAAAAAATACTGAGATTTCAGTTCAGTTGACTGAAGTTGAATAGAATCGGATAGAATCTACTTTATCCACCCCCTATCAAAGATTGAGCCAATCCAGGGAAATAAGTAAAGGAAAAATTGGTTGTAAAATAATATCAGCTGTATGATTTTACAAACTGAACTCAGCCATCTAGCAGAATAACAATTTCTCCAACTAGCCAGACTTGACCATCATGCTCCTAGACAGAGCTCCCCACATCTGAAGATGGTTTCCATCTTATCTTTAGAAAATATATTATTGGCTGTCTTTTCCTGTCTTTTGATTTTTAACAGATTTTTTTTGTCAATAGCTTTGTCCTTCCCGTTTTAAGATTTTCCCCCTCAATCTTGTATTGATTCTAAATGATGTAAACTTCTCTGAATGAGCGATGAGTGTAAGAAGGGTCAGAGAGAAATTATAAATTAAAACAAAGAGTACATTTGTGTATTAAAAAGTAAAGCTAAGTAAAATGCATATTCCTTTGTGGATAAATGAGTATACTAGACACGTTGGTAGCTCCAATCTTTAGCTGTAACCCTATCACCCTCCAGATTCACATGCTGGTAAATTCAGCGTACCTGTCATCCAACATCAAGTGTCACTCTTTGTCCCTTGCCTCAGGAGTCAGAGATATAGTTTAAGACTCTTTCTTCTCTGGATGTCTGTAGAGATTCTGAGCCATCCAGGTCATGGCTGTCCCAAAGTTGCTTTTTCTGGAGGCAAGTGGACTTTCTTGCTTTTTCTTTTGAAGACATTTCACTCCTCATCCAAGAAGCTTCTTCAGCTCTGACAGGAGAGTGGGGAATGGAAGGATTTATATTCCTTGCAGGCAGCTGGTCTTTTGCATCCTTTTAGAGGGTCTTTGAAATATCTTCAAAGAAAAGAAGAAGAAAGTCCAGTGGCCTCCTGTAAAAGCATCTTTGGGACAACCATGACCTGGATGACTGAGAATCTCTACAGACTTTTAGTTATACAAACCCTTTGAATGGTATGAGTGTAGGAACAGATTGCCAGAAAAAAATTGCAGACTAAAGAAACCAGGAGCACCAACTCAGGTGACCCTGAGGACACAGATCAACCTCCAAGTGCTTCAACTCTAAAAAGTATGCAAATGACCAGCTGTCTGCAAGAAATATAAATCCTTCCATTCCCTTCCGTCCAGTCAGGGCTGAAGAAGCTTCTTGGATGAGAAGTGAAATGTCTTCAAAAGAAGAACAACAAGAAAGTTCAGTTGCCTCCAAAAAAAGCACCTTTGGGACATCCAAGAAGCTTCTTCAATTCTACCCAATATTCGAACCATTCTGACTGTTAGAATTGAAGAAGTTTATTGGATGAAAAACAAAACATTTTCAAAGGGTAGGGAAACCAAAGAAAGTCCAGTTGCCTTTTTGGACATTGATAGCTTTCAATTCCCGACCAGAGAACAAAGGTGGCCTTGTCAACTACAAAAGTTGCTTTGGTTGGCATTGATGTATTTCCGACAATTACCTGCTCTCATCCCAATGGAGTGGAGGAGGGGGAATACTGGTAGGAGGTGACAGATGAATAATATGTTTTGAAGGTATCTTGCAAAAGAAGCGCTGAAGTTGGAGCTTATGAATAACTTATAGGCTGCTCCACATCACCCCATCGCTCCATTTGGGCTTATCTTTCTGATCGGCAGGAGGTGTAATTAAAAGAACAAAAAAAGTAGTATCTGTGTATGGTGAGAAAAGGGAAGTGGGTGTCAGTGTGTGCAAGTGTGCGTAGGAAAGAGAAAGCATTGCTATGCATTGCTGTGCAAGCGTCTCTCTGAACATTGGTATCTTTCTTTCACAGCCCGTCAACCTTCCCCCCTCCCTCCGTTTGTGTTCAACCCAGAGATGGATTTCAGGTTAGTTTAACAAATCCATTCCTGCATATCGGATGTCTCCTTCATCTTTTTTCTTTACCTCAGGGATTGGTAATCTGGATCCTGAGGGTTGCATACTTCTCTTAAGCCTTTTATTTTGGGGGTAGGGAGTGGGGTATCCTTCTGGAACCCTCTGAAGCTAGTCAAAAAGAGGGCTGTGAAAATGTCTACAGACCCCTCACATCCTGGACATAAACTGTTTCAACTCCTACCCACAAAACGACGCCATAGAGCCTTGCACAGCAGAACAACCAGACACAAGGACAGTTTTTCCCCAAAAGCCATTACTCTGCCAAACAATTCCCTCAACACTGTCCAACTATTTACAAAGTCTACACTACTATTACTATTAATCTTCTCATCATTCCTTATTGCCCACCCCCTCCCACTTGTGACTGTATGACTCTAACTTTGTCGCTTGTATCCTAACGATTTTTATTGACTGTTTCCTAGTTTGATTTGATTGCTTATTGTACCCGATGACTATTATTAAGTGTTGAACCTTATGATTCTTGACTCTTGACGAATGTATCTTTTCTTTTATGTACACTGAGAGTATTTGCACCGAGACAAATTCCTTATGTGTCCAATCACACTTGGTCAATAAGGAATTCTATTCTATTCTATTCTATTCTATTCTATTCTATTCTATTCTATTCTATTCTATTCTATTCTATTCTATTCTATTCTTCCAATAAATACAAGAGCATGGTTTGTAGTAGGAAGGAGGCAAGAAGGCGAAATATTTAGCAGAAGAGAAGTTGAAACAGAAAAGGCTGGTTGTCAGGTTCAAGAATCCAGGAGCCAAGATAAAGTTCAAATGTACTGTGAGTTTATTACATGCTTCCTCTACAGCAGCATCTGATCTGGTAACAATCAAGGCAATTTGGTGCTAGATGAGAATCAACTGAATTCATGGATGGCTGGACTTAGGTCTCTAAAAGTCACAGTGGCGCAGTGGTTAGAATACTGCAGCTACTTCTGCTGACTGCTAGAAGTTTGGCAGCTCAACTCTCACTGACTCAAGGTTGAGTCAGCCTTCCATCCTTCCGAAGTGGATAAAATGAGGACCCAGATTATTGGGGGCAAGAGGCTGACTCTGTAAACCGCTTAGAGAGGGCTGTAAAGCACTGCAAAGCAGTATATAAAGGCTAGGTCCCACTGGCCGACGGACACAAAACGTATGGATAAAGGCCACAGCGGACAAGCAACACGCATGCAGTCAGCATTCAGGGGAAAGACATGCTGCCACATACATCTAACAGGAACACGATGGTTCGTCAGTCAGGGAAAAAGAGGAAAATGGTGCCTACTCATTCCAGCCCTGGCAAGAAGGCCAGAACCAGCATCCCACCCCCTGGCACTGACTCTGAAGCTGCTGCTGCTGCTGCTGCTACTGCTGCTGCTGTGGTGGACCAGCCCCAAGGCCCTCAAACCCTCAAAGCCCTGCTGCTGAAGGCCCTGCTGCTCAAGCCCCTGAAGGCCCTGCTGAAGCCCCTGCCAGAGGAAGGAAGAGGCAAGGGAAGCAGAAGGGAGAGAGGAAACAGTACACTGTTTCCGAGGAGAAATGAGGATGAGGTGCTGGAATGGCTGAGGAAGAACGATTACCTCTGGAGAAAGAGCCACAGACTGTATCAGGACACCAAGAAGAAGCAGGCAGCTTGGAGAGACAAGGCAGAGAGACTGAGGTACACTGCAGAAGTACTCCTTGGATGGTGGAAGCACAAGCACACCTGGTATGGCAAGCTACAACTCAAGAAATCCGGGCAGGCCGCTGTCAAGCTCACTGACTGGGAGATGTACATCATGGCCAAGTGCAGTTTCCTGGATGGTGAGATACGCCACCGAGGAGCAGCCCCTCTGACACCCCTCTCCCTCAGACAGCGGACTTGGAGGATCCCCTGTCACAAATGGAGGAAGAAGCAGCAGCCACCAGAGGCCAACCTACCCCCACCCCCATCCCCAGCTCCACAGGATGCAGGCAGAGAGGCAGATTGGAGGGCCAGAACCACAGTGTCCTGTTGGAGATCAGGGACACAATGAAGACCAGCACAGAACTTCTCTCTCAGCCGGTCCACTTGGACAGAGCATCCTCAGGCCGTTACACTTTCATCACCTACATGAGCTACACCCTGAGGGACCTGCCCGAGGCCCAGTACCAGGTGATGAAGCAGAAGATCACAGCACTTCTGCACAACCCTCAAGGCCCAGCTGAAGCTGCTCCTACCCAGTCCAGGTTTGCTCCTCCACCTCAGGCGATGTCACAGCCCTTCCACGGCTTTCAACAGCCCCTCACCTCCCAAGGCTATGACAATCAGGACTTCCCACAACAGAAGCAGACCTTCCTAGTCCAGGCCCAGTTCATCGCATGCCACAGATGCCAGTCCTCACCCAGCTGCAGACCAGACAGCCCCACTACACTCCTCCTTCCTACACCCCACAGCCAAGCCCGTCAACGGACAATCTGTCATCAGTATTGGGCCTGACATCTCAGGTCCTTGATGAAGGGCTTCTCAACCTCACAGGACTGAGTCAGCTCTTGGAGAGCTTCCTGAACACACCATCCCCTGTTGTACTCTCGGGGCCAAGCACCCCAATGGCGCCTCAGACCAGCATTCAAGCCACAGCCACCTCCACAGTCCCTGCCCGCTTAACAACTGAGACCATGGACCAGAGTGACTGAGAATAGTGTCAGAGACTGAGTTGTACTTGTTCAGT
>BLBF01000059.1:7777398-7815168 GCA_015471245.1 Laticauda colubrina | reverse complement strand
CTTTCGATGCGATGCCAATGGGTGCTCAAGGCTCATCCTATGGAGCCCCCTCCACCCCTTCCGACCTCCCCCCTCCGATAGAATAACCCGCGAATGACACCCGCGAATTGTGGCTTTGGGAAAGGCGGCGCTGAGCCTTGTCCCATCGTGTTGTGCGCAGTTGGGCTGCTTTTTTGAGGGGTGGGTGGAGAATGAAGGGATCAGGCCCACCTTAAGCTCGGTTGGAATCAACGTTTCTCTGTCGATCGATTTGCCCAAAGTAGTGGTGGGGGGAAGAGAGAAAGAAAGAGAGAGAGAGAGAGAGAAAAAGAAAGAGAGGCAGAGAGGGAGGGACAGAGGGAAAGAGAAAGAGAGGGAAAGAGAAAGAGAGGGAGGGAGAGAGAGAGAAAGAGAGGCAGAGAAGAAGGGACAGAGGGAAAGAGAAAAAGAGGGAGGGAGTGGGAGAGAGAAAGAGAGGAAGGGGAGGAGGGGGAGAGGGAAAGAAGGACAGAGAGACCTGGAGCCAGAGAGGGGACAGAAGAACATCCAATTCTTTCCTACCTTTGAGGAAAAGTGGAATTTAAATAAATAGCTGGATTTAGTCCACCAATCTCCCCGCCTCAAACCCCCCACCCCTTCTTGTTTGCAGCTTTGAGTTCTCTCCAAGATTGCTCCTGTGCACGAAAACATCTCCGGCAGGGAATACTGCCTGTTTCCGCCTCTGTCCGCTGCGCACTTGTGAACGTGCACACCCAACCAACGGGAGACACTCGGGTTTATTTTTCACAGGGGAACATCCCCTGTGCAGATCTCTGCTCTACTGCTGCCCTATAAATTTAAGGGAAGCATGAAAAGTTCTCATCTATAGATCCTAAAGAGGGAGGATGGGAGAGGGGAAAGAGGCTGGGTATTGACAGCTGTCCATCTGTCTATCCTGATTAAACAAGGCTACCTGACTTCTCGACTGGTGGGTGGTTGGGAGGGAAGAAGGAATCAAGGATATACTGAAGAGCTTCCTCTTGGATTGATTCTCCCCTGCCAAGAGATTTTCACTTTTCAACTGGCATGAAGCCTGCCTATACATTTGATTAAATACCCTACTTATGGCCATTCCTGACCCCACCAACCCAGGTCAATAAGAGTCTTCCTTTACTCCTTGGGGGGAGCTGCAGAGTAACCTAGAAGAAAGATTGTAGGAAAAAGCTGTGGGGGAGATGTGCCTTACTTTGAAGCTGGAGGAAATGCAGAGTTGACCACTTTTGCCACTTAAACATCTGGGGGTAGGATGGGGGGTGGAAGGCAGAACCTGGCCTGTGCCAAATTGGTCTGCCTTGTGCATTATGCTGAGGACTGAGGGGGGGGGGGGCAATGGCTGGTGGTGGGCCCATATGTTTCTGCTTCCATGCTGGTGAATGTGTCAACTTGTATTAGCTCTTGCGCAACCATCTGGAAATATTGCCGCATGTTGTTTCCTCTCTTCTCCCTCCACCCCCCCAGAAGTAAAGAGATGGCTCCAGCTTCCCTACAGATGTGCTGCTGTGGTGGTCTAGAATGGCTGTCCGATGCTGTGGTGGCCCCTTAGCTTTTGGTGGCTGCCCTGGAACCATGGAGTTATGACATTGGGGGATGTGTACATTTGTTGCTTACCGAAGACTTGTCAGCTTTAGTGGCCGTTGAGCGAGGATTTTTTTTTAATGGCTTGAATGTGGCAATAGATTTGTTATTGCTTTGGCTTTGGCCAAACTCTGGCTCATCAAAGTTGTCACCTGCTTTGGTATGTCAAGCCCTATGTGTAGATGCAGCCTTCCACCAAGCTGCCATATTTCACAAACTCAAAAATGGTGATGCAATTCCAAAGTCAGTCGTCTTGTTTTACCTATCTTGTTGTTTTACTTCATGTTCCATGCCATATAAGCATCCTGGACTCCCCAGTTGCTGAATGCTTTACACTTTAGGAGCCCCTTTTAATGGTGATCCTTCCTTCTTCCTTCCCTCCTCCCCCTTGGATTTACAGCAGTAGAAATACTCATATTAAAATAGAATGCTGTCATCTGTGGCTACAGCTGTGCTAATCCCTCCTTGCTACAAAGTCTGACCTTAAGTAGCCCTCAAGGGTCTACTCAATCAGCCTTACTCTCCTCTGTAGCCAAGGATTTAATTCCTCAGCTATCACCATTGTGATTGCATGTACTCAAGATCTTTCCAAAGAGACCAGTAGATCAGTATTTCTGAAGCCCTGTCAATTTTAAGATGCATGGACTTCAGCTCCCAGAATTCCCCAGAATTCTGAGTGTTGAAGGCCACATGCCTAAAAGTTACCAAGTAGTCTGGTTACTGATAGACTTTTTGTAACTAGTGATGATGTAATGTTTAAGATATTAAAGCTTGCTGAACTTACCAGGGCTTGTGTCACTCTAAAAATTAAGTTTCCCTTGAGCTGGGCTAAACTTTGGATGAAACCTGAATATTTTTTATTTTGTTTTCTTGGCAGTAATCCAGAAGTGATTTGCTATTACCTTCTGCTAATAGATATTATTTTAATTTCTCAGTGTAATCAACAGCCGTGGAGTTTCCCATCTAGGCACTAACTAGGTATAACAATGCTTACTTGTTTGTTTGTTTTTGGTTTGGAGAAAGCTTAAATTATAGATGGGGGTACACCTTTGGTGGGAGAAATCCTCTTTAAAAAAACCCTAAGGAAATTGCCATTACTGATCTCAATAAGGTTTGGGAAAAGTCTGGATTTTTTGGGGAAAAGTGATATCTAATATTAAATGGTTGGCTTTATAAGGAGAAGGAGTGAAATTCAATTTCCAAGTAAGAATAGGAGGGAAAAAAAAATATTCTGAACCTCTAGACAGCCACTGCCAATCTGTTTGTGTAGCAAGGATCAAGATGGACGTGTGGTTAGACCCCATGCATGACCTCAGCTATTAACATGATTTGAAAACAATTAGGTTTGTTGAATACAAGCTTCATCCTTATCACCATCCAGTTGTAACTGTAGCAACTTTTGTTTTTACAGCAATCAAAGTTGATAAAGTATAGCTTCAGTAAGGAGTCTATATTTTCTCCCCTTGTGCTATTCTATTTATTAATCAGTGAAATCGATTTTTCAGTTTATATCTCATTTGTGAAGACTGGATTTGTTTTGCATCTCAATTTGGGTTATACCTTGTGATGGTTCTACTTTTTTTTGGAATCTGTTATCTGGACATGAAATATCTGGATTATCTAAATATATAAACCAGGCAAGTATCAGGTGAACTTGCTAGAACTATCCTTCATAGCAACGAAGTATTTTTTTAAGCAACTGTAAAGTAGTTATTTGCAGAATTAACTGGTGATGAACTATTACAAGAACATATTTCTATTTACTAAATTGCTTGTTTTTTTTAATTTTTAAATACATTTTATTGAATAAACATTAAAAACAATTGGACTCAGTGCAACTTTCTTGGCCATCATTTTGGCCATACAAGCTATAGTATAGAGATACACATAACAGTTAATTTCCTTTTTCCCTTATGTTATTAGTATAGTGCTAGCTGCATATTATTTCCATTTACATTTACACACATTTGTATACAATTATATACATATTTACAAATATCTTTTATATTTATACATTTGTATCCTCTCATATTTGTCTATTATATCCCATTCTCTTTGGTTTACAAAACTTTAACTTTCATTCCTATAAAGCATCAACCCTTTCTTTCTTTTTCCTTGACTCTAGCCATTGATACATTTTATTCCAGATGTGGTGGAAATGTATAAAAACAAAAACATACTGGTGGAAAATAAAGGTTTGGATAGAAGAAATGGTTAACCAGAAAATAGACCAGAAACATTCTTACTGGGAATTATTAATGAGAAATACAGTAAAGGAACAAAATATTTAATGATACATAAAAGCTGTGAGATTGGTGTATGTCCAAAACTGGAAGAATAAAGAAAGTGAAATAATAAGGAAAATATTAGTCTATGCAGAGATGGACAGACCAACTTTAGAAATCAAAGATAAAGGTGAGACAGAGTATTATGAAATCTGCTTAGTTTGTTGTTAAACTAAAATTTTGGTTTTAGTTTTGGAAATCTTTTCCTCACGCCCAAATTCCTTTTTTCTTACATTCTGCTTTCAGTCAATTGGGGAAGTTCTTATGAACGGATGAGTACTGATAAAAAGTATATCCATCCTTTATTTGAAGTGCTGGCTCTATCAAGGAAGATAAAATTGTACAGCTTAGCTGGGGTTTAAAGAAAATAAAACTTGGTTGCTGACATGGTCATGGGAGTTTAAACATTACCATTCCTTGTTCTATTTAAAAGTTGCACAGTGCTTTAATTCTCTCCCCTCCCCTTCAAATTTCCTTCCTTATAAAAATGAGAAGGAACCTAGTAGCACTTGTTCAGGCTAACAAAGTTTTAACAAAAGGTCTACTCTGAACTTCAACTTACAAAGTTAGTGCCCTTTAATAAAAATGTGTTAATCTGAAGACCTGCTACCAGATGCCTTATGATTTTGAGTTGCACTAAACTAACACAGCTTTCCTTCTACAATTTGTCATGTGCAAAAGAGACTTTACATTTTTGGGTCTTATTTTTAGAGTCCTCCCAACCTTTCTTTTGATGGTAAATTAGATATTTTTTCAAAGAAAAGTTTGGTATTGGAAGTATTTATTTCTTCAATAATTACCCTACTCAAGTATTTTGAAGTACTTTAGACAGGAAATCAAAATGATAAGTACTAATGTTATCTTTATTGTAAAGTAACTGTAGCAGAATCTTCCAAGTCTGAAAATCCTTTCCTCTTTGAGATTCTTCCCCTGCCCTTTTTCTTTCTGTGGGCTATCATCTAGTCTGACCACTGCCTAGACTGCAGCTCCTCCTCCTGTCACCAAGATTATTCTCATACACCATTACAGTTTTACAAAGATGCACAGTTGCACTTCTAAGATGTAGTAACTACAGTGTCAGGTTTCTTAGATGCAGGGGTGGGATTCTACCACTTCAGACTGGTTCACATGAATTGGAAGTTAAATTTACATCTGGTTTGCCGAAGCGGTAGTTGAACCAACTGGCTGGCCCCGCCCACCCCACCCCTCTCAGGAGTCTCCATGCAACCCATTTTGGATTGCAGGTAAGTGCAAGGTCCATGCAGAGGCTCTGGGAGGGTGAAAAACAGGAGGAACTGGAAGTTCCAGAAGTCTGGAAATGGGCCTGTTTCCGGCTTCTGGAGGCCCTCTGGAGCCCGGGGGAGGCCATTTTCACCCTCCCAGAGGCCCAAGGGAAGCCTGCAGACTCTGGACCTCCCAGAAGTTTCAGTGGGCCATGCCCACCATGGCCACGCCTCTCCAGCAACCGGGCAGAGAACCGGTTGCTGGGATTTTTGAATCCCACCACTGCACCAGACCTTAATTCTTTTCCTTCATTACCTCTAAACCACTTATCACAAAGCCTTCGAGCACCAGTCATATGTCTTTCCTTTAGGACTGTCATAAGTTTGAACAGTTGTTCAGTAACTTAGTTGTAACTTAAGAACTATCTGCATGATAAGAAACAATATTACTGAATGATCTTTATCTCATTGCCTTAATAGAAAGCCTTTGGAAGATTTTCAAATATATTTAATATACTTTTAAGTTCATTTAAATGTCCCCTTTGGATGTAACAGGTTTGTGTATCATTAAGCTAAAGAAAAAAACCCCACTTTTACCCAATTTTGGGTAATTTAGCCAGGATTGGGAAGCATTGAGCCATGCACTACTGCAGGCTACTTCTGCTGGCTGCTGGCTGTCTGCAATTTGGCAGTTTGAATCTCACCAGGCTCAAAGTTGACTCAGCCTTCCATCCTTCCAAGGTCATTGAAATGAGGACCCAGATTTATTTTATTTATTTATTTATTTGATTTGTCAATCGCTTACAAGATAATAGGTCTAAGTATATACATAGTTATGAATACATGAAATGGGTACATATAAGAAAAATAAAAAGAAATAATAGGACAGGGACGGTAGGCACATTGGTGCTCTTATTCATGCCCCCTACAGATCTCTTAGGAAAGGGGTGAGGTCAATAGTAGGCAGTCTAAGGTTAAAGTTTTTGGGGTTTGGGGAAGAAACCACAGAGTCAGGTGGAGTATTCCAGACATTGACCACTCTTTTGCTGAAGTCGTATTTCCTGCAATCAAGTTTGGTGCGGCTAACCTTGAGTTTGTATCTATTGTGTGCTCTTGTGTTGTTATAGTTGAAGCTGAAGTATTCATTGACAGGTAAGTCATTGCAATGTATGATTTTATATACCATATTTAGATCAGATCGAAGACGGTGTAATTCAAGGTTTTCTAGGTCTAGAATTTCAAGTCTGGTGGCATAAGGGATTCTACAATTAGTAGAGGAGTGGAGAACTCTTCTTGTGAAATATTTCTGGACTTTCTCAACTGTGTTAATATCAGATATGTAATGTGGGTTCTAGACTGATGAGCTGTATTTGAGTATTGATCTAGCAAATGTTTTGTATGCTCTAGTTAGTAGTGTGATGTTACCAGAGAAAAAGCTACGTTGGATGAGGTTAACAACTCTTAATGCCTTTTTGGCTATGTAGTTACAGTGAGTTCTAGCACTTAGATCATTAGAGATGAGTATTCCAAGATCCTTGACAGAGTTTGGATCATCAACAAGGTCTTGACTATTCAGCCTGTATTTTATTTTCTGGTTTTTTTTGCCAATATGTAGGACAGAGCATTTATTTGTTGAGATTTGAAGTTGCAATTTTTTGACCATTCTGATACATAGTCAAGATCTTTTTGAAGGGTGGCAGAATTGTCTGTGGTGTTGAATAGCTGTACATCATCAGCGAAGAGAACACAGTTGCTCTTAATATGATCACAGAGGTCATTTATGTAGAGTTTAAAAAGAGTTGGTCCTAGAACATTGCCTTGGGGGACACCACTGTTGACAGGTACAGAATTTGATAGGACACTCCCAATTTTGACCATTTGTTGTCTGTTTGACAGGAATGCTTCTATCCAGTTATGCAGTTGTCCAGAGATACCGTAAGACTTTAGTTTTAGGAGTAGTTTGTCGTGTACCACTGAATCAAAGGCTTCACAGAAGTCTATGTAGATTGCGTCTATTGTTTTGCCCTGATCGAGTTGTGTAGTCTATATGTTTTTGCAGTGTAAAAGTTGCAGATTACAGGATAGATTGTTGGGGACAATAGGCTGACTGTACAGTGCTTAGAAAGGGCTGTAATCACTGTGAAGTGGTATATAAATCTAAGTGCTATTGTTATTGCTATTGAACTAGATTGTCCAGAGGTACCATCACCAGATGTTCTAACTGATGCAGTTTCAAGGCCACCACATTTGTTCCCCTCCAAACTATCTGGACAATTTCATGTGCTCTCCAATTGTTAGAACAGGAACAACCCAAGGCTGACACCAACACAACGAAGAAGCTCTTGAGTATTATGACCCCAGGAAAGGAGAAGATGAAATCTAGAGCTGTCTTCTGTCTCTCCTTCTCGTGCCATGATCATATTCATCATTTGGTTTAGAGGTGAAGGATAAAACTGGAATTGGTTATGAATTGGGGGAAATCGGAAGACATTAGCATCATAGCTTGCTGTTGCTTATCTGTCTCTTAGCTCCCGAACTGAGCAAGCCTCAAAAGATGCGTTCCTAAAGAGTTGAAACATGGGAAACCAGGAAGGCTGAAGACAACCAGATCAGTGTAAAGGGAAAGAGAGGCTATTTAGATTTCTCATCACTGAGCTAAATACCAGAACCTCTTGGGGAGGGGAATCCTTTGAAGGGGGGAATATTTTTTTTTAATGGCATTTGGTATCTTGTGATGTAGAATGGGAAAATTTGTTAGGGTGTTTTCCCAAAGAGGGTCAGCCTGCCTGGATATCACATTCATTAAGCCCACTTAGTGTTTGTTACACTTTGCAGTCTCCTGGCCTATTTCCATCTGCCCAGCTGACTTGCTTAGAAAGCAGTCCACGTTCCAAGTCAGTGCACTGCCAATCTCTCTCTTTCCCCCCTCCCCAATTTTTCACTCCTTTCTTAAACTGGAGCTGCAATTTCCTGCATTGTCCCTCCCTCCCACTGTTTCCTATAGAAAAAGAGGGACCCTTTCTTCTGCAGGTTAATGGGTCTATCTTTTCGGAGGTAGGGGAAGATGCATCCTTCTTTACATGCAGGAAGGCAACAGATAAGCAAAATAAGACCTAAAAGCAACATATTTTGCTTATCTTGCACCACAATCCATGGGTTGCATTCCCCCCCCCTTTCCTGCAATCCTATCACTGCTCAATTTTAATGCTTCCCAGTCCTTGGTGTTTGGCTGTAGTCTTTTGTTCCTCTGCCTGGTGTCTTATTTGCTGCTCCTAGTAATCTTCTCCCTGCATAAATTTACACAGAGGAAAGGATCCAAGAATGGCGTTATCATTGGTGATTTCTATCCTGCCTGGACAATTTAGCTAAATTCAATTTTGTCATTATCTTTTAAAGCGTCCCTCAAGCAGAGTTAATGAGAATAGCAAGAAGTGCAAGTTATGTTTTCCATAATTTTCTCCTCATCCCCCCTTTCCTCTTTTGCTCTTCCCACTCTTCAGAGGGATGGCCTAACTTTGAGCCATTTGAAGACATTTGCAGTTAAGATCATAGCACAGACTAAACAGTTAACTCTCATTTACAAGAAAATTAGTTCTGAATAATGGCATGCCATAAACATCCTTATGATACTCGCAAGGTTTTAAAGCTGATGTAAATTTACAATGTTTTTATTTACTATTAGCTTTCTCATTCTGAGCCAATGTCATAAAATTATTTGATAGTCCAATTACACAGCGTGTTGTTTCTTCTGCCAAGAAGAGATTTCTCCAGGACTGAGAGATTCATGTTCTTCAAAGTGAAGGAATGACCTTAACTGTCAGAGGTTGGTTCCCATTAGAGGTAAAATATGTATCACTTTATTTTTATTATTATATTTTGATTTGTGTGGGCACGTGTGTCATGCACATGCTAGATACTGTACTCCAGCCACTTGAGTGAACGAATAAACTCACAAAATGTGCCAGTTCTCTACCAACGTGTGGTTTTAATTTGTGAGATTCAATACGCTGAAAGATTCGAGGTCTTGTGCCATAAACGCTCGAGCAAAATTTGAATATAGCTTGCTTGTTCCTGGACCTGTGGTGGTGAACCCATGACATACAAGTCAAAGGTGACACACCAACATCCAACAATGATTATTCTTGAAATGATATGATTGTGTGGTTTTTGGAGACTTCACAAAGAAGGGGTCGTGTGTCTAGCATGGTCTCCAGATGCTTTGGAAGTTGTGCAATCTCCTGAGGTCTCCTGAGCCTGTGAAAATTGCATGAAAACAAGGGGTGGTTTTATATAGTTTCCAGAGTTTACAGTGGGTTGGAAGAGCCCACTGTAACAACATTGTCAAAAAGGCATTAAGAGTTGTTAACCTAATCCTGCATCGCTTTATCTCTGCTAATATTGTACTATTGTCATGCCCCTGGTAGAGACTGACTCTCAGGGAGAGGAGGAAAGCCAACAGGGAGTAGAAGTGTGTCTCTGGAAGTTGTGGAAGAGGCTGGGGAAGGGCAGAGGCCGGCTGAGCAATCAGAGGAGGACCCATGCCCATCCCCTCTCCATCCTAGGGCACACAGGGAGGAGAGGATAAGGGAAAGACGTGGTCTCCTTGGGAGGAGAGGGCCTTGATCCTCTTCATGGGATGCAGGTGTGAGAATTGAATAAGAGTTTGGACTTGTGTACTGACAAATGCTGAAAACAAAGTGTGTTTTAGTTTGGTCTGAAGTTAACTTGGTTGGCATCCTTCCAACAGACGGTTCCTTGTTATCTCTTTGAATTTGGTAAATACTTTTCTTGTTCCATTGTGGAAATTTAATCATTGTAGTTTGTTTGGCTTTTTATTTCACCTCTATCTTCTCATTAAATTCGGACTGTATTGCTTTCTTTTTAAGACTATTTTTGAGTATGTTTTATCTCCAACTGAGAATTATTGAACAGTGGGGCCAAATTGAAGGCATTAAAGGACATTTATTTACATTTTGGATTTTGTTACATTTGTGTTACGTTCTGACGTAACGACCTCATAATTACCTACGTAACTATCTCATCACAACTACCAACTAGAACATACAAAACATTTGCTAGACCAATTCTCGATCACAGCTCATCTGTCTGGAATCCTCATTGCATATCTGACATTAATACAATTGAGAGAGTCCAGAGATACTCGCAACAGAACACTTTTTTACACCAGACTTGAAATTTTAGGTTTAGAACTTAGAACTACACTGCCTTCGGTCCGACCTAAGCGTAGTACATAAAATTATCCAGTGCAATGTCCCACCCATCAGTGACTACTTCAGCTTCAACCACAACAATACACAGGCACACAATAGATACAAACTCAAGATAAACCTCACCAAACTTGATTGCAGGAAATATGCCTTCAGCAACAGAGAGGTCAATGTCTGGAATACTCTACCTGACTCTCTGGTTTCTTCCTCAAACCCCAAAAACTTCAACCTTAGACTGTCGACTGTTGACATCACCTCATTCCTAAGAACTCTGTAAGGGGTGTGTATCAGGGCAGTCTCCAGTAATCCCATGAAGGAGAAACCATGGAAGGACTCTGTTGGTTGCAAAATGGCAACTTGGGAGCCATATGTAGCTTCAGTGCTTGGATTGGCAAACTTTACGCTGCAGCAGATACTGTTTCTGCCACATTCAGAATATTTTGGGGGATGATGGTGGTGTTCAATGAATCCTTTAAGTCAATCTATACTCCTGGTAGTTTCCTCGATTAGTCCTTGGAGGGTTTTTTTTGGCCAAGAAGTGGTTTGCCATTGCTTTCCCCCTAGGACAGAGAGAAAGAGACTGGCCCAAAGTCACCCAGTGGGCTTGGTGCCTAAAACAGGACTTGAACTCATGGTCTCATTGACTAGTCTAAATAAAAGAAAGATTAGGTTGACATGATAGCAGTATTCAAGTATTTGAGGGGCTGCCACAAAGAAGAGGGGGTCAACTTATTCTATAAAGCACCAGAGGGCAGGATAAGAAACAATGGTTGGAAAGTAATCAAACAGAGAAGCAACCTAGAATTAAGGAGAAACTTCCGAACAGTGAGGACAGTTAACCAGTGGAATAGCTTGCCTCCAGAAATTGTGGATGCTCCATCACTGGAGGTTTTTAAGAAGAGAGTAGATACTTATCTGAGATGGTATAGGTTCTCCTGCTTGAGCAGGGGGCTGGACTAGAAGACCTCCAAGGTCCCTTCTAACTCTATTTTATTCTAAATTCTCCCAATGATGCCAAAGGCAGGAGTAGCACTCACAGTCTTCTGGTTTCTACCAGAAGGCACCAGGGTATGAAGGCACCAGGGTATAAGGACTGAGAGAAAGTGACAGGCTCAAAGTCTTTTATCTGGTTTCATGCCTAAAGCAAGACTTGAACTCATGGTTTTCTGATTTCTAGCCTGGTGTTGCTACACTAGGATTTTTTTTCCCCATATCTAGCAAGCTTTGGGAGAAGATACAGTATTTTCAAAATAAGCAAAGAAGTTTATAGATGAGCTTTTCCGTGTTTTTCAGCATTGCAGAGAAGGAGTTGAATGACACAGCCTTGCCCATTTTTTATTTTGGGGGGAAAAGATTGTTCCAAATGATAGATTGTTACAGAAGTTTAATCTCTGCCATATTGTGCTGGAAAAGACTTGTTCCATCACGGGTGCTTTTTGATGTGTGGATGATGGTCTCAATTAATGCATATTTAAGTAAATGTATTGACCTTTGTTTGGCTAATATCAAGATGTATTATCCCTTGAAGAAAATAATAAAAGCCCTGACTTGATTGAGGTCAATATTTACTACTTGGTTCAATGGAATCATTATTATACAGCTTCAAGCCACCAATCAGTGCCATATAAATAATAGAAATAACCAATCCTTTCAGCCTTAGACATCCCAATTATAAAAGGCGCACAATATATATTCTGTTTGTTTCAGGGGCCTGATTCAGGTGTATATTTGACATGTTAGCTGTTTGTCTTGGCTGCCTACTTGCTTGTTAGAAAGTAGGTTGAAAAATCATTCTTTTGTCTCTTACAAACCTATATAACACCAATAAAGACATATATATTGACAGATGTCTTTTGTTTTTGGTGTGTAAATCTGCCTGAATTTCTCAGTTTTCCAAAAGAAAAATATCGGGAAGAATTCAGGGTGCTGAGCTGACTTTCCTCCGAAAAAATAACAATAATAATGAGATTCCATATTTTCTCAAAAGATCTTGAATTCACAGAAGCTGCAAAGTAGCCAGCATCTTCAGAGTTGCAAAATTTTCACCTGAATTTCTGAACTGAAGATAAATTCCTTTTAAAATGGTACTGTTCTTGCCATGTACAGGTAATCTTTAATTTACAACCATTTGTTTAATGACTAAAGTTACAATGGCATTTTTAAAAAGGGACTTACAATTGGTCTTCATAGTTATGACTATTATAGCATCCCGGACTTGGCGCTTAATAACAAACAAGTATTTGCAATGGTAGGAACATCCCAGGGTCATGTGATCTCAATCTGTGACTTTTCCCAAGCTGGCTTCCAACCAGCAAAATCAGTGGAGAAAAGTCAGGTTCACTTAACAACCATATGATTCATGTAACGACTGCAGTGGTTTGCTTAACTTCTCTGGCAAGAAGGGTCATAAAATTGGCTGTGAGTCACTTAGCAGCTGCTTTATTTAGCAATGGAAATTCTGATCGTAATTGCAATTCAAAAGTTGCAGTAAAGCTGGTTGGCAGAGGACTGGCAGATTGTCCTCAACGTACAACCACAATTGGGCCCAAAATTTCTTTGGTTAAGGGAGACGTTTGTTAAGGGAGTTTTGCCTCATTTTACAACCTTTCTTGCCACCGAAGTTAAGTGAGTCACTGCAGGTGATTAGTTAGTAACCTGCTTGTTAAGTGAATCTGGCTTCCCTTGTCAGAAGATTACAAAAAGGGGATGGCATGACCTTGGGAAACAGGAATGGTCATAAGTATGAACCAGTGGCCAAGCATCAGAATTTTGATCACGTGATCATGGGGATGCTGAAAAGATTATAACTGTGAAAAACGGTCATAAGTCCAATTTTTTCTGTGCCGTTGTAACTTTGAACGGTCATGAAATGAGCTGTTGTAAGTGAAGGATTACCTGTAGTATCTGTACTATCACTTGTAAAAATGGCTCTGTGGTCACAATGAGGTTGAGGTCCAGGTGGTCCTTGACTTACAACCATTCATTTAGGAACTTAGGACCAGTCCACACTTACAACTGTTGCATCATCCCCATGGTTATGTGATCAAAATCTGGATGTTTGGCAACATAATTTGGCAACTATGAGCTGTGGTGGTGCAGTGGTACTACAGGCTACTTCTGCTGCCTGCTGGCTGCCTGCAATTTGGTAGTTCGAATCCCACCATGCTCAAGGTTGACTCAGCCTTCCACCCTTCCAAGGTGGGTAAAATGAGGACCCAGATTGTTGGGGGCGATATGCTGACTCTTGTAAACCACTTAGAGAGGGCTGGGAAGCATTGTGAAGTGGTATATAAGTCTAAGTGCTAAATGCTAAAGAAGGAAGGAAGGGCCCGGTGATAGAGTGGTTAGAATGCAGTATTGCAGACTAACTCACTGCCCACAGCCAGGAGTTTGATCCTGACCAGTTCAAGGTTGATTCTGCCTTCCATCCATCTGAGGTCAGTAAAATGAGGACCCAAATTGTTGGGGACAACAGGCTGACCCTGTAAAACTGTTTAGAGAGGGCAGCAAAGCACTGTAAAGGGGTATATAAGTCTAAGTGCTATTGCTAGTTCATATTTATTTGTGAGCAACAGAAATTTTGGGCTCAATTGTGGTCTTAAGTCAAGGACTACCTGCAGTTGTGTCAACTCTAGCACCTTCTTTAGAAATGATTCTGTTCCAATATTCCACAAAAGAGTCATACTTGATCATCCTTCCTTTTATGTCTTTTTTGGGACATCTTTAGTATCTCAGCCTTTCTTGTTTCCAGTCTGATGTTTGCAAAACTCTTTCCTGGCCCTTCTGATTCTTGATGAGCCAAATATTCTAAGCAGCTGGCTTGATCCTTGTCCACTTCTCCACCCCTTGGCAGTGTTAGCATTTGATTTTTTTAAAATCCTTGTTCCAGCTTTTACTTTTCAGGACTGGGAATGACAACTTGACAGATTTAGGTCAAACTGGCTGAAATATCCCGTGTTGATTTGTCTTTAAAAAGCAGGAAGTGAAAAGCCCATCAGTCTAATTCCCAAGAACCTGAAAGTTGTAGTTTGCCTACTGTTGTGGGATGAAGGTGAGAAGGAGAAGAGATGGGGAATCCTTGGTGCTCTCTGAGCTTGGTTGTTTTCTTGCAGACATTTCATTACCCAAACTTGGGAACAACATCAGTGCACCATGGATTCCACATTTCAACTCTGAGCTACAAATATTCTCCTTTATACAAGAAGAGCTGATAATACATTTGATAACCAGAGAGCAATCTTGAGCTCTTGCTAGCCAGACTTTTAGAGAAGTAAAAGAACACAATGTTCTCCATGCATTTCTTTCTTTTTTAAAAAAATCTGCAAGTTTTGTATTTCAATTATATTTTAAATTCAACATAATTCAGAATAACTATGAACATTCCTGGTGATCTCTTGGATATATTCATTTAATATTCTAGGTAACAGAATGGCAATATATTTATCGCCTTTTTCAGGATGTTACTTTTCCTCCCAATTTCCCAGTCTTGTTTACCTTTTCTTCTTTCTTTCTTTCTTTCTTTCTTTCTTTCTTTCTTTCTTTCTTTCTTTCTTTCTTTCTTTCTTTCTTTCTTCCTCCTCCTCCTCCTCCTCCTCCTCCTCCTCCTCCTCCTCCTATTATTATTATTATTATTATTATTATTATTATTATTATTATTATTATATTTTCCTTTATTATACATTTTGTTTCCATTTCTGCAACAACAATGACTGTCTGCATCAAGTCTCTTTTAAGTACATAATATAATACACCCTGATTATGACCATTGTTCTCACAATTATACAATGTAGTCTGTTTTGAATATACATAATATTGTACATCATAATTATAACTGTATATTCTCATAGTTATACCACCTGTAGTCACTCTATACTTTAATCTATCTCCATGGATGGCTTTCTTGAAGGAACTGAACAATTTATTCATTGCTCATTGAACATTAACACTTTCCTTAGCCAATGAGGTGACCTTGGGCCAGTCTCATTCTCTTTCAGCCCTATCCACCTCTTAGGGTTGTTGTTATGGGGAAAATAGGAAGAGGAAGGTATGTTGGATACATTCTCTACCTTGATTTAGTTGTACAAATAATAAAGGTAGGATATTAAATCAAATCAAATCAATCAGATTTCCTACTGTAGTATATATGGTGTACCAAAATATCAGGTCTTGACAAAATACCTACAATTTAGGTTGTATCTTTAATTAGTATCAATTAAAATGCCTATTATACTTATCATGAATAGGTGAAAAGAAGGAACATGATGTTTTCTGCATAGATCCAATAGGTCATGTTAAAAGGACACAGAGCTGAGACATAACAATAGGGCAAGCAAAGTCAACCAAAACTTTGCAAAGTCTGCTTCTTCCTCTTCATAATAACTGAGAGTAGAGGGCTTTGCCAGCCTCATCTCATTGCCAAGGAGTGTAGCATGGATTTTTGATCTGCTGTCAGGTAATGCATTCACCATTGAGAACACTTGTAAATTAATTGGCCTTTTGACCATGCAGTCTCTCCTCCTTCAACTGGTTGCGGGTTACTGGTTTCACCCTTGAGCTGGTCCTTCATTCTTGGCCTTTTCCCAGGAGTGACAGTCCCCTGGTCTTTGAAAATCTGTTTCATTTTACTGGCCACATCAGCAGCCTGAACATATTCCCTCTCCTGTCTCAAGGATTTTTAAAAGAGATACTTGTGGAGTGGGGGAACCCAAACTCCACAAACTACAAAAGCAAGTGGAGATGTATGAGAGATTTCTCTCTACTCTCCCTCCCTCCCTCTCTTTCTCCATTACCTTCTCCTCATTCCACTTCCCATCCCTCCCTTCCTTCTCTCCCTCTGTCTCCCTCTCTCTCTTCCTCCATCTTCTCCTCATTCCCTTCCCCATCCCTCTTTTCTTCCTTCTCTTCCCTTCTGCTCTCCCTCCCCCTCCCCCTCTCTTCCTCCCTCTCCTCTTCATTCCCCTCCCCATCCCTCTCTTCCTCCTTCTCTTTCCTCCTCCTCTCCCTCCCTCTCCTCCTTTCTCTCTTCCTCTATTTCCTTCTCCTCATTCCCCTCCCCATCCCTCTCTTCCTCCCCCTCTCCCCCTCTCCCCCTTTTCCTCCCTCTTTTCCTCCTCTCCCTCTATGCATACATATGCATGCACATGCACAAATTGGCCAATAGAGTTTCTTACAGCTTTATCTTTAAAGAATCAATATATTTGGAGCAGTAGTAGAATCTTCTCCAAAGATGCCCTTCATTTTTCCTGATGCTTGAAATTCCCATGCAACGTATCATAGAATCATGGAAACATGGGGCAAATCTGGACAAGTCATTGTAAGGTATGGATACACCTTATTTGGAGGTATTTTCATACCTTATTGAACATACAACTATCATTCGGAATGTCCTAGTTTTGCACTGGCTTCCACTGTTTCAGAGATAAATCACATTGATAATTAGCTCTAAAATCTAGGGCAGGGGTCCCCAAACTTGGCAACTTTAAGACTAGTGGACTTCAACTCCCAGAATTCTCCAGCTAGCTGCCTGGAGAATTCTGGGAGTTGAAGTCCACAACTCTTAAAGTTGCCAAGTTTGGAGACCTCTGATCTAAGGTCTCTCGGGTTGTTGAACATAGCATGCTTGGCCCCTTAGTACAAGAAGGGGATGGTTGTCTATAGTTCAGAGTCTACAATGCCTCTCTTTTCTAGTGTGGAAATAATATATTTTGAAGTGGGTGGAGTGTGTAGTCTCCCCTATTGTCTCCTTCCCCCAGCAACATCTAAAACGGGAGTCCAACCTCGGCAACAAGTCTTAGTGTGGATTTTAACTTCCAGTTGCTGATATCATAAAGCATTACTGACTTGCCAAATTAGAGGGAGGGATGCATGATACAGCTTACACCATGCAGGAGACATTAAAAGACCTATCTCCACTGAAAGGCACTTGCTCCATGTATACATAACATCCCAGGCATGGTGATTCAGACATGGTGTGTCAGCATTCCAGCAAACCTCCATTCCAATCAGTAACTTCCAGACAAATATATCTCAAAAGTACCTTTATTAGAATAGCACCTGGCACATCTGTGAAAACCCGAATCTAATAGTTTTTTTCCGGCTTTCCACAATTTCTCAAACTACAAATCCATCCCTCCTTGGTTGTCATCACATCACATGGCCCTATCACGATCCGTCCAAAAGTAAGATCCTTATTTCATCCTGATCCGTACTAAATGACCTTGAACTAACAAAATAATTTTATTTGGTCTACTTAGAGCTGCTTAATTGAAATCACTGCCCTCCCATTCTCTCAGGCTATGTGGCAGCGTGGAATATGGCTTCCAAAGCTGACAGTGGTGCATGGAAGTGCATGCAGTTGTAAGAGCTAACTTATCCAGCTGCCCTTTAACAGACTAACAAGGTGGATTTGATTTAAATTGTGATTTAAATCACGAGTAAAAAGGCTTGATTTAAATAAACTTGATTTAAATCATAATTTTTAAAGAGCAACTGTCACATCTCTGTCCCACAGTGGCTCCTCCTCTGACCCGCTTTTGACTCACTGAGAGTCCCATTCAATTTAATGAGATGGCTGGTGATGCAGCAAGGACACAATGAGGTGAAGGATGTGGCGGGCAGCAGGTGAGTGGACGCCTGCTAAGAGGCGTTGCCATGACGGATCTGAAATGACAGGCGCTCTTTAATATATTTATAAGCTGCTTAGAAGGTTTCACTTTCATTTTAACTACTTGCCCTTCCTCCTCACACTTAGAGCCTGGTGGTATTCTCTTCATACAATCATACAATTTCTAGCGTACATAGATTTGCAAAACAATGGGATAAAGGAATATTCCTGAACTTTGTTTGATGTTTTTCCTTCGGTTTACTGTGAAATTGTGTGAATGCATCAATGCGGTTCATGCAATCTCAGCTTGCAGGGCTTGGATTCGTTGAACGAGTTTACCAAAAATGCAAATTTTGCAGAATATGTAGCCTCATGCTACATAACTAAGCTCCATTTCATGCTGAATAAATTAAATTATTAATGTGACGCTCCCTTTAGATAGATTTTTTTTTAACTCCAAAAGCATTTTATTAAAATAAGTTTGAGAAAAATAAAAATCAGATTTAAATTAAAAAATGAGTGGTTAGAGAATAGATGTAAAGACTGCAGATAAAGGTGACTTAAGAATGACAGGAATTATATATTATGATAAGACTAGTATATAAGAGGAAAGGAAGAAAAATGAAAATACTAATATATAATGTAACAATGAGAAAACCATCAATTTTTATCCACCCTGCAGACTGTCTCTTGGTTCACCATAGAAGGTTTCATACCTGCTTTCATTCCACAGCACCAACAACAGATGTGATGTCACTGCTGTTATTCCCAGTTACCAGAGATAGGATGGGAGGTGTTGGGTGTAGGAGCCACTTGAAATGACTTTGCTTCTAAGTAATGAGGTCTGTTTAGACACCGCATGGATTTCGAGCCTGATCTGTTTTTATCTGCTGAATCGATTGAGCCCCCGCAATGTGTCAGCAAATCACACATTAGATATTGTATTATTTATTGTTTACTTTAGCGCAGCCTTCCTTGCATGTCAACATTTTCTCATTGTACGATTCCAAGTCTTTGAATGCTGACATCGCATGAGCAGCCAGTTCCAAAAGCCCCCAAATAATGCGTTAACTGTTATTATTCCTTCTGATCCACTTGTGTTTATGTAAATGGAAAGCAAAAAAAAAAAAAAATCCAACAAAAATCAGTTTTCAGATTGCTTTCAGGAGCTTAAGGGCTTCGTATGGAACCTATTATTGAAAATTCAAACTGCAAAGCAGCTTCTGAGATGTGGAATTAAGCCTCTAAATAACACTGAACATACAAGTCCAATTGTCTGGGATAGGACTGTATTACAGTCTTGGAAATGCTGTAATCAAATCTCGTGCCAACAATGGTCTGTTTTGATAGCCAGTGTGCAATCAAAGGAAGAGGGGTGGTTAATTCAGCTATAATAGCAGAAGGTTTGTAAGAGGATTTGCAGAATAGGAGAAGTAAATGAGTTACTACTACATAGTGGCTGTTAGACAAGCAGTAATACAGTGGGTCTGCAGTTCAGAATCTACAAATGTTGAATGTCTATGGAGATTCTCAGTCATCCAGGTCAGGATTGGCTCAAAGGTGCTTCTTCCAAAGGCAACTGGACTTGGTTTTCTCCTTGAGAAGATGTTTCTCTTCTCCTCCGAGAAGTTTCAATTCAAACTGAAGAACTGAAGAAGCTTCTTAGATGAGAAGCAAAACACCTTCCTCAAGGAAAGAATATTGTTGCTTTTTGAAAAAGCACTTTTGGAACTAAACTGCTTTGCATTTTACATCTCTCTTTCCTAGCATAGAATCAAGATCTATTTGAAATGGGTGCCATTTTACCATGGTCCCCCCATTTTCTCCATTGTCCAGCAACATCTAAAAACAGGGCTGTCCAACCACAGCAACTTTTAAAACTTCTGGACTTCAGCTCCCAGAATTCCCCAGCCAACTCCAATTCCAGGAGGTGAAGTCCACAAACCTTGACGTTATAGAGATTGGACACTCTTGTTCTAAAACATCATGGTTGTTTCAGCTACAAAACTTTCCATGGCTATTTGTGAGTCTCCAGCTCAACAGAAGGCTGGCAAAATAGCAGGATTTCTTTCATCATTTGTCATGATTGCTGACTGGATCATGATAAAATCAAAGATTTCAAAGATGAGCTTTCCAAAGTGCTCAAAACCCTCCAGGAAAAATGCCTTGTATGGGCATCTTATTTGTGGGAAGAAATATCCATCTGGTTCATTTCCAAGCTGGGAGAAAGACAGTGGAAACATGGAGGCTGATTGGTTTATTTTGATGAAGCAAAACCACATTGGTTTGTGATTCTGGGCTTTTATACCTTCTTTTGGGCTTTGTATTTGAGCTTCCTGTTCCTGTGCAAGAACATGTCCTTTAATATTCTATTGGTTGTTGTCAGGTTCCTATGAGGTCATGTAGGGGTTATGTATGGGTCATAGCTGAGTCTATAGGCAAAAGAGGAAATTCAAATCCTAGGTGCTTGTCTGAGCTAAGTTTGGTTGAAGTTTGGACTGCTCTGGGGGTGGTGCAATATCTGAAATACACTTAGGAGATTGTGCAATATAGAGAGCTCTGTGTCTTCTGCTAAATGGTAGTGGGTTAATACTATTATATCCTGAAGGATCATATCCTGTTTTTTATCCCACCACGCTGAAGCTGAAGACCTTTGGTTTTGTAGATAGGCTGGCCAGTCTTTCAAAATGGGCACAAAATATCTGCTGAGAGGGGGTATCAAGAAAGAGTGAGTCTGCTTCCTGCTTCTAATGTTTCTCCATTTCTCATTTACGGAAATATAACATTCTGCCTGTTTTAAAAATATTCCTCAAAATATTTCATTCTTCAAGGTAGGTGCTGACTTTCAACAATACTAAGCAATTAATCCTAGCCTGTTGCAGTCATACTATAATTAAATCCTAAATCATAGTTTACTCAGCATAATGGCGAGGTTTATACAGGGCTAAGCAAAATCAAGTACATTACATTGTGCCTTCATACAGTGTGTAAATGGAACTTATATATGGGCATCTCTGCCTTACTTTGGAGTGGATCTTAAATTTAGGAGTATTCAAAGTTAAGATCCAGTGGTATCACTGAGCTTTCACTGTGTGCGTAACTTTCTTTCCCTGCTCTTCAATCCAGATGTTTCTCCTGCTTGTTATTAGCTTCTGAATTTCAGTTCAAGTTGGAATATTTTTTATATCCTTCCAGAGGTGGGTATACTCTTCCCTTTCCCCTACAGCTGCCAGTTCCCATTAGCCTCATCGTGGTTGTATCATTTTCTCCTTTTGTGTCCTCTTTCCCTGTTCTTTGTGGTAATTTCCCACCTGAGCATGGAGTACTTTATAAATAGCAAATTTAAAATGAATTTTCTAGCAGACATTAGTTCCCTTGATATCTATTAAACATCTATGCAAGCCAAGAACAAGATGACAAAAAAAGGGATTGATTTTAATAGTATGGTTATTGGAGGGAGGGAAAAGGAAAGGAAATGTGTTGACAAGAATTATTTTAAATTCCTAATAATGGAGAGGAATTTGAAAGAAAACCCATCAAATAGGTTTGCAGCATCAATGGGAAGAGAGCTATGTCAAAAATCACACAGTTACACAATTTTGTAACTCCGCAATTGCTGCTGCAATACTCCTCAGCTTACAACTGTTTGTTTTGTGACCATTCAAAGTTACAACAGCACTGAAAAAAAGTGACTTATGGATGTTTTTCACACTTATAACCATTGCAACCTTCTCAAGGTCACGTAACCATAATTCAGATGCTTGGCAACTGACTCATATTTATGACGGTTGAAGTGTCTCGGGGTTGCGTGGTCCCCTTTTGTGACCTTTTGACAAGCAAAGACAATGGGGAAGCCAGATTCACTTAACCATGTTACTAGCTTAACAATGGCATTGATTCACTTAACGATGGTGGCAAGAAAGGTCATAAAATGGGGCAAAACTCACTTTACAACTGCCTCACTTAGCAACATAAATTTTGGGCTTGATTGTGGTTATAAGTATTATGATAAGACTACCTGTATTTGTTTTTGACTTGAGAGTCATACAAGACTGCATCGTTCCCATTTGCCCCTAATGTTCCCACTGCCACTTAAACTCTCTTTAATAACCACTCCCAAACAGATCACACAGAATACAATAGAATAACATAGTTGGAAGGGACTTTGGAGGTCTTCTAGTCCAACCCCCTGTTTAGGCAGGAAACCCGACACCACTTCAGACAAATGGCGATCCAAACTCTTCGTTAAAATTTCCAGTGTTGGAGCATTTACAACTTCTGGAGGCAAGAAGTTCCACTGGTTAATTGTCTTTGCCATCAGGAAATTTCTCCATCGTTCTAATTTGCTTCTCTCCTGGATTAGTTTCCACCCATTGCTTCTTGTCCTTCCCTCAGGTATTTTGGAGAATAGCTTGGTCCCAGATCCAACAAAACCACTTCCAAGAATACGGTTGTCCCAAGAAATATGAAGCCATGTGAATAGAACAAGGAGAGGCTGCGTCAGAGCTAAGGTAAAGCTCTTTAGGTGGGGAATGGCCGAGAGTCTGGAATGTGACCAGAGATGGTATTCAGCAGGTTCTGACCAGTTCTGAGGAACTGGTGGTGGAAAGTTTGAGTAGTTTGGAGAACCGGCAAATCCCACCTCTGACTGGCCCCGCCCAGTGTTGGGATTCAAAAAATTTTATGACCGGTTCTGTGGGAGTGGCTTGGTGGGCATGGCAGGGAAAGGTTACTGCAAAAATCCCATCTCCTCCCCACCCCACTAACCTACTTTTCAGCTCCGTTCTCCTTTGCAGGGCAACAAAAGACCCAGCCAATCAGCTGGCACTTGGGAAGTCGAGAATAGATGGGGGAAGGGCCAGTCAGAGGGGGTACTGGCTGCTTATCTGAACTACTCAAAATTTCCGCTACCAGTTCTCTAGAACTGGACAGAACCTGCTGAATACCATCTCTGGCCCTGCCCCCATCTATTCTCTGCCTCCCAAGTCCCAACTGATCGGCTGGGTCTTCTTTAGTTGCCCTGCGCAGGAGAATGGAGCTGGAAAGCAGGTTAGTGGGGTAGGGAGGGAATGGGAATTTTGCAGTATCCTTTCCCTGCCATGCCCACCAAGCCATGCCCAGCACACCATGCCACGTCTACCAAGCCATGCCCACAGAACTGGTACTAATTTTTTTTGAATCCCACCACTGAATGTGACTATGGTGCACCAGAATAAACTTGAACCATAAATGGTCCAAGAATGGTCCCTCAGGAAATTTAAAGGCATGATGGGAGGATCTGATCACAGCCCCACCAGAAACTGTTAGATGGTTAGCTTCCTTATGTATCAAATTATAGCATCTATTCCCCTGCCATTCTCCATATTATGGTGATTTTATTATGGCTTATGCTTTACACTAGATTGCTACATCAGCGTGTGCATGACCTCTGTAGATGCCATAAGCTAAATAAAATAAATTAAATTTAACAGATTAACAGAGTTGGAAAGGACCTTGTAAGTCATCTAGTCCAACCCCCTGCCCAAGCATGAGACCCTACACCATTTCTGACAAATGGCAGTCCAATCTCTTTTTGAAAGCTTCCAGTGATGAAGCTCCCACAACTTCTGAAGGCGACTTATGTTCCATTGCTTGATTACTCTCTCTGTCAGAAAATTTCTCCTTATTTCCAGGTTGAATCTCTCCTTGTTCAGTTTCCATCCATTATTCCTTTTATCTGGCCTTTATATACTTTGGAAAAGAGGTTGACCCCCTCCTCTCTGTGGCAGCCCCTCAAATATTGGAACACTGGTCCTTCTCTTCATTAGGCTAGCCATGCCCAGTTCCTGAAACCATTCTTCATATGCTTTAGCCTCCAGTCCCCTAATCCTCTTGGTTGCTCTTCTCTTCACTCTTTCTAGAGTCCACTTCTCTCTCATTTAAACTCTTGCAGAGAATGACCCATTAATTTTTTAGCACCCATTCTTCTGTCACATGAGATGCAGACAGCAACACTTGGAGCCCTTTGACCCATAAAATTAATGGACAGGGTTGATGCATGAAGAATGCAAATGTAGCAAGGCCATTTACAATAGAAAACAGGCTTATTTTTACAGCCAAGATTTGAATGCAAAAGCAGACAAAATGTCTAAACTGGATTCTTTACAAGCAATACAATTCTTCCTTCTAGTTTTCATCTGCAGCTTTCAGGTTTTGGAGATTGGCAAACAGAACCGGTTAGTTCTTTCTGAGCCCCAGAGTTGAGAGAAATATGCCGGAGTCAATGCTTCAAAAGCTGTAGCCCCCACAAAGGTGGAAAAATATTTAATCTAATGTGGAGACTCTTGGCAAAATAAATAGTTGGAAAGTTAGTGAACCACAAATGTACAGAGAACTGTAGCTGAAAATATAACTTTGATTTCAATTTTCATATTTGTCAGCTGTAATTATGTTGAAGAAATGTGGCAAGGTGTTTTTATTTGTTTTTCTTTTTTGCCACCATTATAAAGTACTAATAAACAGGTGCCTTTATAGTATGGTTAATGGAATTGCTCCGCCACCCCGCTTTTTTCTTTTTTTCCCAACCAACTAGTTGAGAAAAATCCCATCACAGGGAAAAGTCATATTGTATTATGGCATTTCAACGCCCAGAGACTTGGCAGTTGCAGTAACAGCAGAGGTAGTATTCAATAGGTAGCGGAAATTTTGAGTAGTTTGGAGAACTGGTGGTAACATTCCCCCAGGAGTTGGGTGGGAATGGGGATTTTACGGTATCCTTCCCCTGCCATGCCCATCAAGCCATACCCATCAAGCCACGCCCACAGAACCGGTAGTAAAAAATGTTGAATCCCATCACTGAATAATAACCATCTTTGACAATGGCAATCTGGTACTTTCATCCCTGGTATACAGTGGTGGGATTCAAATAATTTAACAACCGGTTCTCTGCCCTAATTATTTCTTCCAATAACCAGTTCACCAAATTGCTCAGATAGTTAACAACTGGTTCTCCCAAAGTGGTGCGAACTGGCTGAATCCCACCACTGCTGGAATACTCATTGAAAAGGCTGGCTAGTCTATTGCTATCCTTAGGATCTTGACTTGGAGACCTCCCTTCGTCCATCGGCTCCTTGTAATCTAATTATAACTTGCTGAATAGGGATGAAAGAACTAAAAGGGAATTGGGGAACATGAATAAGGATTATTCATGTCCAGAGTCCATATTGTTATAGTGGTTAAAGGTACTGAGCTAGAAATGGGGAGCCAGTGGGTTCTAGTCCTACCTTAGGCACGAAAGCCAGCTAGGTGACTTTGGGTCTATCATCAAGAGATGGTGAGTTCTAATAATGCACTAGGTATGAAAGCTGGCTGACTGAGTTTGGGCCAATCACCAGGAGACTATGAGTTCTAATCCCACCTTAGGCATGAATACCGGCTGGCTGATTTGTAAGACTGTAAGTTCTACTCCTGCTTTAGGCATGAAAGCTGACTGGATGACTTTGGGCCAATCTCCAGGAAGTTGTGAGTTCTAGTATCACCTTAGACATGTAAGCCAACTGGATGACCTTGAGCCAGTCACTGCCTCTCAGACCAACTCATCTTACAGGATGGAATCTATGGCTGTGGGTGGAGAAATTAAAAGGAGGGACAATTATGTACATTGTTTTGAGTTGTACTAAACAAATATGAGATATACATTTAATAGATAACACTTCTTCCAGCATATCTATACAGTATTTTCCTCTACAAAGGAGACCTCCAATCATTTACTGCTGATTGAATGATCCAGTGCCAACTTACTTATAGCACAAACCAGGTCTTATTCCAAAACAGTCTTTGAGAAAAAAGAAAAAAAAAAAAAGGGGGGGGGGAAAGCAGGCATAAAATTTAACTGTGATCCATAAGACAATTAGCAGGAGTGTTTTTTTTTTTTAATAAAGTTATCTCATTTTTCAGCTACTTCAGTCTATTAGACTCATAAAAGCGATAGCAAAATGAGAAATGTAGATGGCCAACGCAAGCTGATTAATCCTGGGATGTATAATTTAATTAATAAGCCAACATTTTTTCTTCTTCTTAAGAAGACTGCTTTTCGGCACAGATGGAGCCCCAGGTATTTATGCTTTCACTGCCATTGTATTGCATCTAATAGGAGATGAAGAAAATGTACTGGAGAAATGAGTCTTATTTTGCAATCAGCTGAAATAATGATGTGCTGCGGAAAACTCCTGGCAATGCAGTGAGAGGAGGAAGAAAACAAATCTGAATTTGACAATTGTATCTCTTTCTCTATATTTCAGGTAAGAAATTGGTCACATCTAGCCAGTATTAGGTGGCACAGTGATTAGAGTGCAGTACTGCAGGCTACTTCTGCTGACTGCTAGGTGCCTGCAATTTGGCAGTTCAAATCTCACCAGGCTCGAGGTTGAGTCAGCCTTCCATCCTTCCAAGATGGGTCAAATGAGGACCCAGATTGTTGGGGGCAATATGCTGACTCTGTAAACCGCTTAGAGAGGGCTGCAAAGCACTGTGAAGCGATATATAAGTCTAAGTGCTGGTGCTATTGCTATCTCAGATGAACAAGCCAAATTGCACTGTGGTATGTGTGCAGTTCAGTGTGTCTGGGACAACTCACTGCAGCCGAGTCAGCCTAATTGACTCACTGCAGCCAACTTGCTCCGACTGACTTGCTGTAGTCAACTTGCCATGGCCAACAGTTCTAGGCTGCATTAACAGAGGGATAGAATTAGGATCATGTGAAGTGCTAATACCACTTTATAATGCCTTGGTAAAGCCACACTTGGAATTCTGCATCCAGTTTTGGTCACCATAATGTAAAAAAGATGTTGAGACTCTAGAAAGAGTGCAAAGAAGAACAAAGAAGATGATTAGGGGACTGGAGGCTAAAACATATAAAGAACTGTTGCTGGAATTGGGTATGTCTAGTTTGATGAAAAGAAGGACTAGGGGCAGCATGATAGCAGTGTTCCAATATCTCAGGGATTGCCTTGAAGAAGAGGGAGTCAAGCTATTCTCCAAAGCACCTGAGGGCAAAGCACCAGGACAAGAAGCAAAGGGTGGAAATTAATCAAGGAGAGAAGCAACCTAGAATTAAGGAGAAATTGCCCAAAAGTGAGAACAGTTAATCAGTGGAACAACTTGCCTCCAGAAGTTGTGAATTTCTCCTACACTACAAGCATTTAAGAAGAGATTGGATAACCATTTGTCTGAAATGGTATAGGGTTTTTCTGCCTGTACAGGGGGTTGGACTAGAAGATCTCCAAGGTCCCTTCCAACTCTGATATTCTGTTCTATTCTGTTCTGTTCTGCTCTGCTCTACTTCAGGACAACTCACTATAAGACAACTTAACCCAGGAAAACTCAAGAGAAGGACAAGTGAATTGCAATGGGCCTTGTCTTGCTTTAGGTTTGAACCTTCTCAAGTTAGAAGTCCTCAAAGCTGGGGTGAGCTGCAATTGTACTTGTCCCTCTCGTGAGTTATCCTGGGTTGAATTGTCTCATGGTGAGTTGCCTACATTGAAGCAGCTGTGGCGAGTCAGCCATAGCAAATTGTCCCATTGACTTCCACTTTCTAGCTTGGGGCTTTAACCACTTCAAAAAGTGTTCCTGGAGAATAGTTACCTTGCTTAAAATATTTATTTAACATTACTTAAGCATGAGGTTTAAAAGAAAGGCTGTGCAGACATTCTGGGTACTAAAACGGTAGGATTAGTTAAAGTTTCCTTGAGTCAGTCTGCATCTCCTTGTTGCAGTAGAATTGTTGGATATACAAAGAGGAAAAGAACAGGTGTATCAACCTTTATTGCCTTATGAACTAATCCATTTTCATGATTTCCCTGAGTATATATCAGATATGTCAGCTGAAGAGATGAAAAGGCAAGCAATGGCAGCATCTTATTTTGGAATCTTCAAGTTAGGGTGAGATATAAAAAAGAGTGAGCCGATGTTTAAGGTTATTGTAGCTCCTGACAATTCCATAGTTGTTTTTTTTTATTTTATCATGATGCTATTTCTTTCCATCTATGGGTCAATAAATCATGCTCAATAGTTGGCCTTTGAAACTGAAGAGAAGGAAGGTTACAGTCTATCTTTGAAGTGCACAAAGCACTGTGAAAATCTTGGGAAAAGCTGATATAGTTAATTGGAAGGTAATTAATGAGCTAGAAGAACACAATGATTTCATTTTAACATGTATTCATTTATTGATGGGACGTAAAATTTGTAAAGTTGTATTAATTGGGAAGCTGCATGTTTAAGAGTCCTTGAAATCATTGGGTTTAATGCATAGAAGTACTTAATTCTTGGAAAAATACTGATTCACATAGTAACATGAACATATGTTTTATCAAAGATCACTCAACCATATTGGTATTTTACATTGGAATAAATTGTTGGATTGTTGTGTAGAATATTCTGTACCAGTATTTCTCAACCATAGCAACTTGAAGATGTGTGGACTTCAACTCCCAGAATTCTTCAGCCAGCTACCTGGGGAATTCTAGGAGTTAAGTTCACACAGCTTCAAGCTGCCAAGGTTAAGAAACACTGTTCTGTGCTATCAGAGGAAGCAACAATGAGACTGATATTCATTACTGGACTGTTCGTATAATTCTAGTGAATTTACTGAATGTGTGCAAGGGTGGTGTAGCATTTTTGCTCACAGTTGGGAACCCTGGTTTTAAGCCTTACTCCTGATTATAGAGTAGAATTACTTTGTGCAAAGCTGTTGCGTGCTCTTAATAAATGTTGGGGGGGAGAGCCAATCATTTTTTTTTTTTTTTAAATTTTATTTTGTATAGTGTAACATAATACAACATTAATGCAAGTGACCCATTTTTTTTATATCCATGCTGCTGCTTTTTGCTGGGGGATCCTTGTGAGATCCACCAGCCAAAATGTGTACATTATTTAGCCACGATAAAATCATGTTGTTTGGGGTTTACCATGAGGGCCTACTCTGCATTGCATCCCATTTTTTTAAAAAATGATTTTTTTTTGAATTGTGTGCACAATTCAATTGAGCTGTGAGCGCTCAGAAACTAGAACATAACTTCAACTTGGAGGGGGAAAATGTAAGGTGTCAAGGTGATAATTCAAGAGCTGGCCAGCTGATGCAACAAGGAGAATGAGTCAGCAAGATCTTTGGCTGTTATCCCTTTAAGAGCCTGTGTATTAAGAGGAGGCCCTGCTCGAGTGTTTGTTAGTTTGTCGTGCTTCTTCCCTGCTCTAATTTCTGTTTGTTTAGATACTGCTTATAGCATGTGTATCAGTGGTGGGATTCAAAAATTTTTTACGACTGGTTCTGTGGGTGTGGCTTGGTAGGCGCGGTGTGGCTTGGTGGGTGTGGCAGGGGAAGGATACTATAAAATCTACATTGCCTCCCCACTCCTGGGGGAAGGTTACTGCAAAATCCCATTCCCTCCCCACCCCATTAACCTGCTTTTCAACTCTGCTCTCCTGCACAGGGCAACCAAAGAAGACCCAGCCAATTAGATGGGACTCAGGAGGCAGAGAATAGATGGGAGCAGGGACAGTCAGAGGTGGTATTTGCCAGTTATCTGAACAGCTCAAAATTTCCACTACCAGTTCTCCAGAACTTGCTGAATATCACCTCTGACGTGTATACATAATATTCCTATATTCCTATTGTAGATAACAACCACTATTTGATACAAACCACTGTGGACTGTACTTGCTCCTGGATTGATACACGTGATAGATCTGTGTAGACTCTGACATAAGATTTTTTGTTAGTTAATGTTGGGGAAAATTAGAATGACCTTCAACTGCTGCCCAGTTCATTTGAGGATGTAAAGGCCAAAACCAGGCCAGGATCTACATTTGAACCTCTTTAATATGCGTGAGGCATCTTGAGTGCAGTTCTCAAAACCCAAGTTGTGGCTCAGGAAGCATATGGCAAACAGGATAGCGTAATATCCACCATGCTTATAACATGGCCATGAAGCCCTTATCTGGTATTGCAGGAGGACAAATAAGACATATCAGAAAGTTTACATAGTTTTATTAATTAAATGTACTGCAGTTGCAGCTTCCAATTGCCTTTGTGGTTTATTTATGTTTTAACACCAATTTTCTTTCTGGAAATGTAAACAATTTTGAATCATTCAGCCACAGTTTGTATGGGTTTATTTTTATTTTTTTTGTGCTCTAAATGTCAGGCTACTCCTCCATATTCCATTTCTTTGGGAAAATATCCTACGTTAGTTGATTTCAGAAGCCCGTCTAGCTACTTTCTTTAGTAAGTGCTTATTAAAAAAAGAAAAGAAAAGAAAACTTCTCAGTTTTATTTCTCCCATTAACATCAGTAAGGCGTTTCTTTCCCAGAATTCCTTTTGATGGTTAAGGGTGAATTTAACACCTTGAGGTTATGCATGCAAGCAAAATTGGAAAATAAAACTTCACACATTTTCTTATTTTTAAAAACAATGCTATGACTACTTAGGGCTACTAATTCTTATTTGCATGTGCCTTGCATCTCAAAATGGCAGAAAGTTTTTTAAAAAGGGGAATTTAAGGACGTAAAAATTGGAAGTTGAGTGGCTGAGGCTCCAAATCATTCACCTTGTTGCAAACAAAATGTCAAAAGGTTCGGATATTTGTGTAGTTATATACCAAGCACATGCTAAATTGTATTAAAATAACCAAAATATATTAATAATCCCCAAGGAATGTCACAACTTTTGATCACCCCTCTAATGTTTGGAAATTGAAAGTTGAAAAATTTGACATGCCCTAACCCTCTGTAGTACCAATCATCCTGTAGCATTGAAATTTATTGTTATCAGCCCCCCACACCTAAGGTGGTATTCAGCAGATTCTGACAAGTTCTGGAGAACCGGTAGCAGAAATTTTGAGTAGTTTTGAGTAGTAACCTTTCTCTCTATCTTCTCTTTCCACACATTGATTGACTAGTTTATTGTGCCAACATTGGCTTCCATCCAACTTGCTCTTCTGACCTCCAATCAGGCTGTCTTCAAGAGAAAATATGGGTTTACAAGTTTCTGGAGGGCGTGGTGGTGTTTTTATTGTTTGGTTTCAAATCAATGAATGAAAAGAGTAGCAAGATCTGAAAGGAGAATTTGAATGATTTCGGAGGCTGAGAAGTCGAAGATGACTGCAGTCAATTCAGTTAACTTTCCATCCTGCTATTACCTTAAACGAGGATCATCTTGAAAACATGAAGTAATGGCGTGAGGCCACGTGGCCCATTAGATCTTGCAATTTTTATTGTGCACTTGATTTCACTTGTCCTCTCTGGCAAATGATGATCAGAGGGGGCAGTACAAGCAAAGAGGCTCAACAACAATCAGTCGGAACATACAGAGGTGGTATTTAGCAGGTTCTCAGCAGTTCTGGAGAACCGGTAGTGGAAATTTTAAGTAGTTTGGAGAACCGGCAAATACCACCTCTGACTGGCCCCGCCCCCATATATTTTCTGCTTCCCGAGTCCCAGTTCATTGGCTGGGTCTTCTTTTGTTGTCCCACACAGGAGACTGGAGCTGCAAAGCAGGTTAATGGGATGGGGAGGGAATGGAGATTTTACAGTATCCTTCCCCTGCAAACGCCCACCAAGCCATGCCCACAGAACCGGTAGTAAAAAAAAAAATTTTTTAAAGAAAATTTTATTGATTTTTAGAAACAAACATAAACACAACACAGAACATGAAAAACATAAAAACCTCTTTTCTGAAAGCAGCCTGATCCCAGGTTACATCTCTTTGTACAGACACCAATTCAAATTCATGCTCATTTTTATATACCATTCCGTATCTTATTACCATTCTACATTTTCTATGTGGCTTCTCCCCTCTTTTAACTTTCTTAATTTTATTTTTATTTGTTTCATCTCAAATCAGATCATTATATTTATATTCTTTGTCTGTCCTATATTCTTTGTGTGTCAACTGTCTATTATCTTTTCCCATGAAACAAATTCCTCCTGTGGCCACTGATTGGAGTATGATCCCTTTATATCTTTCCCCTAAAATTATAACACTTCATATAGAACATAACTTCCATTCGGATTCTGAATAGTACATTAAAACTACACGCTACATTTTAAAAAGAAAAATAAAAGAAAAATATAAATATATAATATAATTAAAATAACGATCTATTCCAATTCAATTCTATCATTAATGTTAATATTCATTTAAATTTTAAACATTTAACACATTACTTTTCAAGTAGGTATCATGCTTCTATGGGAACGTTTATAAACTTTCCATAATTACTTTCCCCCCACTTCACTTGCATTTTAAAACATTACGTCATTAAAATGTTCCCATTCCTTTCTAAATTAATTCTCTCATTTAATTCATTCCATTTATTTTATTCACAAATATTTCATTAAATCATACGTTGTTTCCAATTTTCTAACATTATTTCTAAATACAAATATAACAATACAATCATATGTACCTTTGCAGAATCACTTTTTCAATTAAATTTTTACCTATTATCTCTAAATAAGTCCTGTTTCTTTACATCTTGCTTCACACCCTTGTAGTTTCTCTTCTCTTCCCTCCTCCTTTGCTTCTTCTCTCTGCCCATTTTACCCCCTTGTCTCTCCACCTCGATTTCCCTTTTCTGCATTCCCTTTTTCTGTTGCTTTCTCACATTATATCCACTTTTCATCTTAGTTTTCCCTTTTTTGGTTGTTTTTTTAGATCTCAAATTCTCCATTCTCTTTCCCCTTTTTCCCCTTTCTTCCCCAAGTAGAGTTACTTGTTCATTTAAAATGGCTTCTTTGTCCCAATCTTCTTGTTGCATAGTCTTTTCTTGTAATTTCTCTTAGGTAGAGATCGCCATTTCTAAGAATTGAAAACCGGAACCAAGAGAGCCCTTCCCTTCTTGTTCCTCTTCTTTATATTTTTTAAATTCTATTTTCAGTTCATCCACAAGTGATGCCATTGTAGAGGTTTTTTTTTCTTTTAAAACAACCACCCAAGTGTTTTTAATCCTTCAAATATAGTTCCAAAAGTCCCAAAGTCAGCAAGCAATCCAAATACACACAAGCTGTTTCTTTTGACACCTTCTTCCTTTTTTCACTTTCTCTTCCTGGGGTTAACATTTAGTTACAAAGTTCCAGTTAAAATGTATCTTTTAGAAGTCCTGTTAAAATTTAACTTTAGATTCTTTAGATTCCAGGCTATGTCCTCCTTCCAAATCCTGTTCTTATTCTCTTCCTTTCCCTTCCCACTTACAGCAAAAAAATAAATAAATCCTTTTCTTTTTTTTTTTCCTTTTATATTCAGAAATCTTTATTATCCCTTTGGCATTAAGTTTTCCAGCTTAAATATCTGTTGATGCCAAAGCAGATTTTTCCGATTTCTCATTCATCTCTGTTCACTGTCAACGTAAGGAAGGAGAGTGAAATTTTTTTTTCCCCTTTTCACTTTCATTCGATCGCAGATTCCTGCCTGCCGCTGAAGCCCTGCAAACCGGAAGTCCACAGTAGTAAAAAAATTTGAATCCCACCACTGCCCTCACCCCCAGAGAAGACACACGTGCCTCAAAGAAGCATGATCAAACAATGAGGGAGAAAAAAAATGGATTTTTCAGGGTTAATAGCAGTAGGGATGAGTGGAAGTCATGTGTCATATGTTCCAGGTGTGAGGCAATGATGAGTGTTAGGATGTCTCGACTATGTAGATCTGCCCTGCACTTGGAAACACATTAATCATGGATCTGGCTCTATTTGCAGATGTGTTGTACCTAAGTATTTGGAACTGGAAAAGCAGCACCCAGATAGTCCTTGACTTACGGCCACAATTGATCCCAGCATTTCTGTTGCTAAGTGAGACATTTGTTCAGTGGGTTTGGCCCCATTTTATAAACTTTGTTGCCACAATTGTTAAGTGAATCATTTTCGGAGTTAAGTAAGTTGTTATTGAAAATGAGATTTTTGTATTTTTTGTTTTTAAAGAATAAAAATTAAAACAAAAATTAATAAGCTTGTTGTTAAGTGACTCTAACTTCCCCCTTGACTTCGCTTGTGAGAAGGCCGCGAAAGGGGATCATATGAGCCCAGGACACTGCAAGCGTCATAAGTATGAGTCAGTTGTCATGCATTTGAATTTTGATCATGAGACCATAGTGATGTTGCAGCGGTTGTATCAAACAGCCCTAAGTCACTCTTTTCATTGCTGTTGTAACTTTGAAGGGCCATTAAATAATCATCTTCTTCTAATGACCCCATAATCTCTTGCAGGGTGGAGTCTCGGCAACTGAATGGAGCTAGTGGAGTATTTACTGGCCAGATGCCATTCTTGTTGTCAATGTGGAGTTTTGTTCAACAGATGTATACTCACTGTGCCCAGACAGAGAAAGATCTTCCTCTACCTAGGACTGAACTCACAGCCTCCTGATTGTGAGGTGAAGGCTCCACCTCTAGGCCCCTGCACCACTTCAAAGGGCCAATAAATGAATGGGTTGTAATTTGAGGACTACCTGTATGTATATATTAACACACCTTCCTGTCAATACCCAGAAATTAGGTACAGGCTTTCCCAGGCTGGCTTTTGAAAAGCATTGGCTTAACTTATGTGCTTTTACACCTCTGTTACTTGGATCCCCAATTCTTTCAGATGGGATTAAATAAATAAATTACACAAATTACTTTGGCTTTCCTGAAGTATAGCTTTTAATAAACAACCAATTTCCCATGGATGTGTTGTTAAATTGTCAAGCTTTTCAATTGAGCCTAATATACTTGTGGGCTAATGTTTTTTTTTTTTTTTTGTGAAAAGAAAACAAAACAAAGAATACTTTCTGACATCCTCTCATTGTTTTTCTTTTTCAATTCTACAGAATTGTACAGCGGTTATTTGTTTGGGCTGAAAGCAAAATGTTTGGGATTAATGGGCAATGCCTCACCACCCAACTTAATGAGGATTTAGAGGGCAATTCTAAATTGAGAATTTCCAATTAATTACTACGGGAGTCTCACCAGTCTTTTTTCCTGCTACAGTAATGTTTTTTTCTTCTTCAAATAGGATAATGGTTTTTGCGAGATCTTGATGTTGCACAAGTAGTCCTAGAGTTACAACAGTTCATTTAGTTACCATTCAAAGTTACAATGGCAGTGAAAAAAGTGACTTATGTCTATTTTGTCACCATGACCCATGGTGGCACAGTGGTTAGAGTGCAGTATTGCAGACTCACTGCCGGCTGCCTGCAGTTTGGCAGTTCAAATCTCCACAGGCTCAAGGTTGACTCATCCTTCTGTGGTTGGTAAAACGAGGACCCAGATTGTTGAGGGCAATATGCTGACTCTATAAACCGCTTAGAGAGAGCAGTAAAGTAGTATATAAGTCTAAGTACTATTGCTATTGCTATTTTTTCATGCTTATGATTGTTGCAGCATCCCTGTACTCATGCAATCAAAATTCAAATATTTGGCAACTGACTCACTTTTATGATGGTTACAATGTTATGGGGTTATATGATCCCCTCTGTGACCTTCTGACAAGCTAAGTCAATGGAGAAGCCAGATTCATTTAACAACAGTGTCAGTAACATAACCACTGCAGTGATTCACATAATAACGATGTTAAGCAAGGTCCTAAAATGGGACAAAATGCACTCAACAAATGTGTCACTTCGCTACAGAAATTTTTGGGCTCAATGGTGGCCATAAGTCAAGGACTATCTATACTTTCTCTGTCTACTGAATAATTCGGTGGGCAAAAACACTGCCTTGTAAAAGGTTATATGGCTTCCATCTTTTTAGAAGGAGGATGACTTCCTTCCCTTCCTCATTCATTCTGAAAGCTGCCATTACACCGTTTAGATAAATATTTGGACCAGTTTCTTCAAAGAAATGTTTTATTTCCCAATTCCTCCTGATGTGTAAAACAGTCATTATATTTAAATTTGTTACGGCCATTCGTTGCAACGGACTCTGAATGGCTTTGGGAATAAGAGATTATGTTGCACTAAGGTTTTTTTGATGCTCACATTTCTCCTTGTTAGAATTTAAAATGGAGTCATTTTACGACGTAGGAGTAGTGCAAGGGATGCAATCTGGAATCCTGAATGGGCACCTTGTGACATGCCGTAAATTTCCCCCACAAAATTAACTTCTGTTGGGGAAAGCTGACATGCAATTATGAATTCCGATTTTGAAAAGAAGATTAGTTCCCTCTGGAAAGTTGTGATGATGCATTAATTGACGGATCAGCAAGTCCTTGGAGGTGGGGCGAAATCTGATTGACATTGCCAGCATGACTTCCGTGCAATTGTTTTTATCAATATAAGGATCCTTTCTGCTTCCTAAGGCAATCATGACAATATTTGGCAATTAAGTACCAGTTAACAAGCTCTTTAGAGCTGTGGTGCACTCTTATTAATTAAACCTTGTGACTCCCTTATGCTTGACACTGGATGGGTATTTCATCTACCATGAAAAAGCTATGGATGAACCTCAGGTTTCATCTCTACTGGAGGTATATGATAAGAATGCAGGAACCCATCTTGAGGCTGCATAGAGAGCCAGTGATTTAAGACTGGGTAAAACTGTTCAGTTTCTTTACTTTATAGGCCATGCCCTTTGGTTGTATTGATGCATGCATTTGCTGAACTTCTGTTAGAAAAGAGGGGGATAATCTAGTTTCCAAAGCACCTGAAGGCAACACAAGAAACAGTGGGTGGAAACTAATCAAGGAGAGAAGCAACCTAGAACTAAGGAGATAAATTTCCTGACAGTCAGAACAATTAAGAAATGGAATGCCTTGCCTTCAGAAATTGTGGGTGGTCCACAGTGGTGGGATACAATTTTTTTTTTTACTACTGGTTCTGTGGATATGGCTTGGTGGGCATGGCAGGGGAAGGATACTTTAAAATCTTCTTTCCCTCCCCACTCTTGGGGGAAGGTTACTACAAATCCCCATTCCCTCTCCTCCCCACTAACCTGCTTTTCAACTCCATTCTCCTGTGCAGGGCAACCAAAGAAGACCTAGCCAATCAGCTGGGACTTGGGAGGCAGAAAATAGATGGGGGCGGGACCAGTCAGAGGTGGTAATTGCTGGTTCTCTGAACTAATCAAAATTTCCGTACCGATTCTCCAGAACCTCTGTGCTCCATCATTGGAGGCTTTGAAGAGGAGACTGAACAGCTATTAGTCTGAAATGGTCTCTTGCTAGAACAGGGGGTTGGACTAGAAAAGCATCAAGGTCCTTTCCAACTCTGTTATTCTGTTAAAATATCCTCATGTGTTGAAGCACACCCCTAATAATACAGAAAGTAATGCACTTTTCATAATTTCTGGAAAACATGATCTGGAACTGATATTCTGTAAATGTTCAGCCCCAAAACATGGCTGGCTCTGAATTAAAATGGAGGAACGGAAGGAGGCTCAACTCACTTAAGCCCATGTCACACTGAACCAAGGGATGCAAAGAGGATGTAAAACGGACAAAAAACCTTGCCGTCCGTTCGAAAACGCGATGTACTCACTGCCTCCGTTTTGCTTCCTCTCTATCCGTCCAGCATCCGTTTATTGACGTTTCATCCGCTCCGAAAGTTTTGGGCTGCCTAAAACTTTTGCGCGGAAAATGTATCCAGTTCGTCCGTTCTGCATCCGCTACACATCCGTTACGCATCCGCTATATCCGCTAGGCATCCGCTGCGCATTCGCGCAACTCGCATCCGCCCGGACGCAGGGAGGAAGTGGAACGGATGCCTAGCGGATGCCTAGCGGATGCCTAGCGGAAACAAAGCATGTAAAATGGAAAAAACGTTCGCAGAGGGGACCTATCTCGGATATTAAGGATGCCTAGAGGATGCCTAGAGGATGCCTAGAGGATGCCTAGAGG
>BLBF01000059.1:7764116-7777388 GCA_015471245.1 Laticauda colubrina | reverse complement strand
AGGATGCCTAGAGGATGCCTAGAGGATGCCTAGAGGATGCCTAGAGGATACAAAGGGACACCTATACTGCCCATAAAAAGGGGGAGCAACTCATCTGCATCTCACTTTCAGAACAGCAGCCTAGCTGTGCAGACCTCTGCAGCCTTCATCTGACTCTTCCTCTTCCACAGCATCCAGTCATGTCCACCGTGGATTGTGACAAAGTCCTTTCGGCAGCCATCATCCTTCTGCAACAGTGCGAAACCATCTACAGGCTTTGTGAACTCTACTACGGGAAGAAAAGAAGCCACCCAAAAAAAGTCTGGGTCCAAAGATGGTTCACCAGAAGAGCAGAGGACAGACTGTACAACAAGCTGATGGTGGAGCTCAGGAGTGAAGACACTCGGGCATTCCAGAACTTCATGAGGATGCCTCCAGCCATGTTTGACGAAGTTGTGCAGTGCCTGACACCCAGGTTGACCAAGGCAAACACCAACTTCCGGCCCAGCCTAGAACCTGGGCTCAAGGTGGCACTCATTCTGCGCCACCTGGCCTCAGGGACCACATAAAGCAGCAAGCAGTACAGCTGGAGGGTGCCACACAACACCATCAGCATTGTGGTCAGAGAAGTGGTGCAGGCCATCATCGAAGAATACATGGAGGAGCTCCTCCAGTGCCCCTCCACTGAAGAAGGATGGAAGAAAGTTGCAGAGCAGTGGTATCAGAGGTGGAATTTCCCCCACACCGTTGGAGCCATAGATGGCAAGCACGTGGCCTGCAAAAGTGCCAGCCAAGTCGGGGTCCACTTATCACAACTACAAGGGCTTCTTCAGCATCATCCTCTTCGCTATGGTCGATGCTGACCACAAGTTCATATACATCGATGCTTCAGGCAACGGCTCATCTTCAGATGCCCAGGTATACAACGCCAGTCACCTCAAGGAGGGGCTGGAACGCAACCTCATGGTGGGCTTCCCAGATCCAGACCCCCTGCCCAACGACACGTAAGATGTGCCCTACTTCATTGTGGGGGATGACGCATTCTCCCTCACAACCTACCTAATGAAGCCCTACACCTCCAATTACCTCACCCGTGAAGAGAGGATCTTCAACTACAGGCTGTCCAGGGCAAGGCGGGTGGTGGAGAACGCCTTTGGCATCCTGGCCAACAGGTTCCAGGTACTTCTCATCACCATGCAGCATAGCCCAGAGACCATGAGGAGGATCGTGGAAGCTTGCTGCATCCTGCACAATCTCATGCGCACCCACTACCCAGTCTTGCAGAACAGGCTTGTGGACCTCCAACAAGGCAATGGGGACATGGAGCCTGGGGAATGGAGGCAAGGGCGAAACCTGATAGACACTGAGGATGTGCCAGGCCCCAACAGAGCCTCACGTGAGGCGAAGAAGCAGCGCAACCTCCTGAAACACTGGTGCAACTCCCCAACTGGAGCAGTGGAGTGGCAAGACAGGATGATAGATGCTTAATGGATGCTTCCTTCAGCCTGTATCATCACACGGATGAGATTGGGCCATGTATGTTTGGTTGGGCTACAATGAACAGGGTGTTTAATAAAGAGTTGTGTTTATGTTGACATGTGTGGATGATTGATTATATCGTTATTGATGATAAAGGGCCATAGGTGTGGCACCTGGGAGGGTGGACCATACAGTCCCACTATGCTTGCACTGGAGGTTTATCTATCCCACAGCTATTACCCATCCCAAAGGTATCCCTGCCCATCCCACAGCTATCCCTGCCCATCCCACAACTATCTTAACCCATCCCACAAGCATGCAAAGGCTTAAACCATTTCTAAAAGTTTCCACCAAGACTTTATTAAAAAAAAGAAATGAAGCAAGTGTGTGAATCAAAAATAGACTTTATTAACAACAAGCTTTAAGACAAAAATGAGTCTCTGGCACTCCTCTTGGTCTCTCAGTCTCAGGGGTGAAGGGTGCAGGTGCTGTGGTGGTGGCTGGTGCTGGAGTGCTTGTCATCAGCTCCTCCAAAAGCAGAAGCAGCAGAAGCCCCAACCCCAGAAGAGCGAGCCCCTGCTGCAGAAGCCCCAGCAGAACCAGAGTGAGGGCCAGGGGACGGGATGGTAGCCCTGTCCCTCTTGCAAGGGCTGGCAGCAGATGGCTGAGGCTTGCTGTGCTTCAGCATGGTTGTGGGGTTGCTGGCTGGCAGCAAGGCTTGCAGGCAGACATGCATGCAGGGCAGGCAAGGCAGCCAATCCTTCCGGCAGCAGGTCTTTCCTCTGAATGGCGACCTGCTTCCGAGCTGCTTCCGTTACATCCACGGGGCTGATGCAATGCATCCTCCCCGCATGCGCAATTAACGCCAGGCATCCGCTGTGCATTCGCTGTGCATCCGCTGTGCATCCGCTGTGCATCTGCTGTGCATCCGCTGTGCATCCGCTGTGCATCCATTCTGCATCCGCTGTATCCGTTCTGCGTCCGCTTTGCTGCGGCTCCCCGGAAGCCCAGCGGTTGCGCCATCCGCTCCCATCCGCTTCCATCCGCTGGGCTTCCGTTCCGCATCCGTTCCGCATCCGCTTTGCATCCGCCCTGCCTCCTCCCCACGTCCGTATTATCCGCTCCGGTTATGCAAATTTTTGCCCCTTTTGAGAGCGGATAACAATGGATGGAACATTTTGCTCATCCGCTGTGTCCTTTTTGCATCCGTTGGCCAGTGTGACATGGGCTTTAAAATGATGAACTGAATCATGGGGTCCTTGGTGGTCTTTGAGTTTGGTGGGTTTCTTGCAGAGGTTTCATTTCCAAACGAGGTAACATCCTCAGTGTGCTGATTGTAGGAGATGAGAACAAACTGAGCATGAGGGTGGGGTCAAATGCATCATCAGTCTGGAGTCCCTAGGCCAATGAAAGAGACCTAAGTCCAGCCCTCATTGACTCTTATCTGGCACCAATTTGCCTTGATCGTGAGTAGATCAGATTCTTCTGTATAGAGTGGAGCGTGGAGCATGGAGGATGGAGAGGAGTGGAGTGGGGTAGGGTAGGATAAGACAGGACAGGACTGGACAAGACAGAATGGAACAGAACAGAACAGAACAGAATAGAATAGAATAGAATAGAATAGAATTCTTTGTTGGCCAAGTGTGTTTGGACACACAAGGAATTTGTCTTCGGTGCATATGCTCTCACCATACATACAAGCTATAAGTGATAAATCATGATCATAGTCATCATAAAAATACTGTACATTCATCGTAAATCATAAGATATAATAGTGATAGAATCAACATAAATTATATTAGGAAACTAAATAAAACAATATTAATCATAAAGATACAAGAAAAAAAGTTATAATCACAAATAGAAAAAGATAGGTAATAGGAAAAATGAGAAGAATAATATTAATACAGTCTTACGAAATAGTTTGATGGTATCATGGGAATTTATTTTATTTTGTCAAGCAATTATAAGATAACAGGTATAAGTATAAACATAGTTATGAATACATGAAATGGATACATATAAGAAAAATAAAAAGAAACAATAGGACAGGGACAGTAGGCACATTGGTGCGCTTATGCATGTCCCCTACAGACCTCTTAGGAAAGGGGTGAGGTCAACAGTAGACAGTCTAAGGTTAAAGTTTTTGGGGTTTGGGGAAGAAACCGCAGAGTCCGGTAGAGTATTCCAGATGTTGACCACTCTATTGCATGCGGGAAAAACTGTCTTTGTGTCTAGTTGTTCTGGTGTGCAGCGCCCTGTAGCATTACATGGAATAAAATTGTAGTGCTTTTTGAACTCTATCTTGGTTCTTGGTTTCTTGCATAAGAAATTGATAATGTTGCCCAATTTGATCCTGAAGTATTTGCAAGAATACAACCACGCTCAGAGAGCACCAAGGACTACTAATGTTCTCTTTTATCAGATTAATTGAATACATACATCATCAGAAAACTTCCCAAATTCTTGGGGTCTTCTTCAGAGTGCTAAGCAAAAGCAAGTTCTCTTTATTGGCTAAGTTCAACTTCATTTCTTTTAATACAGAATGATAGTTTCTTTAATAGAGTGAAGATTAGAACAGGGTTTCCTTTTCTATGTCAGCTGGAGTTGCCATTTTTTCTTGGATTTCTTGGAAGCCCTTTGCATGTTTGCAATTTTGGATTTCACAGGCATCATCATTTTTGGTAAACCCATTGCCAGTTTTGGAAGTGCAGTCAGGTGTGGGCTGCCAAAAATAAATTTGGAGGCTGTAGAAATTCCTTTTCTACCATGGCACAAGAGCAAAGCAGCAGATTCTTCCCCATACTAAGAGAATTAAGTGGTTTCTAAGTGGTCAGATATTCCTATTTACTGGAGAGCACGGTTGTTTTCCCCATACTATCAGATGTAAATTCTACTATCAGTTCCCGATTGAAAGAGAAAGAGGTTGATGCATATTCCAAGGACTATTAGAATCACATTTTCATTCTGGTCCATCTGACTTCAAGTCTCCATCCAACCCTGATGTGAGCTGCTGCCCAACTCTGACAGCCCAGAGCTTCTTCTGTGCCTTTGTGAAGGTCAGTATCATTGTCTGAAGTGAGGCCGGTAAGAGCAATGCATGATGCACAGTGTCAGCCATGAAGGAAATAGCACATAAAAGAGTTATCTCTCACTCCTCTCTCTCTATTTTTTTTTCTTTTTGGTGTGGCGCAGAAACAGGGCCCAGTGTTCATTTAGTATTCATAAAGTCCTGCTATTGAAATATTTTTAAATTCTGCAGAGGAATACTTGAAGGAGCAGTCAAATACTCATTTCTTCTGGGATCTTCATCTGCTTGACGGGGTGGGAGATCATGAAGGCTGTATCCTCCATCTTTTTCTTCTTCCATACCTCTTAACATGCTAATCTTCTTCAGTGCAGTCCTGACCCACAGATTAGGAGTTTGACAACCAGCTCAGTGGGAGGATTCAGGATCCTGAAATATCTCCCTTGCTGTTCTGGATAGAATAGTTCCAGGTAAGACGGGTATTTAATTATGCAGACAACTGCATGCATCATTGATGGAGGACAGCAACAAGAATGGGCGCTCAAAGCATTGGCTTCATTTGAATATACTTTACATGAACATGGCAGGTGCCCAGCTCCAGTTGGTGGCCATGTGCTTATGCTACAATATTTTTATTCTGAAATGTACAAAACATAAGAGCTCTTTTGTAAAAAACAAAACAAAAAACCTCTTGAAAGCACCGATGAATAAATACTTGAGTTTCTATTTATTTTGCTTTCACGGCTTTCACACTTTTCCCAATATATTTCATTTTGTGTCTGCATGTGTATATTTATGTGTCTCTATGTTTCCTTCTGTAGCCATAGGAGTGAAAAACCTGAGGTTTTAAATCATCTCCTCCAAATGTGCACCAAATGAAATTCAAAATTCTCAAATTCTGATATTTTTAATAGTCTGATTAGGAATGGGGTTTCAAATGGCCAGATGGTAGGATTTGTTGTTACAAAGAGAAATATTTTGTCTTAGTGTGTTAGCACTGATCATCAGATTGAAAAATTGACTTATTCAGACCTTTTTCTTGCATTCTTTTTTCTGACATGTTAGTGGGATTGTATTAAAGCAGTTGTCTAATTTTATTTTTAAAAATGGGCTTTTATTGATTAAACTGCTATGAGGTCACAGGCCGGCCAGCTAAGACATACTGGAATATTTCAGGTGAGAGAGGGATGAATTGGGTCTAAAAACAAGCAGGAAGACATAGAAGTATGCATTTCAAGGAAATGATCCACAGAACTGGAAGAGATAAAAATCAAATCAAAACAGTTGGCATTACATGGACAGATCAGTTGACATCACACGGACAGATCAGTTGGCATCATATGGACAGATCAGTTGGCATCACATGGACAGATTAGTTGGCATCACATGGATAGATCAGTTGGCATTACATGAACAGATCAATTTTCATTACATGGACAGATCAAGCAGAATCTACAAGGACAGATCAAGCAGGCCAAGGGAAGTCAAAACAGCCCAACAAGAATTGCTCAAAGCAGTTTCTGGCCTTTGAGTAAGGAGATGGAACAAAGGATCGGTCTAGAAGAGTTTGAAATAAAAAGGCAAAGATTGAAAACTGGCATGACAGCTGGCTATAAAGTATAAAAACAGCTTTCATACTGAAATTCCAACAGCTTGGAAGCCTTCGCATTGGTGTTGTTATGGGTCCTTCCTACTAAGAGTATACATTGCTTTCTATATTGTGAGCAAATGGTAAAAGAAATCTGGGAGCCAAGATGCCTGTGGAGTAAAACATGTTATTTGTGCAAGTTTGAAAGCTTTCTTGAAACTTCTGACTTCTCCAGTGCTAACAAGCTCAAAAGATCAATGCAGAGAAACAAGTTTGCTCAACAACAAGATGGCTCCTCTTAAGACTCCCTCATTTGGAAAAGGCAGATGCTTGAGAAAAATACATCATATTCTCATTAATCAGATTTTTCTTTCAGACTGTACAGTTTTCCTTAACTTCCTTGCCACTGGGTGCAAGATCAACTGCCTGTTAACTTTTCTCTCTATCTTCTCTTCCCATACATTGAATGACTATTTTATTGTGCCAACATTGGCTTCCATCCAACTTGCTCTTCTGACCTCCAATGAGGCTGTCTTCAAGAGAAAATATGGGTTTACAAGTTTCTGGAGGACGTGGTGGTGTTTTTATTGTTTGGTTTCAAATCAATGAATGAAAAGAGTAGCAAGATCTGAAAGGAGAATTTGAATGATTTCGGAGGCTGAGAAGTTGAAGATGACTGCAGTCAATCCAGTTAACTTTCCATCCTGCTATTACCTTAAACGAGGATCATCTTGAAAACATGAAGTAATGGCGTGAGGCCACGTGGCCCATTAGATCTTGCAATTTTTATTGTGCACTTGATTTCACTTGTCCTCTCTGGCAAATGATGATCAGAGGGGGCAGTACAAGCAAAGAGGCTCAACAACAATCAGTAGGAACATACAGAGGTGGTATTTAGCAGGTTCTCAGCAGTTCTGGAGAACCGTTAGTGGAAATTTTAAGTAGTTTGGAGAACTGGCAAATACTTCTGACTGGCCCCATCCCCCTCTATTCTCTGCCTCCCAAGTTCCAGCTGATTGGCTGGGTCTTCTTTGTTGTCCCACATAGGAGAACAGAGCTGCAAAGCAGTTTAGCGGGGTTGGGAGGGAATGGGGATTGTACAATATGGTTCCCCTGAAGTGGGGTAGAAATGGGAATTTTACAGTATCCTTCCCCTGCCACACCTACCAAGCCATGCCTTGCCCACCATGCCATGCCCACCAAGCCACACCATGCCCATCAAGCCATGCCCACAGAACCAGTGGTACAAAAATTTGAATAACATCACTGCACGTGGCCATTAGATCTTTGCAATTTTTATTGTGCATTTGATTGCACTTGTCCTCTCTGGCAAATGATGATCAGAGAGGGCAGTATAAGCAAAGAGGCTCAACAACAATCAGTAGCAACATAATGCTTTATTTTTCATTTTAGAATTGCTGAAGGTAAACTGTCAACAGCCTTCGTTCTTTGTAACTTTGGGGAGGGGAAAACTCTGCGGTTCAAGTCCCCACCACGACCACCTAAAGAGAAAAGATGACTTATAATTACAGCAGCCATTAAAAGTGATTAATGATAGCAAAAGAACTTCCAGCAAATTTTAAAGCAATTAAATACTAATTAATTCATTCACGTTGCTGAGCCGCATATTTGCTTTACTAGTGGCATTTATGACTTCTACCTAATGCATAATTTGAAAATATTGAAATGCAGCAGGTTATTTTCAGAGAGATTCCTAACCCTGAGTAAACACAAACAGTGGCTGATTTGTTTATCTTATGATGCTAATTGGCAGTTTATTAATACTGTATATTTTGATGAACATTTTCCCTATTGTGAGCTACTTTTACAGGGCAAGATGGAAGTGACGATTGAACAATGAGGTTGATCTGGGTTGTCAGGTTGATCCCACTTTGGATTATTATTATTAGGAGGATTTCACTCATGCCTGCAGCAGGATTTGTCCTCATTTTTTAAGAGACTTTAAGAAAAAGGTTAAGAGCATAGAAAGTTATACTGCTTGCACCCATCCTGTTTGCAACTATGATAATTTATTAAATTTGTATACCACCCACTTTTCAATGACTCAGTTGTTCATAACAACCAACAAAATTGCCATAAAATATTCAAGATGAAAGTTGGCAAGCATGTTGGAGCAAAGGATCTCACTCTCCATTGCTCAAGGCATGAATGAAGAGCCAAGTCCTCATGGCTCTTCTAAGTAACAGCAGAGCATGGGACCTGCTGGATCTTGAGGGAATCTCATCCCAACCAGCAGATTAGAGATGGTACACTTGTGGAGGGCTTATCAGAAACAGCACATTTTTCTTGGGTTTCCTTTGGATTCTCCCTCCCTTGATAGAGGATATTATCATTTGATACTTTCCTTTCCTCCCCTGCTCATATTATGGTTTCTTTCCAGTTGCTTTTCATGCCCAATTTGCTGTTTGAAGGAACAGATATTCTGATTAAATTAAGACAGACACTCAAACAGCTGGCCTGCCAAACTAGGTTTTTATTAAAAATAATATTGTTTACAAAGCTTTCATTCTTTTAATGAAGAAAATAAAATGACTGTATTCTATCCAAGCAAAGCTAGCAGGTTTGCTTCATGTGAGATGAAAAATAAACAAACTAGAAGAAACATTAATATGAATTGTACAGAGTGGGCAACGATTACTGCTTTATGCATCTCCATAAGAATTACTTCTCTTATGACTATCCCCCCCTTTCAACTATACACTAAAACGTTGAGTATGAAGGTGCCAACCTGCTGAGATAGTCCAGATATCAAGTACCAAACCATGTGTATTAACACTATATTTATTGTAAGCTTATAGTAATAGAATATTGGAAGTATGAAAGTATCTCTCCCCTCCTTTCCTATTCTTCCCCCACTAGGTTTTTGCACTAGTGTCAGAAGCACCAGATGCTTCCAGGTTGAAAGGATTAGATGGTGACATCACTCTTGCTTGGGGGATTCTCATTTGGGAGGCTCCTTTTACATCTCCAGCAGGAGCTGGAATGAAGAACGAGAGCTCGACCCCACCCCATGGCAATTCTTGGTCTCCAGCGCTGGCTTGCTAACCTCTTGCCCAGAGTTCCAAACACTTGAGCCACCTTGTTCCATCCCCCAACAGGTGATTGTTACCTGTATAATTGGATGTCAAGCTGCTTGATGGTAAAGGATCAAGTGAAGTGAGAGTGAACCAAGAAGTAGATGGGACAAAGGTCTCCTTATAAATAGGCATACAAATAAACATAATTAAAAAAAGGGGGGGGGGTGTAATGGCTGAGCAGTTAAAGACACTGACCTTGTCAGCTGGAAAGCTGACAGCTAGGGTTTGAGATCTGAATGCCTCACGATGGGGTGAGCTCCCATTCCTTGCTCCAGCTCCTGCTCACCCAGCAGTTTGAAAGCATGCAAATGCAAGTATATAATTAGATACTATTTTGGTGAGAAGGTAATGGCATTCTGTGCAGCTCCACATATAGTCATGCTGGCCACATGACCATGGAAGTGTCTTCAGACAACGCTGGCTTCCTCTGCAAGGAGATTACTCTGCTAAACAAATAATTCCCTCAACACTGTCCAACAATTTACTAAGTCTGCATTACTATTACTATTAATCCTCCCATCCTTTCTTTCCCCCATCTCCTCCCATTTGTGACTATATGACTGTAACCTTGTCGCTTGTATCCTCACGATCTTTATTGACTGCTTCCTAGTATTATTTGATTACTTATTGTACCCTATGACAATCATTAAGTATTGTACCTGAAGATTCTTGACTCTTGACAAATGTATATTTTCTTTTATGTACACTGAGAGCATATGCATCAAGACAGATTCTTTGTGTGTCCAATGACACTTGGCCAATAATGAATTCTATAGGCACCGTTCTGTAGAGTTGGAGTCAACTAGACAGGGGGAAACCTTTACCTTTATCAGTAAAAACTACTTTTTTTTAAAAAAAAAAAGGAAAGGTGCAAGCTATGTAAATAGCTCAGAAAGAAAAAAAACAGCAAGCATTCAGCAATGGGGCAGCGAGGCTGTCAGAAAAGTAACGAAATATGTTGTGTATTGTTGAAGAATTCAAGTTTCTTATCATGAGGTAGCATCTCTCCCCTATTCCTTAGAGCAGCTGGACGCTCCTGCCATGTTAAGTTTTGTATCTTTCCATCTAGACAACACAGTTTTCTGTGCTTTTTCAGTGCATCCGAGCAGGAGTACAGAATCTGACATACACCAAAAGTTATCAAACTACATCTCCCAGCAGTCTCCGCCAGCATAAAAATGGAATCAGATACCTGCACTCTTCCAGTGTTTGGAGAGTTACAGTACACGTTCCCATCCCTATCATAGTACTTCAGAACACAAAGCCTGTTTCAGCCTAAAGGGTTATGATGTGTGCAATGCTTCAGAACTTGAGGGATAAGTTGTATGGAATACTAGCCTGGTAGTTGGCAGGCTAAACTTAGAATCTGCTTTGTACTTTTTTTCTACTCAACAGAATTGACTGCATTGGAAACCCGTGTCTCCTGCTGTTTTGGGACAAAAGGAAACCACAATGCAGGGGATTTTTGTGTGTGTGTGATCCTGAAGATATAAAACAGGAAATTGGAGAGCCAGATGTAGACTATGGTTTTCAATTTTTAACACCTACAGAAATTAAATAAAGCAAACCTTCCTCCCCCCTCAACCTTTAGCCTTATCATTCTGGAGAACTCTGAACCTTAAATGTTAATTTCTTTTAAACAGTTAAAAGTAGAGGTTAAGCAGGTAGACATGTACTCCAGTTTCTTTTTTAACTTTAAATCCTGGTCTCTTTTTTTCCCCTATTGTTTCATCTGTTGGCATGACTGCTATTCCCCATAACTGCAAGGCAACAACTGAAAGGGGTTTTTTTTTTTAAAAGACATGACAAATAGCTCGAATAAAAGAGTTTAATTTGCAAGAGGATTATATACTTCTGCTATTCAGTCTACCAGATTCAAGTGGAGGAAGCAAGGTCTCACTGCATTCAGCTTCAGTAATGATATATTTTGAAGCTGGATACACTACATTATAAATCATGCAAATGTAGCGAATGGGATATTTTGTCTTTAAGTTTTATGCAAGGTGGTTGCTGAGCCAAGGACAAAATGTTGCATTGTTGTTTCCAGATGAAAATGCATATTGCACTAAGCACGTGTGCATGTGTGGATACATTGTTTGAATCTAGCCCCAGTGGTGTTCAAGCCATGGGTTTCAAACCATATGGAGCTTGTAAACCATCCCTTTATAATATCAACCAGATCATCCTTGTGTGAATCAGTGGTGGTATTCTACCGGTTTGGCCCAGTTCAAACAAACTGGTCGTAAAAAATGCTACTGATTTAGCTGAACCAGTATTTCTGATGATCCGCTGGGTGACGATCAGGAGTGCTGCATAATTTAGATTAGCAAGAAAGCAGAAAATCGTAAGATTTCTTGCTTTCTGGCTAATCTAAATTGTGCTGCACAGCTGATCTCCCCTTCGCTGTTGTACTTACCTCGGAAGGCTTCAAAATGCTTCTTTTTTCAGTGCCCAGAAGGCTTCCCTGAGGCCTAGTAGGCAAAAAAAAAAAAAAACAGAATGTGGGGAGGGAGGGTGCTGTGAAAGGGAAAAAAAATCACATAGCCATGCCCACCCAGTCACCGGACCACCTGGCCATGCCCACCTAGCACGTAGTAAAAAAAATTGAATCTCACCACTGGTGGGCTCCTGTTACTTCCTCCAGCTCCTGCCTGCCTAGCAGTTTGAAAGCACGCAAACACAAGTAGATAAATAGGTATCACTGCGGCGGGAAGGTAATAACATTCTGTGTGCCTTGGTATATAGTCATGCTGGCCACATGTAAATGTTTTCAGACAATGATGGCTTCCTTGGCTAAGAAATGGAGATGAGTAGAGAACTGGACACAACTGGATAGGGGAAAGAAATCCTAACCTTTACCTTTTTCTAACAAGCAGAAGGAACAAGTGCAGACAAATCCTAAGGTGATGTGATCCTACCCTCTGCAGAAAATCCCTGTGTGACCATTTGATTCCTGTAAACCGGACAGGAGGAGATTTTTACATGCAAGATTGACAGCTGGGTTTAGCTAACAATTGAATGGAATGACTTTCCCCGAGGAGGATGGAACAGTTTATTTTATTTAAATCTAAATGAAAATGAGCTGGCTGGTGGTTCTCCCATTTCTAATGAATTATGGGAACTCAGTCTGATCTTCAACTGAGCCAGCAAAGCTTTCTGGATTTCAGGCTCTGGAAGTAGTTCCTGGACCTGGAAAACCTTTAAGTGAGGCAGGATCAGTTGATTCTGTTGAGATTAGTTTATAATCACACAATTATAAATGCCCCGATCTGATGGGTGTCATAAAAGGAGAAAAAAGAATTATAAAAATGCAGGCATGGGAGCAGGTATGTAACAGATAATATCTCTAGTGCTCAATTATCTAAAGGCCTGAAAATAGTTTTATGTAGCTTGCTCAACGAGAGCAGGGAAGAGGACAATATTAATCTTGGTGGAAGAGAGGTGCATAGATGCTAGAAAAAAACAACAACCTCAAAACCTCCACAAATACCAAATTGGGGGCATTTCCAGTGAGAGCACACTGGGTAGAAAAAATTGTTCTTCTTGCAGTCTTCACAGAATGTCCTGAATATAGGAGGTCCTCATTTAGTGACTGCTTCATTTAGCAATTGTTTGCAATTATGAGGGTGATCAAAAAAAGTTACATTTTCAACCAATCCTTGCATTTATGAGCTGCATTTACGAGCAAAGCTGTGGTCAGATCATAAGTTGTGGTTTCACTCAGCAATTATTTCATTTAACCAAGTTGTTGGTCCCCATTGTGGCCACTATGCCTCTACATATATGTGTGTATTTGGTTTCTGTGGTGTGGATGGGGATGGGGATGGATAAGTAGGTAGGTAGGAGTAGGGATGGGGATAGATCGATCAATAGATAATAGATAGATAGGTGTAGGTATGGGTATAGATAAATATAGATAGATAATAGAGAGAGAGAGACGACAGATATAGAGATAGAGATAGATAGACAGACAGAAAAATATATAGATATGAGGTAGATATAGATAGACAGCTTTAGAGATAGATAGATAGATAGATAGATAGATAGATAGATAGACAGACAGACAGACAGACAGACAGACAGACAGACAGACAGACAGA
>BLBF01000059.1:7740706-7764106 GCA_015471245.1 Laticauda colubrina | reverse complement strand
AGACAGACAGACAGACAGACAGACAGACAGACAGACAGACAGACAGACAGACAGATAGATAATATGAGATCAGAGATCTTCAAACTTTTTAAGCAAGGGGCCAATTCATGGTCCCTTGGACTGCTGGGGGACAGGACAGGCTGGGTGGGCATGGCTAGGTGGTCATGTGACTGGGTGGGCATGACTAGGTGATCATATGTGTCCGTTTTTGGCCAGCAGAGTGGTACTGAAGGCCAAAAACAGAACATGCAGAGGCCTTGGGAGGCCAAAAACAGGTCCATTTTTCCCTCCCCAGCCTCCAGAAGGTGGATGTGGGCCAGAATATAGGCAGGGCGATGTGGGCGGAACAGCGTCATGGTCCCATGTGGGCCAGATTAATGGCTTCAGTGGGCCATATCCGGCCTGCACGCCATAGTTTGAGGACCCCTGAGAGAGAGAGAGAGAGAGAGGCAGATGGACTGATAGATAGATATAGACAGGAAGACAGAGACAAACAGATGTGTATCATGCATCTATGTATGTATATGTATGTGTATAGTTTATCCAGATGATGAATAAATATGAATATGTATACAAAGTGTATGTTCATATTCAAAAAAGGAGGGAAACTGTATCCATTAAGACAGGGAAATTTGCACAGGAAGGTGCCAGTCCTTCAAGCATCTTCCCTCCCCGTATATCACAGGACCTCAGGGAATAGTGTTCCATGCTGGATTGCCAGCAAATCTTGTGTACTGAATTTTAAAGTCACTTTAACATTTGATTCGGGTGATTTATAGCTGCATTCCAGTCTTGGAGGCAGATGGTTCCCTGGAGCCTTCTACCAGGAGTTGTTGCTTATATTTGTCCCAAGAGGATGTGATGTGGCCCTTATCTTGCTTTGAAATCTTACACAGTGATTAGTGATAATTTAGCCGGTGGTGCTGATACGTTGCCTTGTCTGTAGCTCTCAGTTAATCTGAGATTGAAGAGGGGAGCATGTTTAGTCTGATTGTGTCAACTGTTTGCTGCATTGAGGGAAATCTTCAGACATGAACTCTCAGCACCTATCTCGCTCGCCAAAAAAAATGCAGGTTGATTTTCAGATTTCTTCTATTAGATAACAGGTGACAGGAAAGGTTCTGCTTGGAATCTTGGCGGCAATATTGAGAAGTTAAAGTCCACGGTGACCTGATTTAATGTACACTTATTATCTGGGAATCCAACCCAACATGCAGAATTCATGGAGCACATTAATGGCACCTCAGAACTGAAGGCTCATGCTTGGGGTTGGCAAGGCAGGGATGAAATCGAATCTTTGACACGCAGCCAGAAGGTGAAAAGCAGAGTTATGATGTTTTTCAGTAAAGACTGGAGGAATGTTCTTTCTTCTAAAGCTCTTCCAAAGCTTTAAGAACTTCTAAAGCTCTTAAAGATCTCTTCTTATGTCCTTGGGACAATCCATTCTCAGTCTTATTCTTCCACCATTGTTAAGTGGATGTCCCAAAAGTGGTTTTTTTTTTTTCAAGAGGCAATTGGGCTTTCTTGTTTTATTTTGTAGATGTTTCAGTTCCCATCCAAGAAGCTTCTTCAGCTCTGACTGGATGGTGAGGAATGGAAAGAACTGAAGAAGCTTCTTGGATGAGAAGTGAAATGTCTTCAAAGAGAAACAAGGATGTCCAGTTCCTTATTGAAAAAAAAAAATCACCTTTGGGACAACCATGACCTGGATGACTGAGAATCTCCACAGATTGTTTAGTGGAATATTCTTTTGACTAAGTTATCTGAGGGATGATATCTTCCAGGTTACATCTACCCAACCCACCAGATTGAGGACGCAGGGAATGTTGCTGGTTCTGTCTTCTAAGGAGGCACATCTGGCCAGACACAAAGTGGCTCCCTCCCTTTGGATTATCATCCCGTGGAGATTAGACTGGCCTCCATTTTGACACTCTTTTGCATGGCCTTGAAGATCTGGTTTTGCCAAAGGGACTGGGAACCCAGAGTGGGACGGAGCCAGGGGTGGGATGCTGCCTATATAACAAACCGGTTTGGTGATTGCATGCTTCACATTGGTGACAAGAAGCGCATCCGGCCAGTAAACACTCAGTTTCATTCAGTTGCCCAGACTTTATCCCAAAAGGGATTATGGGGTCTTTAAAAGAAGATGAGGATATTGGATTTTTTTTAATTGTTTGTAAGCAGTTCAGAGTCACAGAGAGAGTGTAGGTGTCCTTTAAATAAATAAAGTCTTCTGCATAAATAAAATCTTCTAAATAAATAAATATTGCTTAGGTTTGTGAGCAGGAGTCATTGATGGTTAGAGAATAGAATCGATATCTCTATGCAAATCCATCAGTTAATGGTTGAGGCATGTGATGAAAGAGTAGATGTCTTTCATTCTATCAAAGAGTTAATTGGATACTTCCTGTAAGGGAGATGGACAGAAAGCCAAGAGGACTTGACCAGAAGAGATAAAGGAAAAGAGAGGAGAGGTAATTAACAGAGCAAAAAAGAAAAGGGGAAAGAACTAGCATACAAAAAAGGATAGTAAGATACTTTGTGAAAGTCAACTATTGTTCAAAGTAAGCAAAACATTTTCTATCTCTAAGCAGCTTATAGCCACAATGGCTGTTCATACAATGTCATTATTAAATGAAGCTTTAATTGCTTTAAATGAGAAACAGAATATAATTGTACTGAAAAGATGAGTTAAGTTTTGAAAATGAGGTTATCGTTTTAGAGTGGTGGCAGAAAAATCTGAAATGCTGATATGTCCCTGAGACAATATTTGAAAGGTGTTATGTCGCTCGTGACCAAATAAATACAGTTTTTGCCAGACTGTCCAATATCTTCAAAAGCTTCCTGGAATTTAATAGATGCTTTTGCAACCTCCTTATCTGTTCACATTCTCCTTGGCATTTCAGTAATAAATTGAGACTATTATCTCTCCTCCTTCCTATCCTGCTGTAACATACATTAATAAGTCTGACCTTACATACAATGAAAATTCTCTTATCCCACACAAGATATCCTGATTTAAATGCTATCTGGGGTCTAGATCTTTAATAAACAAAATTAATACCAACCCTTCAGTTGTAAATAAATTTATAATTAACATAACAGTGTCTGGCTTCCAGCATGGATTTGGAGGTTCATTTTATTGCTTTGTCTTGACCTGGTGAGCTTATCTCAGGGCAGGAAATGATAAAGATTTCTCAGACCAGATTGACAGAGACCTTTAAATGTCAATAAAGCAATTCCTACATCACATACCAAAGCTTAATGGGAAGCACACACTGAAAGGTATTAGTGCTAAACAAAAGGCACAAAAACACCTTCCTATCTGTCATACGGCAGGACTAATAAGAGTGTCTGAAGGTTTGGTGCAGATGAGAAGCTGAGAAAATATTTTACTTTCCAGCCTGCCAAACAAATAAAAAGAATTTGGCTCTGTGGCTTTGCATCAGATAGGAAGAATCAGGGCCACACCTTAAGTTCCCAATAACCTAGTCAACTAATCAGTCTTAAATTGATGCTAAATAAGAGTTAATGGCATTCAAGAGGGTTAGACTTAGACAGCTTGTGAGTATATAACTATTTCAGGCATCGTGCTGTTGTTGTATTCTGACCCATTCCCCTTTCCAACAAATCAAACACAATCCAAAAGGAATGGAAACCTTGTAAAGCTTTCACAAAATAATTAGCTGTGATAAGCAGAAGCCTTGCTAAACTGTGCAAGACTTGCCAAAAGATAACAGACAAGAAATAATTTGCAAAATAAGAATCTTCAAATACAAACTCAGGATACTGAAATGTCCACGAGGCTGGAATTTCAAAACGTCTTTGCCTTCTGCAAAGTATGTTCGTTTTATAGCTGGCTTTTATCTTCTTGAAGAAGGGGCCATTACCTTGCAGCCTTACTCCTGAGTCGCCCATGTTATTGTAGCTGCTCTTTCCTCTGAGCAATCCTGTGCGCCCGTGTACTTAGTACAGGCTCCTTGAGAACCTCCTCATCACTGCTGCAAAGCCCACACAATCTCTGAAGGCAGCAATCCACTGCTAATGGTCCTGGCCCCTCATCTGAGTCCTTGCTCTCCTCAGCCATCTGCATCCGCTGCCGGCTAACCACAACATGTTGGTTTTTTAATGGTATTTTTTTTTATTTATATATAAATATTTTGAAAAAAATGTATTGTCCAGGCATTTCATTTTACCAAAGAAACAATAACTGATATTGATAATAATAATATACATAGTAATCATAGCACTATTTATGGTCATATTAGCTTATTTGTGATCATGTTCATTATACTAACATGTTTATAGTCATAGACAGCATTCATCTTTTACATGCATATAATGATAATCTTTCTTTATCTAACTTCTTCCTCTTATGTTTAACCATTGATAAAATCTATCCCATATTGGATAGTACTCTGTATCACCTTTATTTCTTATTTTCAATGTCAATCTATCCATCTCTGCACAGTCCAATATTTTCCGAATTAAGTTTTTGTCTGTTGGGGTGTTCTCCTTTTCCCAATATTGTGCAAATACCAATTCTTACTGCCATCAATATATGTAAGGTAAAGGTTCCCCTCGCACATACATGCTAGTCATTTCTGGCTCTAGGGGGCGGTGCTCATCTTTGTTTCAAAGCCATGAGCCAGCACTGTCCAAAGACGTCTCTGTGGTCATGTGGCCAGCATGACTAAACACCAAATGCACATGGAATACTGTTACCTTTCCACCAAAGGGGTCCCTATTTTTCTACTTGCATTTTTTACATGTTTTCGAATTGCTAGGTTGGCAGAAGCTGGGACAAGTAATGGGAGCTCACTCCGTTATGCGGCGCTAGGGATTCGAACTGCCAAACTGCCAACCTTTCTGATTCTTCAGAGGTCTATGGTACATTCTTAATGTATATTAAGCCATGGTGGTGCAGTGGTAAGAATGTAGTACTGCAGGCTACTTCTGCTGACTACCGTCTGCCTGCAATTTGGCAGTTCAAATCTCACCAGGCTCAAGGTTGACTCAGCCTTCCATCCTTGCGAGGTCAGTAAAATGAGGACCCAGATTTTTGGGGAGCAACAGGATGACTCTGTAAACTGCTGAGAGAGGTTTGTAAAACACTGTGGTGCAGTATGTAAGTCCATATGCTATTGCTATCATCTTCTTTTAATGACCCCATAATCCCTTGTAGATGGAGTCTGGACAATTAAATGGAGCTGAGTGTTTACTAACCAGATGCCCCTCCTGTCTCAAATGTGGTGTTAAATTCAGCAGATATATTCTCATCATGCCCAGAGAGAGAAATATCGGCCTTTACCTAGGATTGAACTCACAGCCTCTTGATTCTGAGGCAAGAACTCCACCTCTAGACTACCACACTACTCACCATATGCTATTGCTATGCAATTGCTATAATAGATTGTCTCAAGTGCTTATGACAAGGGTAGAGAAGCAGTGTTCCATAATTGTTTGTAATTACACAGTGGTTCAACCTTATTTGCCATGCTGTCTGCAACTACTGGGAAATACAGTTGAGTAACATTTGAGGGCCATCCTAAGTTAATGGGACAAAACCTTAAGGCTAGGTCCCACTGGCCAATGGACGCAAAACGTATGCATAAAGGACACAGCGGATGAGCAAAATTTTGGGGGTGGCTCCATCCGTTGTCATCCGCTCCCAAAAGTGGCAAAAATTTGCATAAACAGAACGGAAAAGAACGGAAAAGAACAGACATGGATAGTATGTAGCAGGGATCTTAAAGGGATGTTCATAGGAAGCCTAGAGGATGTATATCAGATGCAAACCGTTCACTGCACATCCTTTCTATTTCCGTGCTACTAACGCTGTGTAGACGTTCCGTGTACCTTTTGTTTCCTCCCTCTTTCTGTTTTCAGCTGCAGCGGATGTGAGTTGAGGGGATGCCCAGAGGATGCAGAGAGGATACAGCGAACGTTTTAACGGATGATAAACGGACATAGAACGTTTGTTGCTCATATGTCACAGATTTACATCGTACACAGTGGAAAGTTCATCCGTTCACAAAGTTTTGTGCAGCTCAAAACTTCTTGCGTGGATGAAATTGCAGTGGACGGATGCTCGATGGATAGAGCGTATGAAACACGTATGCAATGAGTACACAACTGATGCATAGCGTTTTCCAATGGATGGCAAGCTTTTTTTAATGTTTTACATCCTCTTTGCATCCATTCGTGCAGTGGGTCAGGGGCTTTAGTGAAGTGACTTTTTGAAGAACTTGGCACATCTGCAATTTTGTGTATATATTGCTGTGAGTCTTGTTATAAAATAACTCATGCTGGATGCGATCAGATGCAAAATATTGACTTATTACAAAACAGACTGATAAAGCTTGATAAGCACATGCTGCACAATGCCAGGACATCCATCACCCCAATAGTTGTGATTTATGGGCTAACAAGATATTGGATTGAATAGAAACTCAATCATATGAGCCGTGGTTGCGCAGTAGTTAGAGTGCAGTACTGCAGGCTACTTCTGCTGACTGCAGGCTGTTGCAGTTTGGCAGTTCAAATCTCACCAGCTTCAAGATTGACTCAGCCTTCCATCCTTCCGAGGTGAATAAAATGAGGACTCGGATTGTTGGGGGCAACATGTTGACTCTGTAAACTGCTGTAAAGCACTGTAAATTACTATATAAGTCAAAGTGCTATTGCTATTTTCCTTCCTTCCCTTCACAGTGGTTAGAATGCAGCATGGCAGGCTAACTCTGCCCATAGACAGGAGTTAGATCCTGATCAGCTCAAGGTTGACTTAGCCTTCTATCCTTCTGAGGTCTGTAAAATGAGGACCCAAATTGTTGGGGTCAATATACTGACTGTAAACTGCTTAGAGAAAGCTGAAAAGCACTATGAAGTAATATATAAGTCTAAGTGCTATTGTGATTCCCTTTTACTTCTTCATTGTTTTAAGAAAGCCAAAGGGCTCTGTGTATGTCTAGAGGCATTTTCATTAGGCCATTCTCTCTCTTCTTTTGCTTTGTAGCAGACCAGCCTTCCCTTTGTTTATTTATTTAATGTAAAAATAACTAAACATAGCTTAATTAAAAGCCATTGGGCATCCGGGCTCATTTAAAGGGCCTTGAATGGTTAGAAGATGTTTGCTTTAAGAAACCATCCTTGGCGATTAATCTGTACCAAAGTATGGAGAAAAGGTAATTTTCCCCTCATTTTATTCAGCCATCGCAATCTCTTATCAAAATGCAACAAAGCATCAGATTAATACAATAAAAGGTGGAGCTTGAAAGCCTCTTGAAGTGGCATCTTTTGCAAATGTCTAGACTCCTGCTGGCATGTGAAGGAGATGTTGCCTGCTCTCTCGTTCTTAGCAAGCCCACACGAGCTGCTTTGCTGCCATCTTTTTCCCCAGCAGACCAAGATCCAATCATAAATTTAATGCAGTGATGTCCGGAAATTATCATATTTGTGAAATCCTCATCAATCTTTTTCCCTTTCTTGGCGTTTTATTGCCATTTCTTTTGTCAGCCTATTCAGCGCTCATCCTCGATCATTGCTTGCTTTCGGGCTTCCCAAAGACATCTGGGACGTGGCCTACCTGAGCTTTTGTCATTGTCATCCTGATGCTTCGACACATCTGTTTTTCAAATGAATTTGGGCAGGGAGCTGGGTGGCAAAAAGGTGGCCCTGATCGTTTGGGGTTTTTAAAGAAGTACCTTAAAAAAAAAAAAAGCAGTCCTGCAAATGTTCTGTATCCCTGTAGAGTAACCTCATTCATGCAGCTGGACTCATGTACTGTATTCTTTGCCCATTTTGTACTTTTTTGTATCTTTAATTTGTAAGTTTACCTTTTGATTTGTAAAGTTTTGCAATCTGTGTATTTTTGTATTGTGTAACGTTATGCATTGGATACTCAAGTACTGTATTTGATCTCTGTGAACTCAAGTACTGTATTCTTTGTGGCAGCCCTTCAAGTATTGTATTCCAGTATTTGAGGGGCTGCCCTAAAGAAGAGGGGGGACAACATATTTTCTAAAGCAGCAGAAGGCAAGGCAAGAAGCAAATGATGGAAACTAACCAAGGAGAGAACCAACCTGGAATCAAGGAGAAATGTCACAACAGTCAGAACAATTAACCAGTGGAACAGCTGGCCTTCAGAAGTTGCGGGTGCTCCATCACTGGAGGCTTTCAAGAAGAGACTGGACAACCAATTGTCTGAAATGGTATAGGTTCTCCTATTTGAGTGGGGGGCTGGGCTAGATGACCTCCAAGGTCCTTTCCAGCTCTATTCTAGTCTAAATTCTGAATATTTTTTTTCTTCATTTACTGTGCTGATGAATCTGGCTTCTTTGTGGGGTGTCTTCTATTCGGTGCCACAGAAGGGTCCAGATGCTACGTTTTGAGAAATCTCATCAAGATCCCTTTTTTCTTCAGCTGATGATTTTCCATGGCTCAGCCCAAATTTTCCAATTTTTGATCAGATCTCCTGTTCTCAAGTGCAGACAACCCACCCACGCTTGCCTTGTTTCACCCTGGGAAGCTTGCGCTGAGAGAAAGATTGTGCGGCTGTCTAGCTGCCTCCCTTCCCTTCCCTCCACTTTAATTTACTTACCAACACTTCCCTAAAGATTTCTCTCAACCTGATTTATTGACCTTCATTTAAGAATTTATTTCTCAGTTTTGTACAAAAAAACCCTGCTTTCGTGAAGCAGCCTGCTATATAACCCACCTAATATAAATAAATCCTAAGCCGCAGGGAAAGAAAAACTATTTTTCATATATAATGCTTTAAATCAGCCTTTCCAACTTTGTGCTTTAAACCTTTGCTCAGATCGCAACTGCCAGAACTCACCAATAAAGTGGCTCCTGGACACCAGATTGAGGAAGCTTGAAGTAAGCAGAAGAAATACTCAGAGCTGTTTTGCCATGGTTTGCTTAGAAGCTCCAAGTAAGGATGAGTTCAAATCTATATATATAAAAGCCAAGTACCACTCACTCATCACAAAATCTCCAGAACCATAAAGCCTACAAACTTGAAATTTGGCACATATGTTCCTCTTGGCTTCTAGGTGCTCACTAAGACAGGATTTTCCAGAATGACCATCAGATCATTGGTATTTCTTATACAGTAATTAACACGCTCTGATGCTAAAGAGTTAGACATTCAACTTCCCCTCCTCACTTGAAAATAACTCTGTTCCAACTGTCAGTTGCCTCACATTCTGTTACCTCAGTTCAAAATGGCAGACATTCCATTCCTTCCTTCACTAGGAGTGGCCTGGGGCTCCTTACAATACGAAACATCGGTGTCTGAGCCTTCCACCTATGGAACTGCTTCTGGACTCAAGGTGGCAAGAGCAATATTCCCTTATGTGTTTCAATCACCGACCACCACTGACCCGACGGATTTTGAACCAAATTTCTCCTGCCTAGCCCAATCACAAAGTTTCATTGTGAAGAATGGGTATCCAGCTAGTAAAGGGATATTTTGCTGTTGTGAGATGGTTAGCCGTACAAATTGGCATACACAGTAATAAATATTTCATTTTTAAAGTTACTTTTGATTTATATCTAAGCTATCTTTCAAAAAGCTCATTGTGGGAATCCCATTTAAGGTTTGAGGGTTCAGCTTCACAGTTTAGACTAAATCCAGTACTATCAAATTGAACCCTACTTACTCAGCCCACCTTCATCAGTATGGCTCTACCCTTAAGATGGGGAACCAGTTCTCAGCATCGTCCATTACTGTGCTACTTGGCTAAGGCTCTGAATCATTATCATCCAGCAACAAGGAGAACCATGGGTTCCTCACTTGTCTCTTCCATAAGGCATTTGTCTTCCAAAGCTGTGTCTGCTATATCAGATTGACACAGATTGATTCCAGAAATCCTCATATGCGCCTCTGATTATTAGTCACTCCAGCTAGAGTTAATATTCATTATCATTATTCCTTACAGAATCCCCATATACAGGTTCATGATCTAATCAAAACAACTCTAAAAAGAAGTTGAAATTAAGTGTGGGAACAGGTACAACTTTGCAGATGATGGATGATTGGAAATCCTGAACTTACCGAGGTCCCAGATTGGGCAAATGAGCTCTTGAGGGTGCTACAAAAATATCTGGCGATGCACGTTTGTGTTTACATCAGTTCAATCAATCAGTCAGAATAGAGCTGGAAGGGACATTGGAAGTCTTCTAGTCTAACCCATGCTCAAGCAGGAGAGACCATTTCAGACAATTGATTGTCCAGTGATGGAGCACCTACAACTTGTGAAGGCAAGCCATTCCAATGGTTAATTACTCTCCTAGTTGTGAAGTTTCTTCTTAATTCCAGGTTGCTTCTCTCCTTGATTAGTTTCCATACTCTTCTTTGTGGCAGCCCCTCAAGTGTTGGAATACCAGTCTCTTCTTAAAAACCTCCAATGATGGAGCACCCATGATTTCTGGTGGCCAGCTGTTCCACTGGTTAAATGTCCTCACTATTAGGAAGCTTCTCCTTAATTCCAGGTTCCTTCTCTCTTTGGTTAATCTCCAACCATTGTTTCTTATCCTGCCCTCTGGTGCTTTGGAGAATAAGTTGACCTCCTCTTCTTTGTGGCAAAGAAGTCTGCTAGCCCAGACTAAGTGAAAGTACTCATTGGTTGGAAGATTAAGAAACTAAAGTGGGGAGGGGAGGGAAACTAATTTTCAAAAGGCTGAACGGGTCCCACAGAAAAGTCAGAAAGTGAGGGTGAAAGTTTATTTTCTGAGCTTGTGGGTAGGTTTTGAAATGTTTCATTAGCAGGCTAGGTAACATCTTGAGTGGAGTTTAGGGAACATCAATGTCGGTGTTCTGCTTATAAGAGCTTCAAGTGTGGATGTGTCAAGTGAAAATCTTGTGACAGGTTTTGTGATGTCACTGTCTCTGAGTCATCTGTGAGTCGAGATTACCTCAAGTCTATAGTGTGTTGCTGAGAACATAGACAAAGATAGTACACTTCCGAAGTCTTCTTTGAAGACTGCTCAATATAGGATTCAGGGAGCTCAGATTTTGAGGGCCCTTATTTATTGATTTCAATCTTACAGTCCAAATCCAAATCTGGTGCCCTTGTGGTTGTGATTACTGATTCAAACGGTCTATTTTTCATGATCCCTTGCACAATATTGTGGTTTATCATACAATACACACATGCTGCATTTGTTCACTATATTAAGACACCGTACCTATCCAAAAGAAACACAAGATGAGTTGAGTATGTGGTATCGAAGCAGCGGCTAGGTCTTTGTCTGATTAAGCATGTTGTGTGTAAACAGTTAGGGACACAGTGGCTCAATGGCTAAGACGCTGAGCTTGTCGAACAGAAAGGTCAGCAGTTTGGTGGTTTGAATCCCTAGCAGCGCATAAAGGAGTGAGCTCCCTTTGCTTGTCCCAGCTTCTGCCAATCTAGCAGTTCGAAAGCATGTAAAAATGCAAGTAGAAAAATAGGGACCATTTTGGTGGGAAGGTTAACAGCGTTCTGTGCACCTTCAGCATTTAGTCATGCTGACCACATGACCATGGAGACCTCTTTGGACAGCGCTGGCTCTTCGGCTTTGTAATGGAGATGAGCACCGCCCCCTAGATCTGGAAACAACTAGCACACATGTGTGAGGGGAATATTTACTTTTACTTTACTTATGTAAAATTGAATTTTAAGATTACAAAAGGAATTCATATCTGCAGGAGAAAACCAGATCCTGATTTTTTTTCTCGACCATACGTTGCTTGATAAGTGAGATGTATGGATTTTTTTTTCCATTTTCATGAATGAGCTCCTCGAAAAAGCAGGACAGATTTTGCTTCCTTCCAGGATTGATTTTTGCATTCTCAGCATCTTAGGTGATGGGGCCGTAGGGATCCTGTTAGGCCTATCAGCAAGGTGGTGATTTGGCTGCCAGCCAGTATCCTTTCCCAAGATACAGTCTGTTTCCTCCTCCCCTTCCGAATATGAGGCATAACTATTTGCTCTTCCTCTGAGATTATTCTACAATAGGCATTTGATTTAGTTTAATGAGGAAATTATTCTGCATTATACGTACTTGGAACTGGTATGAGAAAATCTAGAACCCGCCATGGAAAGGAAGCTGCAGGTCACAATGAAAAGACATGCATGTACATCTCTGTCCACTGAATTTTACCAGAGAACCATGAGATGGACAGTGTGGGAAACATAAGATTTGAGCTCAAGACAAATGAGAAAGATGGTACAGAGCCAGCATTATGACATCCTGGAGAACCCTGGAGAGACTTTTTCAGTCCTTCCCCTTTTATAACCTTTGTGATTTTATTTAGTTGATGTGCCAGTGATGCTGTTGGCATCACTGGCAACAAATACTTACAACCAGATCACCTAGTTGTACATAGCATCAGTTGTGATCCCCTCTCCAGGGGTACTTCTCCTGGAATTGAGGAGAAACTTCCTAACAGGGAGGGCAATTACCCAGAGGAACAGCTTGCCTTCAGATATTGTGGGTGCTTCATCACTGGAGGTTTCTAAGAAGAGATTAGACAGCCATTTGTCTGAAATGGTGTCGGATCTCCTGCTTGAGTGAGGGGGCTGGACTAGAAGATCTCCAAGCTCTATTCTAATTCTGATTCTAATATGAAATATGCCTTTGCCTGCACCTTCCTAGATCTGGATCAGGTTAATACTGTGTATTTCCTGTGTAATATAGTAATAGTGATAGCACTTAGATTTATATACCACTTCACAGTGCTTTCCAGCCCTCTCTCTAAGTGGATAACAGAGTCAGCATATTGTCCCCAACAATAGCCAGGACAGTGAACAATTGCTATGTTGCCTGTTTCTTTTGGAGGAGGGAGGACTCAAAGGACCCCAGCCAAGCTCTGGAATCAGCTTAGGTGGCAGAGCTGCAGGAGTATATTTAAAGATGCTTTTGCAAATAAATTCTAATCAGTTTTCCCCATGGTGGTTATGTGATTAGAAGGTTCGTTTGACTTGAATTATGATGATAAATGGAAAAGTTACTGCATCATTAGATTGGGTGCTAATGCGTAGTAAGGGAGAATTTCTGCTCATTAAGGGAGACGCAGCCAGACAAGGCAGTTGCAAAGTTTGTATGCAGCCGGTTTGGTTTTTCAGGGAATACACACTACTTCCATTAAGATATTTGCTGGGCAGACCCAGTGCCTAGTACAACAGTCCTCGACTTAACTATTTCTTGCCAGAAATAGTTTGTTAGGTATAGTACCAGAAAAGTATAATAAAGTGAATATGTATTTAATATTACATGTCTTGATAGCAGCAAGAATTGTAGTTGCACAGTAGTACCTACAGAAGAAGATGTACTTGTTCTGACCTAGTCTTCCCCAAAAGCACGAAGCTGACTCCTCATCCCAATAAAACCTCTTTTATTTAGGTTAAAGTGAATTCCTCTCCAGCAAAGTCCCAGCAAACAGTCTTTCATAAGATTTCACAATGACAGACCTTTATCAGGCTTGGAGAGTTGCCAGGCCGATGTGTTCCAAACACCACGCTACAGCAGAATTTACTTGGCAAGAAGTCAGGAACAGATCTTCACCCTAATGAATTGAACTAATTGTCTCCTACAAACACCACTCCCCCTTCGCTCCTCTTTATTCCCTATGGGAGGGGACATTCACTGTCCACCTGTGCCTTTATTCCTGAGTCAATCCTTATTCCTTAACTGTTCCCTTCTCCTGATAGCTCTGTGCATGAACACACTGGGAACAGGCTCTAGCTGTTCTTCTGCCTCACTGATCTCCGACTCCAAAGGTAGCTGATAACTATCAGAAGGCCGTGGCCCCATCTCTGCTTCGGATGCAGAGCCCTCATCAGAGCCTTCCCCAAACTCCAGGACTGGCCCATGTTCCTCCTCAACTTCCTCATTGTCCGAGTCTGCCGCCAGCTCTGCTGGTTGTTGGCAGGCAACAATAGTAATTTAAAAAGTCTGTGTGTGCAGAAATGGACAGTCTGATGTTAAAAATAAAAGAAAAGGAAGATACAGAGTACTTTTGAACATGGGACTTGTTCTACAAATGGTTGGACCATAGAGGTAGAAATTAGGAGTTAGGAAAGTACTATTATGTAAGCAAATGGATCCAGACAATATGCTATTCACAAAGCACTTATGTACTGTATATAAATGGAAAACGAACAAATAAATTGTTTTTAAAAAAAACAGTCCTCAACTTACAACCACAACATAGCCCCAAAATTCTGTTCCTAAGCAAAACCTTCATTCAGTGAGTTTTGCCCCATTTTATGACCTTTCATGCCAGCGTTGTTAAGTGAATCACGATAGTTGTTAGTATCAAGGCTGTTAAGTGAATCTGTCCCCCTATTGACTTTGCTTATCAGAAGGTCACAAAAGAGGATCGCATCATCCTGGGACCCTGCAACTGTCATAAATAGGAGTCAGTTGCTGAGCATCTGAATTTTGATTGTGTATCCATTGGGATCCTGTAACGCTCGCAAGTGTGAAAAACAGCAGTAAGTGACTTTTTTCAGTGCCGTGTAACTTCAATCAATCACTAAACGAACTGTTGTAAATTGAGGACTACCTGTAATTCATTTCCACATTCACCTGTGTGCTGAATAAAGCAATTTAGAAGACAATCCAGATTGGTAGAATTAACAGATGTCGGTCACCAACCCCCCACCCAAGCAGGAGACCCAAAACCATTTTTGACAGATGGCAGTCCAATCTCTTTTTGAAAGCCTCCAGTGATGAAGCTCCCACAATTCCTGAAGGCAGCTTCTCTTCCATTGGTTGACTGCTCTCACTTTCAGAAAATTTCTCCTTATTTCCAGGTTAAATCTCTCCTTGTTCAGTTTCCATCCATTATTCCTCGTCTGGCCTTCAGGTGCTTTGGAAAACAGGTTGACCCCCTCAAATATTGAAACACTGGTGTCATGTCTCCCCGGTCCTTCTCCTCACTAGACTCGCCATGCCCAGTTCCTGTAACTGTTCATTGTATGACCATTCACCGTAGAACATAGAATCATTCATAGAAGAATCATCCGTCGGCTATTGGAAAAGTAACCGTTTTATATATTCTGAGCCTTCCATCCTTGACTCAGCCTTCCATCCTTCTGAGGTTGGTAAAATGAGGAGCTGGATTGTTGGGGGCAAGTTGTTGACTCTATAAACTGCTTATAAAGGGCTGTAAAATGCTATGAAGTGATAAGTCTACAGAGATTCTCAGTCATCCAGGTCATGGTTGTCCCAAAGGTGCTTTTTCTGGAGAAAACTGGACTTTCTTGTTTTTTCTTTGAAGACGTTTCACTTCTCATCCAAGAAACATTTTCAGCTCTTGACTGGATGGTGGGGAATGGAAGGATTTACATTGTGAAGCAGTATATAAGTCTAAGAGCTGTTGCTATTACCTTAGATGTAATAGTTTTATAACACTGCACTTTATGCCATATTACACTTGTTAGTCTTCCGGATGCTGTAAGATTCTTGTGTGTTCTCAATCTGTGGTTTGAAGCTTGACATTTGTAGCACTTTGCTGAAATAAATCTAGTGCAAACAGGGAGTCAAGAGCAATCTGATCAGTGCTACATATTCTCTTTTATTAAATTTCCCTTCCCCCTCTGCTTTCCAGTGCATCCTTTAAAAATATTTTGCACCTGTCATGTGGCTTAGATAAATACGTACATACGGGACTCTGCAAAACCTCGGAAGGATGCATTTGTAAATAGATGGGCATAAAATAGCAAACATATACCTTTTAGGTCTTCATATACTTGGTGCCTGAGTGGGAATCAGACTGATGTGATTTTAATTTGATTGTGAAAGAGAGGCAGGATGTAATTGTACAGAAGTTTCAATGATTATTTGTAAATAAAATTTCCACTGAGCTGACAAATAGGCTTTAACACTCATGGCAGTAGTGAACTTATTCTTGGATAGACTGCTATAGGTGTGGGTTATTGCATTCTGCTTGATGTCCTATTTCTTTATTTAAAATATTTTTGTACTTGCATTTATGTATGTATTTTTCACTTTACCTTCTACAAATATGTTCTGGTTCAGGGTAATCTGTTTCTATGGAGAAATCACAGCTTTTCCCAGCCTACACTGACTATGTAATAAGCAGAGAAATTAGAATTCTTCAAATGATGAGTGATAGGTGGTTCTTTTTTCCTGCTATATATAATAAACAAACAGATCTAAAAAAAAAAAAAGCTGGTAGTGTTATTAAGCACAGGAAATCAGGAGTCCACAGAATGCAAACAAATATAGGTTCATGGTTAACCTAGGACCTCAACTGAGCCCAAAATTGATGTTGTTAAGTGAGACATTTGTTAAGTGAGCTTTGCCCCATTTTACATCCTTGCTTGCCGTAAAGTGAATCACTGCAGTCTCAAGTTTCTTAAGCAAATCTGGCTTCCCCATTGACTTTGCTTGTCAGAAGATCTCTAAAGTTGGACATTGCAACTGTCATAAATATGAACCAGTTGCCAAGCATCTGAATTTTGATCACTGACCATGGGGATACTGCAATGGTTATAGGTGTGAAATCAGCTCCTAAGTCACTTATTTTGAAAATCAATCACTAAATGAATTGTTGTAAATCAAGGACTGTCTGCACTAACAGCCAAAGCATATTGGCAGGAGATAAGCAGCAATGGAATTCAAGGTGGGTTGGACTTAGGTTTCTTGTGGGCACGAAGGGACTTGAGACTAATGAAATGTTTGACCCCTCCCTCCCTCAGGCTCAGCCTGGTCACTTTCTACAGGTCTCTTGTTAGTTTACTCCATAAGAAACTTTAGACATGTGAGCCATCCTAAAACTTTCTGGTCTCGTCCATCTTATCTATAACCTTTTCCTCCTCTATAGTTTTTTTACAAAACCCTTCTAACGTGAGCAGAATGTTAGCCAAAGTCGATGGAGTGTTTCCAGAGATTTGCCAGTGAAGTTTTTCTTTTTTTGTGTGTAAGTTGGAAGAGGAGTTTTCTCTTGTATTTTCTGTAGGCTTAAAAGATGTGAGCAAATTGAGTTCACAGAGGTCACCGTCACTCCCAGTAGCTCCCACAGAAATCTTGAACTTTCTGTTAGGCTGGCTTTCCGCAACACTTTTATTTTCCCTTTTATGAGGTGCTGTCATTCTATTATCTGAGTCCAGGTTGGTCTTTACCATTTTAACCTTTCGGGATGGAGAGAAGGAGGCAAGTACATTTATTTTAAATACGCACACAAACAGCTTGGGAATACCAAGTTGCATTTTGATCTCTGGTGTTTTGATTTATCTTTGAATACACAGCTTTTCAGAGAAAAGCCTAAATGGGTGCCTTCCCAGCAATTGGTACAGAGTTAGGAAATTTTGATTAATGTCACCTGTGTTGATATTGAGAGTTGACAAAAAAAAAAAAAAAACATTTAAACCTGCCTGACATTTGCATCAGAGAAGCAGATTTTGAAAAAGCAGAAACTCTGATTTATTTATTTTTAACTCTTTAAAATGTTGCTTTGTACTTCTTCCATAGATGGGAAGATCTTGAGTATCACCAACAATTCATTAAGCCCACCATTCAGAGGTGGTATTCAGCAGGTTCTGACCAGTTCTGGAGAACCAGTAGCAGAAATTTTGAGGAGTTTGGAGAACCAGCAAATCCCACCTCTGACTGGAGATTTTACAGTATTCTTCCCCTGCCATGTCCACAGAACTGGTGGTAAAAAATTTTGAATGCCACCATTGCTTCTTTCAGTTGTCTGATTTGAAAATCCCTCTTTTCCTCTGACTAGTTTCCTGTGCTATAAAATCAATTTTTCTGTAACTTTTAAGCTTACCAAGATATAATAGAAAATGAAAATACTAGGAAAATGGGAGAGGAGAAAGAGAAGAGAAAAAAGTGTAGAATAAAGGGAGGGGGGAGAAAGAAAAACATTGACTTCCGATTCTTTCCAGAGCCATAGGAGAATAAGTTTATAACATTACAGCCTCAACTTTTTATTTTTACCTACTAATATAAAAGCACATACTAGGCTAGCCATTTCTACAAACAACAAACTTATCTAAACAGCAAAACCTAAAGTTTCATTTTTCCCCAAGTAGAAACAAGATTGGATGGGTTATTTTCTTTGCTTATAGTGGTCAGTTTAAGCATCTCTGCTAATTCCATCAGTTTTCCTCCTGGTTATTTTTACACTATGAAATCAAGAGTACAAGGAAGAATCTTTGGAGCTATATTCAAGAGAGAAAATGCAAAGGAAATAATTTTGTGAAGCTTGATAATGGGAAATCTAACCAGCCACAGTTTGGGGAGGGGAAGGAAACACACTGAGTCTGTCATCTGCACCTCTATAACTGTCTGGTTTGGTTCTGCAACCCAACAGAACAGACGCAAACTTCAGAGGATAATTAGGACTGCGGAAAAAACAATTACTACCCACCTGTTTTCTATTGAGGATCTGTACTCTGCAGGAGTCAAAAAGAGGGCTGTAAAAATATTTACAGACCCCTCAAATCCCGGACATAAACTGTTTCAACTCCTCCTCTCAAAACGACACTATCGAGCCCTGCACACCTGAACAACTAGACACAAGGACAGTTTTTCCCCGAATACCATCACTCTGCTAAACAAATAATTCTCACAACACTATCCAACTATTTACTAAATCTGCATTACTGTTACTATTAATCTTCTCTTCGTTCATATCACCCATCCCCTCCCACTTATGACTGTACGACTGTAACTTTGTTGCTTGTATCCTAACGATTTATATTGATTGTTTCCTCATATGATTTGATTGCTTATTGTACCCTATGACTATTATTAAATGTTGTACCTTATGATTCTTGACTCTTGATGAATGTATCTTTTCTTTTATGTACACTGAGAGTATTTGCACCAAGACAAATTCCTTGTCTGTCCAATCACACTTGGCCAATAAAGAATTCAATCTATCTATCTCATTCTTTAACCCTGGCATTGCATACTCTAGCTTGACCAGACATCAGTTTGATGTAACAGAACTTCTTGTTCTTCAAATATTTTTGTGTTCAGGATCCTAAACCGAAATAGGGTCAATTATGATTTAAATTTGGGTAATGAAATATTTTTAAGAAAAACACCAAGTTCAAAGAGCACCAGGGATCTCCCTGAAATAAGATCATTCTTCTGAATCTTCTTATCAGAAGCAAGAAAAAGAACTTCTCTTGGAAAGAAGGAAAGAGGACAGATCATGGTTGATGGGAAAACCTTATCTTAAATAGGAGGTTTCTCCATAACTTGCCATTGCATATAGAATATGCTATTCTATGGAGAGGTAGGATATCAGCATATCAAGATACAAAGAGATTAACAGAGTTGTAAGGGGCCTTGTAGGTCATTTAGTCCACCCCCTGTCCAAGCAGGAGACTGTACACCATTTATGACAGATAGCAGTCCGGTCTCTTCTTAAAAGTTCAACTTCCAGATGTTCTATTGGTTGATTGTTGTCACCACCAGGAATTTTTTTATTTCTAGGTTGAATCTTTCCTTGATCAGTTTCCATCCATTACTCCTTATCTGGCCTTTGGGTGCTTTGGAAAACAGCTTGACCCCCTCAAATATTGAAACACTGCTATCCTGTCTCCCCTAGACCTTCTCTTCATGAGACTAGCTATGCCTAGTTCCTACAACTGTTCATCATATGTTTTAGCCTCCAGTCCCCTAATCATCTTGGTTGCTTTTCTCTGCACTCTTTCTCAAGTCTCAACATCTTTTTTATACTGTGGTGACTGTATAAAAACTGGAGGCAGTATTCTAGGTGTGGTCTTATATAATATGATAGAAAGGTGATTTATAATCGCTCCTTCTGTTAAGCCAGAGGAGGAAGATGTTTGGAAGAAACCACAGTTAAGCACCTAAATATGTGGTGTGAATCCAGCCTCTCTCTTTTCTTCAATTTTCCTTGACTAGAGGGAAGAAATCAACATTTTTTTTTTATAAGGAAGCAAGCTGACATTTTCTTGACTGTTTTAAAATTTCTCCAGCACCACAAGCTGTTTATCTGCTGCTCCAGATCTTATTGAATTAAGTCAAATGGACGGAGGGAAGATGGGAAGAGAAGGAAGACAAAGTAAGAAACTCTTTCTCTCTCAGTTGCCTGGTGAGGAGCAAAGCTCTTTAAATGCTCTGGAATATACAGGAAAAGGGCTGGGGTCTAAGCAAGAAGAACAAATGATAAATCCATCAACTAACAAGATAAGTGCCTTGTTCCTCCATCTGTTACCGCTGGGTCCTTATCTGGGACTGGAGCATGGCAGTAGTGATCTATCTTCTGTTAGGTATTATATTCCAAACTCATATGAATGAATTTTCATCCTCACAGCAATCTATGATCCAGGCCTGGGCTGTGCTACACTTTTCCTGAGGCAGTTCTTGTCTCTTTGCATTGCAAAGCCAATCTGAATCAACAGGGACAGAGAGGCAGCCTGGCTGGTAGCAATCAGGTTTTTATTTTTTTTAACTGTCATTCTTTCTCTGGGAGTAGGCATGGGGCAGCTTCTACTATGCTACTTCTGTGGAAGAAGAAGGAAGGATGGATGAGTGGATGGATGGATGGAAAGAAAGAAGGAAGGAAGAAAGGGGAGAGAGAAAGGAAGAAGAGGGGAGGAAGGGAGGAAGAAAAGGAAAGAAGGAAAAAGGAAGGAAGGAAAAAGGAAGGAAGGAAGAAGGAATAGAGAAGAAAGGAAGAAGGGAGGGAGGGAAGAGAGAAAGGAGGAGGAGGGGAAGGAGAAAGGAAGAAGGAAAGAAGGGATGATGAAAGGAAGGTGAGAGAAAGAGGGAGGAGGGGAGGGAAGGGGGTCATGGAAGAAGGAAGGAAAGAAGGGAAGAGAAAGAGGAAGAGGAAGGAGGTGACAGAAGGAGAGAGGAATGGAAGAAGGAAGGAAGGAAAAAAGGAAAGAAGGTGAAAGAGAAAGAAGAAGAAGGGAAAGAAGGAGGGAGGAAGGAAGGAAGGAGGAAGAAAGAAAGGAAGGATAAAAATTTGGGTTCCTTTCTCCTCTATAGTAATGTTTTATGCTCTGTCCAACATAGGAGTGGTGCATATGGTGATGATCATTGGCTTCAAAATGGAGGTAAAAGTGAGGGATTACAACCCTGCCTCTTTCTCCATGAATGCAACATGCATTAAAAATGACAGCTTTGATTGCCCGGTTGTGGCCATCATTTTGAAGCCAGTGACTATTGCCCTGACTATCCTCTGGTTTCACACTTTCTCCTGAGTACAGAAATGAAAGTTGATTTTCCACAGACCACAAGCAATAATTTTTGTCATGATTAGGAACTCTGTAAAGGAGGGGTTCCCAAACTTGGCAACTTTAAGACTTGTGGACTACAACCCCCAGAATTCCTCAGCCAGCTGTTTTTTCACTTTCTTCCAGTGATGAAGCTCCCACAACTTCTGAAGGCAACTTCTGTTCCATTGATTGATTGTTCTCTCTGTCAGAAAATTTCTCCTTATTTCCAGGTTGAATCTCCCCTTGTTCAATTTCCATCCATTATTCCTTGTCTGGCCTTTGGATGCTTTGGAAGACAGCTTGACCCCTCCTCTCTATGGCAGCCCCTCAAATATTGGAAGATTGTTATCCTGTCTCCCCCTGGTTCTTCTCTTCACTAGACTATCTATGCCCAGTTGCTGACTTCTTGTTCTTTTATCTGACTATTCCATAGACAGCATCTCTTCATCCTGTCTCCCAAGATCTTTTTCCACATGCCATTACAATTACCCAGTCTAATGTACAGTCCTGGATATTTACACATTCTTTCCCTCCCCCAGAGATGGGGCTTTCTGTCTTCGTCAAGAATAATGGCCATATGTCCAATGGAAAATAAGTGGAACTCTTCTTTTTGATTCTTTTGGGCATGTATGTATTTGAAGACATTGACATTTAAGGGAGCTTGTGAAATATTGGGCAAATCTGGAGAAAACCTAGATGTTCAACTTTTGCCCCTTCTTATTTCATAGTCTCTAGCATTGGGTGCTCCTGTTAGCGGTTTAGTAGCTAGTGCCAGAAACTGTCTTGCAAATGATGTTGACATCGGCCTTGAGAACTCTTACTAATCTCATTTGCACTTGTGCTATTCTCCAAAGCACCTGAAGGCAGGACAAGAAGCAATAGATGGGAAATTAATCAAGGAAAAAAACCAACCTAGTGCTAAGGAGGAATTTCCTGACAGTGAGAACAATGAATCAGTGGAACAACTTGCTTCCAGAAGTTGTAAATGCTCCAACACTGGAAATTTTTAAGAAGAAATGAGATAACCATTTGCCTGAAGTGGTTTTGGGTTTCCTGAGTGGTGGGACAGCAGATTTTCTGCGCAGGGGGTTTCCTGAGCAGGAAGTTGGACTAAAAGACCCCCAAAGTCCCTCTCAACTGTGTTATTCTGTTATTCATAAGCTATAAAAATTACCCAGGGGAATATTGGCTCCAGGGCATTCTGCAAATTGTGATCACTTCCAGCACATTCTTTGCCTCTTCTGAAACCTCCTTAAAAGCATTTTTGAAAGGAAAATAAATATCACCCATCCCAATTTTAAACATTATTTCCCTAGCCTAGGCTGTTTCAAATAAATGAAGAAAAATTCCAGAGAATTCCTTGCTTTGATGAGTGATAGCTGGGATGAACTGAATGTATTCCAAATAAGATTTCCTTCAGCACAATTACAGGGAGGAAAAAAGAGAACAAAACTGAGTTAATACAATAATTCTAATGAGTGGCACAAAAGAAATCCATAAATGTAACTGCGAGCTGTAAAAGGCCATGCCAATTCAAATAATGGCAAATGCTTTATTAAGTTTGTTGACCAATCATCATCTTTCATTTTCTGAAATCATGCAGATTTTCTTAGTCTTGCCATAACTCTAATGAAGTAATTCAGCTAACTTATTGTCTCCCTCCCCTGTTTTTTAAACCTGTAATGCAGAATTTAATTGAAAACAACTCTGGACTCTCCCAACACCATGCAATATAATTTTGAGTGCGTGTAAGGGTCAGAGAAGAAATTTAATGAGTTTCATTTGTTTATTCAAATGTACATCTGTCAAATGGCAAAATAAAACAATGGATTTAAGAGACAGAAACGCACAGAGTGATAGAGGCATTAAAATCCTTTCTGACAATGATAAAAAAACACAGTTATAAACTTGAGAGCTTAACCACCATCCATTAAAATTGGGTTTCATGATAAATTAACTGGTAATAAGTCCTTTTGAAGAGAATATGACTTACTCTCAAGTAAACAATTGGTTCATTGGTTTAGGGCAGGGATGTGAAACTCAATTTCATTGAGGGCTGCATCAGGATTGGGTTTGACCTCAGAGAGTTGGAGGGTGGTGGCCAGGGGTTATGATTGGGATGGGCATGGCCAGGGGGTGTGATTGGGATGGGCATGGCCAGGGGGTGCGATTG
>BLBF01000059.1:7708982-7740696 GCA_015471245.1 Laticauda colubrina | reverse complement strand
GATTGGAATGGACATGGCCAGGGGGCGGAATTGGGATGGGCCTGGCCAGGGGGCGTGATTGGGATGGGCGTGAACAAGGGGCATGATTGGGATGGGTGTGGTCAGGGTCATGATTGGGATGGGTGTGGTCAGGGCAGGATTGGAATGGGCATGGCCAGAGGGTGGGATTGGGATGGGCAGGTGGGCAGGTGGCAGGATTGGGATGAGCATGGCCACGGGGCATGATTAGGATGGACGTGGCCAGGGGGTAGGATTGGGATAGGCGTAGTCATGGTTGGCTTATTTGGCTGGCAGAGATGCTGCAGGCTGGTTGTTTGATATTTGCAGGCCGGCTCTGCGGGCCAGATCAAAGCACCCTGCAGGCCGAATCCTGACTGCAGGCCTTGAGTTTGACATCCCTCATTTAGGGGCTTCCATTTGTGAATTTCAAGAGTTATGGAGCAATGGTGGTAGTATCAAAGGTGCTTTTTCAAGAGGCAACTGGACTTTCTTGTTTTTTCTTTGGAGACATTCTACTTCTCATCCAAGAAGGTTCTTCAGCTCTGGTAGTAGTATCATAAGCCTGTCCTTAAAACATGCAAAGATTTCTGCAAACAAATTGGAAGCATTTTCACGATTGCTCTAGGCTTAGGTCCCCAAAGAAAAGAAAAGCTTCTGGAGGCCTGTTCAACTAAATAATGGCTGGTTTTCAAAGCACTTTCCCTTTGCTTATGCAGATAAAAATGGTGGTTTTACTAAAATTCACTCTTGCTTTGTTTGCAGAAGCTCCAATGGGCAGTTGAAGTACTAAAAAAAAATGAGAAACCCTGGGAATGGCTGTTTTTTGAGATACAATTGTTGATAATCATCTATTTCGATGACCTGATGACTGAAGGATCAATCAGAATTGATCCAAAACAGTTTTCTTGACCATCACTGATAAGGTCCCTGCCATCCCTCTGACCATAGATTTGTTCCCTTGAGGATGGAGTGAATGGGAGAATAATATAAAATAGTCAGCAATGGGGACAGCGAGACATCAATGCTCAATTTGTAGATATCCAGCAGCTAGAAATCTACTGCTTGAATATTAAATGAAAAAAATGTATATGACTGTTTTTCCATTCTACTTCTGTTTTAGCCTTACAACAATCTAGTTTGGCTAAGAAACAGCAACAGCACATCGACTTATATACCACTTCACAGTGCTTTACAGCCTTCTCTCTAAGTGGTTTACAACATTAGCATATTGCCCCCAACAACCTGGTTCCTCATTTTACCAACCTTGGAAGGATGGATGGTTGAGTCAATCTTGAGCTGGTTAGAATCTAACTCCTGGCATTCTAACTATTTGTCAGATCCGTGTATCTGTCATTTCTTCAGTTGAAGAAGAAAAGGTGTGGGGGGGAGGCTGATAAAGAAATATTTTCTTGATGTAATGAATATATTTAATCTTATATTGAATTTGTATAACCCACACATGATATGATGGAGGGAGAAAAGCCAGATGGCCAGAACTATCACCTCTGAGAGGCACAACCAGGAGATGAGAAAGTCATAAAAATTCCACAGTGAGATTGTACTTTGGGAATCTCTTGAATAGTTTGTTCTAACAAGAGGGGTGGGGAGGAATTAACATACTGGCTTTTGTTTCACTAAATACACATGGAGATAAGGGGAGGGGTTCTAAACTCCCTTATGTATCCCTGTATGCCTGAGAGACCTCAGACGCTGCTTTGAACTCTTACAGGAATTGTCTCATCTCAATAAAGATTTGTGATACGTTTGGATACGTTTTCAGAAGTTCATTCTAGTTGAGTGAATGGGAAAAGTTCTGTAGCCTGACATAAAGCAGCATCCCCACACGCTCTTATCATGTGGGCAACTTGCACTTTTGCTATTGTATTGATGTTTTGCCCACATATTTTTGGACGGGGACCTTTTTCAGACAGTTTTGGAAAGAGCAAGCTTGAGCATGTATGCACAGGTTGAAAAAAATGTTCATTGGTTCTAAGCTTTGAGCAGAGTTTGCCTGCAATACTGCATTCTAACCACTGCACCACTAGTGCTCCTAATAGTAATAATTGAGTAAGATCAGCTTTAACATTCACTGGCCTAGTTATCCTTTGTTCAAACTTTCAATTTACTCTTCTAGCAGGCCCCCCTTGAATAAAGTGTACCACTCATGTTTCTGTTTTGATGTGGTGTTGGTGGATTTGACTCACTCCGTAGATGCTTTAAGATAGATAGATAGAGTTCCTTATTGACCAAGTGTGATTGGACGCAGAAGTCTTGGTGCAAATGCTCTCAGTGTACATAAAAGAAAAAATACATTCATCAAGAGCCAAGAATCATAAGGTACAACACTTATTGATAATCATAGGGTACAATAAGCAATCAAATCATACTAGGAAACAGTCAGTATAAATCATAAGTGTCACAAGTGATAAAATTACAGTCATACAGTCACAAGTGGGAGGGGATGGGTGTTAAGGAGTTATGCGAAGATTAATAGTAATAGTAGCGCAGACTTTGCAAATAGTTGGAAAGTGTTGAGGGAATTATTTGTTTAGCAGAGTAATGGTTTTCAGGGGAAAACTGTCCTTGTGTTTAGTTGTTCTGATGTGCAGCTCTATAGTGTCGTTTTAAGGGAAGGAGATGAAACAGTTTATGTCTGGATTCTGAGGGGTCTGTAAATATTTTCACAGCCCCCTTTTTGACTCGTGCAGTATACAGATCCTCGATTGAAGGCAGGTTGATAGTAATAAATCCTAGTTCTAATTTCAGTTAAACAGCCAACCTTCTCCCGAAGCCAGGACATAGGCTCCGGAATCCATTCCTAATTCTTCCACCAGCCTTGATTCATCGGCTTTACCACATCATTATCCAACATCTCCCAGGGAAATGGAGGGAATAGAAGATCTTACAGATGGATAAATACCATTTGTTTGTGTTAGTTTCTCTTATGAGGACTGATAGTCTCCCTTGTTCATGACATAGCAGTTATTATTAATTTCCCTGTGTTTGCACTTTGATTTATGCTAACAGAAAAGAATGATAACTAGTGTCAAACTTTATAATTGGTTGCAAAAATGTGGGCGGGGGGAGTGGAGGAAGGAATAAGCTATTTATAATCCTAGTAGGCTGCCATGAGAAGACAAGGTGTTTCTTGGCAGATGTCTATATCAAACTTATGCGCCATGTTCTGGATGAATATCCATAATTTGCTACTCTCCATATTTAACAAACATGTGAAAACTTCTACATTAAGGGGAACAGAAAATAGGTCAATTTCTTGCCAGAAAAATGCACAAGATTTTTTCATTGCTGTTAGCGGTTCCTCCAGCAAGTTTGTACTCAGCTGTACAAGGGCACAGCCCTTAGTTTGGGTAGGTTTATTTATTTAGGAAATTTGGATCAAGGCAGACTAATAAAGGTAACAAAAATATGAAACAGGTATGATAAATACAAAACACCAGAGTAAGGAAGTTGAGGCATCCTGGATACGATCCTCAATTCCAAACTCAATTCCGGACTCTGCAAACAACCTGGCCTTACTATCTGAGAGGAAAGCTGTTTTTTTATAACTTTCCTAAAGGCCAGCAAGGTTGGAACCATTTATATCTCTGGAGGATGCTGTTCCATCAGGCAGCTGCTGCATGATAGAAGTTTCAGTGAGGGCCAGGTTTGCTTCTCACTAGAACAGAAATAGTGTTGTTGAAAGTCTGTGGAGATTCTCAGACATCCAGGTCATGGTTGTCCCAAAGACAGCCCCTTTGCTTGAAGGTGTTTCACTTCTTCAGTTCTGATTGAATGGTGAGGAATTAGTCAGAACTGAAGAATAGCATTAGCACTTCAACTTGTATACACTTTACTGTGCTTTCCAGCCCTCTCTAAGTGGTTTACCGACTCCGCATATTTGCCCCCAACAATCTGGGTCCACATTTTACCCACCTCGGAAGGATGAAAGGATGAGTCAACCTTGAGCCTGATGAGATTCGAACTGCCAAATTTCAGGCAGCTAGCAATCAGCAGAAATAGCTTGCACTCTAACCACTGCACCACCGTGGCTCAGTGGTTTCTTGATTGAGAAATGAAACATCTTCAAGGATAAAGCAGGTCCAGTTGTCTTTTGGAAAAGTACCTTTGGGACTTTTGTTTGTTGGGTTTTTTCCTATTGTTGCTGGATCATCAATCTTCTTACCTCCACTAGTGGTGACAATAGAGCAGAATTCCCTAAACTTTCCAGGTTGGTGACCCGGAGCAGGTGGAGGTGGGGAAAGAAGAGATGATTTTGTGGGATGGGTAGGTGCATATGATGCAGACAATACTCACGTGAGTGGGGTTGCAAGACAATGCTCACGTGAGTGGGGATGCAACCATCCATAATGACACTTGTGCAAATGGGGCCATGCATGTGTGCAGACATGAACATATGACCAGCCACTCACTCAGTCCACAGGTTGGGGACCCCTGCATTAGAGCACAAAGCAAGACCCCTAGAAGGTAGTTTTCAAAGACATCTGATAGTTGCAACATTACAGGAGAGAAGGAAGGAAGGATTCTAATACTTCCGTGCCATTGAGGAAAGATGGTTGGGCAGGAACTCTTGCTTGGATTAAACTATAAGCCAGCGGGGAAAAAATGGGTGGTGGATTTTCTCCCTAAATAAATATCCTTTTTCATGGTAAAGGTATGCCCATAGAGAGTTGTATGCCCATAGAGAGTTAAGCCCCTGTCACACTGCACCAACGGATGCAAAGAGGATGTAAAATGGACAAAAAAGCTTGCCATCCATTGGTTAACGCAATGTACTCACTGCCTCCGTTTTGCTTCCTCTCTATCCGTCCAGCATCCGTTTATTGACGTTTCATCCGCTCAGAAAGTTTTGAGCTGCTCAAAACTTTTGTGCGGAAAATGTATCCAAATCGTCCGTTCTGCATCCGCTACGCATCCGTTCTGCATCCGTTACACATCCGCTATATCCACTAGGCATCCGTTCTGCATCTGCGCAATTCACATCCACTTGGACGCAGGGAGGAAGTGGAACAGACGCGGAACGGATGCAGAATGGATGCAGAACGGATGCAGCACAGAAACAAAGCATTTAAAATGGAAAAAACGTTCGCAGAGGGGACCTATCTCAGATATTAAGGATGTCTACAGGATGCCTAGAGGATGCCTAGAGGATGCAAAGGGACACCTATACTGCCTATAAAAAGGGGGAGCAACTCGTCTGCATCTCACTTTCAGACCAGCAGCCTAGCTGTGCAGACCTCTGAGCCTTCATCTGACTCTTGCTCTTCCACAGCATCCAGTCATGTCCACCGTGGATCGTAACACAGTCCTTTTGGCAGCCACCATCCTTCTGCAACAGTGCGAAGCCATCTACAGGCTCTGTGAACTCTACTACAGGAAGAAAAAGAGGCAGCCAAGAAGCGTCTGGGTACGAAGATGGATCACCAGAAGAGCAGAGTATGGACTGTACAACAAGCTGATGGTGGAGCTCAGGAACGAAGACACTCGGGCATTCCAGAACTTCATGAGGATGCCTCCAGCCATGTTTGATGAAGTTGTGCAGCGGCTGACACCCAGGTTGACCAAGCAGAGCACCAACTTCCGGCCCAGCCTGGAACCTGGGCTCAAGGTGGCACTCACTCTGCGCCACCTGGCCTCAGGGACCACCTACAGGAGCATGCAGACTCCTCACCCGTGAAGAGAGAATCTTCAACTACAGGCTGTCCAGGGCAAGGCGGGTGGTGGAGAACGCCTTTGGCATCCTGGCCAACAGGTTCCAGGTACTTCTCACCACCATGCAGCATCGCCCAGAGACCGTGAGGAGGATCGTGGAAGCTTGCTGCATCCTGCACAATCTCATGCGCACCCGCTACCCAGTCTTGCAGAACAGGCTCGTGGACCTCCAGCAAGTCAATGGGGACATGGAGCCTGGGGAATGGAGGCAAGGGCAAAACCTGATAGACACTGAGGATGTGCAAGGCCCCAACAGAGCCTCATGTGAAGGGAAGAAGCAGCACAACCTCCTGAAACACTGGTGCAACTCCCCAGCTGGAGCAGTGGAGTGGCAAGACAGTATGATAGATGATTAATGGGTGCTTCCTTCAGCCTGTCTGATCACATGGATGAGATTGGGCCATGTATGTTGAGTGGGCCTACAATGAACAGGGCATTTAATAAAGAGTTGTGTTTGTGTTGACATGTGTGGATGATTGATTACATTGTTATTGATAAAAAAGGGCCATAGCTGTGGAACCTGGGAGGGTGGACCATACAGTCCCACTATGCTTGCACTGGAGGTTTATCTATCCCACAGCTATTACCCATTCCAAAGGTATCCCTGCACATCCCACTGCTATCTTAACTCATCCCACAAGCATGCCAAGGCTTAAACCAATTCTAAAAGTTTCCACCAAGAATTTATTAAAAAAAAGAAATGAAGCAAGTGTGTGAATCAAAGACAAGCTGTGAAAGGAAAAAGACCCAAGTCAAGTGTCCAAATAAAGTCCACACCCAGTCTCTGGCAGTCTTCACGGTCACTCGGAGGTGTACCCAGTCTCAGGGGTGAAGGGTCCAGGTGCTGTGGAGGTGGTTGCTTCTGCAGTGCTGGTCTGAAGCCCCACTGGGGTGCCTGGCCCCGAGAGGACAACAGGTGATGGTGTGTTGAGAAAACTCTCGGATAGCTGGCTCAGACCCGTGATGCTGAGAGGTCCTTCCTCCATGCCATGGGGTGTCAGCCCCAGTACTGATGAGAGATGTACTCAGGCCAGGGTTGGCTGTGGGGTGGAGGAAGGAGTAGTTTAGTGGGGCTGTCTGGTCTGCAGCTGGGTGAGGACTGGCATGGGTGGCATCGCTGTCGTCGCTGGCATCATTGGCGTGGGTGGCATCGGTGGCATCAGTGGAACTGGTGGCAACGGTGTCGCCCGATGACTCTGTGCCTGGACTGGGAAGGGCTTCTGCCTGTGCTGCTGGACCTCCTGGTAGCCATAGCCCTGGTAGGTGAGGGGCTGTGGGAAGCCTTGGACTGGGAGGGACATCACCTGGGGTGGAGGAGCAGACCTGGGCTGGGTGGGAGCAGGTTCCTCTGGATCTGGAGGGTTGTGAAGCAGCTCGGTGATCCAGTCCTTCACCACCTGGTACTGGGCTTCCTCCATGTTCCTGAGGGTCTGGTTGACATAGGTGAGGAAGGGCTTGCGGTTGGAGGATGAGGAGTCGGTGCTGACCAGCTGAGAGAGGAGATCTATGCTGGTGCGGATGGTGTCCCTGATCTCCAGGAGGACAGTGTGGCTCTGCCCCTCCTGCTGTCTCGCTCTCTGCCTTTCTGTGGAGGTGGAGCTGGGTGGTGGTGGATGTGGCTACGACTGTGGTGGACTCAATGTCTCCTTTCTCCCACCGCACCAGGGAGTCCTCCACGCGCTCCACCACAGTTACAACACCTGTCCGCTGGTTCTCCGCCGTGGCACGCTCCACAGAAACCTGCCTGGAGACAGGGACTGACTCTCGGCCGGAAGAGGACTGGCTCTCAGCAGGCTGCCGGAGAGAGAGGGTTGTGAGAGGGGCTCCTGGTGCTCTTCGGTGGCGGATCTCACCCTCCAGGAAGCTGAACCTGGCCATGACGTAGGTCTCTCTGTCCGTCAGCTTATCCGTGGCCTGGCCAGATTTCTTCAGGTGCAGCTTCCCGTACCAGGTGTGCATATGTTTCCACCAGCCGAGGAGCATCTCCGAAGTGTAACCCATACTCTCTGCCCTCTCTCTCCAAGTAGCCTGCTTCCACTTGGTGTCCCTGTACAGCCGGTGTCCCTTCTGCCACAGATAGTCATTCTCTCTCAGCCACTGCAGTACCTCATCCTCGTGTTCCTCCTCAATGAAGTATTGCCTCCTCTCCCGTCCCCGCATACGCCTCTTCCTCCCTTTGGCAGGACCAGATGGGCCCTCATCAGAGGGGCTCCCAGGTGGTAGGGGCTGCTCCTCCACACCACCAGAAGCATCATCATCATCATCATCACCACCATCAGGATCCTAATCATCATCATCATCAGCAGCAGCAGCAGGATCATCATCATCATCAGCAGCAGCAGCAGCAGCAGCAGCACCAGCAGGATCAGCAGCACCAGCAGCAGCAGCACCAGCAGCAACAGGAGCACCAGCAGGACCAGGAGCACGAGCAGGACCAGGAGAACGAGCAGGATGAGCAGGACGAGCAAGACCAGGAGCACGAGCAGTATGAGCAAGTCCAGGAGCACGAGCAGGACGAGCAGGACCAGCAGGACCAGGAGCAGCTTCAGCAGAGTACGCAGCAGCAGAAGCACCACCGCCAGGAGCAGCTTCAGCAGAAGCTCCAGCACCAGAAGAGCGAGCCCGAGCAGCAGAAGCCCCAGCAGAAGCAGAGTCAGGGACAGGGGGCGGGAGGGTGGCCCTGTCCCTCTTGGCAGGGATGGCGGCAGGTTGCTGAGGCTTTCGCTTCTTCGCTTCTTCTTCCCCATGGTTGTGGGGTTGCTGGCTGGCAGGGAGGCTGGCAGGGAGGCTGGCAGGCACCAAGGCTGGCAGGAAGGCTGGCTGGCAGGGAGGCTGGCCAGGAGGTTTGGAGGCAGGCTGGCAGCAAGGCAGGGCAGGCAAGGACTCGATGTATCCGGCAGCAGGTCTTTCCTCCGAATGCTGGCCACGTGCGAGCTGCTTCCCTTTATATCCACGTGGCTTACGCAATGCATCCCCCCTGCATGCGCAATTAATGCTCGACATCCATTAGGCTTCCGCTCTGCATCCGCTAGGCTTCCGCTCTGCATCCGCTTCATCCGCTGTGCATCCGCTGTGCATCCGCTTCATCCGTTCCGCCTCCGCTCTGCATCTGCTCTTTCTGTTCTGCGTCCGCTTTGCTGAGGTCCCCCGGAAGCCTAGCGGATGTGCCATCCGCTCCCATCCACTTCCATCCGCTGGGCTTCCATTCCGCATCCGCTTTCCATCCGCCCTGCGTCCTCCCCCCGTTCGTGTTATCCACTCCGGTTATGCAAATTTTTGCCCCTTTTGAGAGCGGATAACAATGGATGGAACATTTTGCTTGTCTGTTGTGTCTGTTCTGCATCCGTTGGGCAGTGTGACAGGGCCTTTAGTGGCTCAGTTTTGCACTATTTGAAGTGCAAATGAGGACTGGCATCCAGCTCACAAACAGAAAAGGGGAGGTACTGGGAGACACCCCCTCCCTGAAGGTGGCAGAAGCACTCCCCACCCTTCAAAAGAAATTCAGAATGTTGGGCATGGTTTTTAAATTTCTAGTGATTTGATTTGTGTTTTTGTGTTTGAAATTTTCTTTTACCTGGTTTGAAATACTGGTTTAGAAAAAGGACATTCAGGCCTGTCCATGCATAGAAATAATAAATAGGAAGAAATGAACCTCCAGCAGGGCCCCCCATTCATAAAGAGCAGCTTTAAGAGGATCAATAAGAGCAGGCATTGGACCAGTGGCCAGACCTTCTGGAGCAGAAGGCAACAGTTGGAAACTATCTCCTATGTACTTCTTAAGTCGCAGCAAGCAATAAATTAGTGAAAGGCATCGGTACAGATTCCTTTTAATTTCAGATGGGATTTATTCAGCTGGTTGGGCGGGTTGCTCCTATTGAGTCACCCCAGGATCTCTGGTTGAAGGTGAAATCAATCTCTTTCTCTGTATGAGGCTTGGGACTGCATTCATATTGATTTATTCAACGGAGATAGACAAAAATGGCAGAGAGGGAGAAAGAAATACTCCCTGCCACTGAATGAGCCTGGCATTTTTGTATGTAGAATACCAAGTGGGATGTGTATTAATCATTTCAGGGCCTTGGTGAGGTGTGCTCGATGTTTGTCTTCTTTATTAAAAGGGATGTTGAGTCCCAGGGAACGACAGATAGGCGAAGGGTCAGCTTGGGGAAGATGAAAACTTCTGAATCCATTAGCAGCTCTGGACTTCCTCTGGCTGCCTGACTCTCTGTCTGTTTCATTTTGCCTTTCCCTCCTCTTCCTCTCCTAGCTGCCTCAGCCCAAGGCAAGGAAGAAGAAAAGGGCTCCAAGAGCTTTCTTTCTTGACATGTGGCGATGACCCGCATTACCAAAAGGCAGGTTGAGTTACTCCATGCCTGGAGGCAACGTGAGAAGAGCCTCCGGGGTTGTTCCACCATCCCGCTCCACCCCACGGCGAGCATCACAGGTTATTGTCTCCAGCAATCCATTGAAGTTGATGACAAGCGTTGTAGAATGTGAATGAGCTGGAGGGAAGGTTTGGGGAGATGGCATGAAGGGGTGCGTTCTCTGCTTTGCTCCTAATGAAGTCTCACTGTTGTCAGGCTTGGTGACAAGTTCTGCTGCTCCCGTGTTAATATGCCTTTCAATTAAGTCCAGGTATCTTTTAGTGGGGGAAAAGGTGGGAAGTAAAATGCTAGAGGATCTTCTTCAGATGAAGTGGCTGTAATATTAAATTGATGAAGGGGTGAAATTAAGGGTGGGCTTCAAAAATTTCAGCAACCTGTTCTCTGCACAGTTGCTCGGTGGATGTGGTGATCGTGGGCGTGGCGTAGTAAGGGGGGGACATTTTTCCCAGGCTCCAGAGGCTTTCCTCAAGCCCTTGGGAAAGTGAAAATGGCCTCCCTTGGGCTCCGGAGGCCCTCTGGGGGCTGGAAATGGGCTCATTTCTGGCCTTCCAGAGCTTCTAGGAGGCCTGTTTTTCACCCTCACTTATACCTCCGCACAGGCCCTACATTTACCTCCCATCCAAAAGGGGCTGTGTAGATCTCCTGGGAAGGGCAGGGTGAGTGGTTGGGAGGGGCCAGCCAGGGTGGGATTTGGTGGTTTGCTGAACCAGCCATAACATTAGCTATGAGTTTGCCTGAACCCAGGCGAACCCGTAGCAGCCCACCCCTGGGTGAAATGAGATACGAGACTAAAGGACTGGAGAAGGTAATGCATATCAAGAATTCATCTTTGGTGAAGGGGACCTTCAAAGAGAGAACGTTGAATAGTCCCATCAAATTATGAAGGCCATTGTGGTGCACCAGGGTTGTAGCCCTTGACCTACAACCACAATTGAACCCAAAATTTCTATCGCTAAGTGAGACCTTTGTTAAGTAAGTTTGCCCCATCTCACGACCAGTTGTTAAATGAATCCCTGCAGTTGGTTAAATTAATAACAGGGTTATTAAAGTCAAAATTCTTTATTGATTGATTAGCCCTTGGGCCATATCCAAGTGCAAAGTTTCAGAAATTATTACTAAAATTTGATAAAAGCAATTTAAAATGGAATTTGAATAAAATACAATTTAAAACGAAAGTTATTCTGGCTTCTTCCCCATTAAATTTGTTTGTCAGAAGGTCGCAAAAAGGGGATTGCACAACCCCGGGGACACTAAGACCGTTATAAATATGAGTCAGTTGCCAAGCATCTGAATTTTGATCATGCAACCATGGGGATGCTGCAACAGTCATGGCCACAAGTCTCTATTTTTCAGGCAGATCTCTAGTTCCAAGTAAACAAACACCTTTTCTGTGCCACAATGTCCTGTGAAGTGATATTGCTAGGGAAACTCGAAAGACTCTTTCTCCTATTCATTTTTCCCTTTTAGAAATCTCTGACAATCTTCTATAGTGGTGTTTCTCAACCTTCTGGTGGTGCTTTGATTGGCTGGGATATTCTGGGAGTTGACATCCAAATGTCTTAAAGTTGCCAAGATGAAGAAACCTGTGGAAACCAAGAATTCCAGTTGTCTGGAATTATTTTTGTACAAAAGGAAAAGGAGTGCTTTTAATAAATCCTACAAGCAGCATCGGGAAGTCATCTGCAGTTTTGGAATTAGATGTCTCTAAAACAATTTGAAAATTTGGCTTTATTCTTTGGAATTGAATTAGTTTTCCCAATCAAATCAGGCTGACACAGTGATTCAAATCTTGTTGACTTTCCAAATTGAAATAACCATTAGAATTGAAACAACTTGACAATCAAAATCCAATTGGTGATGCCTAGTGTATTCAAATCTAGTCACATACTCCTAGATACATACCCCATAATACATTTGTACTATGTTAGCTCAAACATATAACTTGAGATATAACAAAGGCTGTTGTCGGAAGTGATGTAATTCAAGACAAGATGCAAGGGCCATTGCATGAATACATGTGAAGGCTGTTTCAAATTCTTGAAACTTTTCTCTTTTCAAGAAGATTGATGTACCGAGAGCTGTGGATCTGATACTGGGATAACAGATTAACAGAGATGGAAGGGACCTTGTAGCATAATCATCTTCTGTGCATCCAAAGCTTCCCTATTCAGTTCATCAAATCAAAGCCGCAGTGCTCCAAGCTGGTGTATAATACTTTAGATAACCAACAATTCTACAAGTATTTGTGGTAATGAAATTACAACAAAAAACCTGCAAGTTACTGTCTGAAAACAGTTGCCATGCTTTGGTTGATAATAGAACTGGTTCTGGACAGTTCTATTAATGCTTTTTAATTTAATTTTTAATTTAATTTTTAATTTAATTTAATTTTTTAATCTGGCCAGGATGCCCTCTTACTTGAAAATATAGATCTGATCTAGTAGTTATTCATTTCATTATTCAGAACAAAATATGTAGCCTTTCCACTCTAGTTTCTGAGCAGACACAATTATGAGAGGCATTCAGACACCCTCTAGAATTTGTTGATCTTTCCAAACAAATCAAATTTGTTGATTTGTTGATCTTACAAGCTTTTGGTTCCAAGTTTAACATCATCTGTTTTGGAATTGAAGTATCTTCAGGACCGAGGCATTCTCATTCTCTCCCTCTGTTTGAGCTCATCTTTGCCCTCATTGTTATTTGAGACTCTTGATGTATTAGCTCTTTTTTTGCCCCTTCTGGAGAAGGAGCTGGAAGGTTAAACAGAGATAAACAAACCAAAGGAACAAAATGGAATTCAAGGCATACATTTTACGATTCAGAGTGTAACAAGCAGAGAGGTGCTTAAGAATGGAGCGAGGGAACAGGAAACAATTCAGCGTGGGAATATTTGGGGAACATGTCATTTCTGTGTTCATATCTCTGTGCCAATAGATTACTTACTTAATTTTTTTTTTCTCATCACCTCTGCCAGCAGTGGCAATAATAAAGTTGCTCTACCACATGTCATGCTCAAGATCAGCAGCCAGAGTAGAAAATCAAAGGTGGTATGCACAGGTGCTCTAAGGATCTAGATAAGCAAAGGAATAAAGGATGTGACAAGGGTATTGAGATAATCCAAATAATACTTGTTCCAAAAATTGGACCATTAGGACTATAGGTTGAATTCTGTCTTAATTACCCTTAGACTATCCATTGAAATTAGTGGGCGATTGGCTTAATCCATTCCAACAGAATTGGAATCACTTAGATGAGTGACTAAGAAGACTTCAAGAAGTTAGAATGAGTATTTATTTATTCCTTATTTATAGAAATAATTTTGAGCAGGCATCTTTTATTCTGCTTTCCTTCCTGTTCTTTATTTAAAAAAAAAAAGAACTTGGCCCCTCTTTGGAGCAGTCTGACCTGTTTCCTTATTCCTTTTTTTTTTTTTTTTTGATATTTTATATCAAAAAATATTTTGATATTTATTGATATTTTTTTTTGCAATGATTGGATTTATTCTTTGCTTATTTTGTACTAACAAGATGAGACCTAATTCCAACAACTGTCTTGTCACATTATTTTTAATGGCTTATGCTCTACCCCTCATAGCTATATCTGGATCCAAGCCTACTTTCTGTAATGTATTCTTGGCATTGAAGGAAAAAATAATTGCAGGGTATAAACAATGATCCATTTGAACTTTCCAACCTCAGTATTCAAAACTTGAAAATGGTAGCTATTATGGCCTCCCTTTCTACGAGAGGTATAAACATGGTGCAAAATGGAGGGCCTGTAATTGTTGCTAAAATTGTGTGCTCATCTTTCCACAGCTGAAATTCAGTGAAGTACAAAACATGTGAATAGTGCTTGCTAGGGCATGGATTCCTAGCAGTTCTTCCCACTGGAATGGTATCTCACTTCTCCTTGTAGAATAGAATAGAATAGAATAGAATAGAATAGAATAGAATAGAATAGAACAGAACAGAACAGAATTCTTTATTGGCCAAGTGTGATTGGACACACAAGGAATTTGTCTTGGTGCAAATACTCTCAGTGAACATAAAAGAAAAGATGCATTCATCAAGAGTCAAGAATCATAAGGTACAACACTTAATAATAGTCATCGGGTACAATAAGCAATCAAATCTTACTAGGAATCAGTCAATAAAAATCATTAGGATACAAGCAACAAGGTAACAGTCATAAAGTCACAAGTGGGAGAGGATGGGTGATAGGAATGAGGAGAAGATTAATAGTAATAGTAGTGTAGTAATAGTAGTGTAGACTTAGTAAATAGTAGGGCAGTGTTGAGGGAATTATTTGTTTAGCAGAATGATGGTGTTGGGGGGAAAACTGTCCTTGTGTCTAGTTGTTCTGGTGTGCAGTGCTTTATAGTGTCATTTTGAGGGTAGAAGTTGAAACAGTTTATGTCTGAATGGTGAGGGGTTTGTAAATATTTTCACAGCCCTCTTTTTGACTTGTGCAGTATACAGGTCCTTGATTGAAGGCAGGTTGGTAGTAATTGTTTCTTCTGCAGTCCTAGGGAGGTGAACCATTCCAGCTGAGTCCCATGGAAATGAATGTGAGCCAAATAATTATTCTGTCAGCCTTTTGAGGAAAGCCAGAGCAGAAATAGATGCCATTAAGACTATTAAACTATTGTGGCAAAGTATAATAATGGAATCTTGAAAGCCTGTAGAGAGTCTCTCTCCTCCCTTTTAAACCAAGGAGAAGGAAGTCAGGGCAGCCTTGAGTTGCTTTTTCACGCCCTTCTCCTTTTCAAGGCTAAGCTGGTGTTTTCCTAATGGCTGCTGAATATTTTTTTTCAGGGCCATCTCTATTATTCCTGTACAGATACTTTATATTTCCTTTTGGGGGCATCTGCCTTTGCAACCTTGAACTCTCTTGCTTGAAAGTCTTAGTTGCTGCTCTTTGTTTCCTTACTTATTTATTTCTTGCACAGCACACAGCACACTGCTGTCTCATGGCCAGTTTCCTTTTCTTTGGGGAAGCAAAACACATGACCCCTTTCTGTAAAGCGTTCGGTGGAAATCAACTCTTGGTTGAACTATATAACCCTTCTTAGATGGCTTTTCATTCGCCCTTGTTTCTCTCTGTTGGAATTTCCTGTTATTGTTATTTGAGAGCGTAGTATAAACAAAGAGCCCTCATGATGCAGTGGTTAGAATGCAGTATCGCAGATTAATTCTACCCACAGCCAGGAGTTTGATCTTGAAGGGCTCAAGGTTGATTCAGCCTTCCATCTTTCTGAGTTTGGTAAAATGAGGACCCAGATTGTTGAGGGGCAATGCACTGACACTGTAAACTACTCAAAGAGTACTGTAAAGCACTGTGAAGTGGCATATAAATCTATGTGTTACTGCTATTGCCATATGTGGCGATTAGATTGCTTCTCTTAGTCATGCGCAGATCTTGCTGTGTGAGGAGATATGAGTTATATTCATACATAGGTCAGCTAGAAAGGATTGGGGTGAGAATGTCCTTCTCCTATTGCCTGGATTCCTTGGTTTCTTATAGAAGAAAGGGACAATCTTTAAATCTTTGTAATTGTTACCCAGATACTCCAGTGACAAGTGCTTTAGAAATATACTGGTAGTAATAATCCAATATCTCTGTGTTAGAGCTCTGAGAAAATCCAATAATATGAATGGTTTGCCTAACTGACTGATCCTTTCATCCCTCAGATGGAGCAAGAGCTATTTAAGGTTAGAAGCTTCTTCTTTCCTAGTAAGGCAGCTCTCAAAGTGTTTTTATAGCTATTGAATAATTAAAGAACAGTTAGAGAATGAAGTTGTCTAGCGAGGCTATCACTTATCTTAATGGAGCACAGCACAATGTTTACTGCAGTGTTTGGGTTTGGAACAGTTACCTAAAAACTTTCCCAAAGCAGCTAATAATCAAGAAGAAGTAGAACCTGCAATGAGTCAGCTTTTAAAACCGTTAGCCATTTTTCCAGCCTTTTATGCTCAGTGTTTATATAGCTGGCTGGGTCTGAAATCAAAATAATGTCCCCTCTCTTTTGCAATCAGCTTCTAATTCACTGGTCAACCAAAGAGTACTATTGTGCAAAATGTCCACACCAGTTTTCCAGGTTAAATTGGAAACTCAGATGGAACTGACCTATAAATTAATTTGAATGTGCACAAGTGGCATTTTCTAAATCTACTCAGAAATTGGAGTCCATCTGCTCCGACGATTGCAAACATCTGAATGAAATTGGATCCATACCTAATCAAGGAAATATATTTTGCTTATTATTTAAAGCCCCTGTCACACTGCACCAATGGATGCAAAGAGGATGTAAAACGGACAAAAAAGCTTGCCATCTGTTGGAAAACGCGATGTACTCACTGCCTCCGTTTTGCTTCCTCTCTATCCATCCAGCATCCGTTTATTGACGTTTCATTCGCTCAGAAAGGTTTGAGCTGCTCAAAACTTTTGCGCGGAAAATGTATCCAAATCGTCCGTTCTACATCCACTACGCATCCGCTCTGCATCCGTTACGTATCCGCTATATCCGCTAGGCATCCGTTCTGCATCCGCGTAACTCGCATCCACTTGGACGCAGGGAGGAAGTGGAACGGATGCGGAACGGATGCAGAACAGATGCAGAATGGATGCAGCACGGAAACAAAGCATTTAAAACGGAAAAAACGTTCACAGAGGGGACCTATCTCGGATATTAAGGATGTCTAGAGGATGCCTAGAGGATGCCTAGAGGATGCAAAGGGACACCTAGACTGCCTATAAAAAGGGGGAGCAACTCGTCTGCATCTCACTTTCAGACCAGCAGCCCAGCTGTGCAGACCTCTGCAGCCTTCATCTGACTCTTGCTCTTCCAAAGCATCCAGTCATGTCCACCGTGGATCGTAACACAGTCCTTTTGGCAACCACCATCCTTCTGCAACAGTGCGAAGCCATCTACAGGCTCTGTGAACTCTACTACAGGAAGAAAAAGAGGTGGCCAAGAAGCGTCTGGGTACGAAGATGGATCGGGAGAAGAGCAGAGTATGGACTGTACAACAAGCTGATGGTGGAGCTCAGGAACGAAGACACTCGTGCATTCCAGAACTTCATGAGGATGCCTCCAGCCATGTTTGATGAAGTTGTGCAGTGGCTGACACCCAGGTTGACCAAGCAGAGCACCAGCTTCCGGCCCAGCCTAGAACCTGGACTCAAGGTGGCACTCACTCTGCGCCACCTGGCCTCAGGGACCACCTACAGGAGCATGCAGTACGGCTGGAGGGTGCCATCCAACACCATCAGCATTGTGGTCAGAGAAGTGGTACAGGCCATCATCGAAGAATACAAGGAGGAGCTCCTCCAGTACCCCTTCACTGAAGAAGGATGGAAGAAAGTTGCAGAGCAGTGGTATCAGAGGTGGAACTTCCCCCATACCGTTGGAGCCATAGATGGCAAGCACATGGCCTGCAAATCTCCATCCAACTCAGGGTCCACTTATTTCAACTCCAAGGGCTTCTTCAGCATCATCCTCTTCGCTATGGTCGATGCTGACTACAAGTTCATGTACATCGATGCTTCAGGCAACGGCTCATCTTCAGATGCCCAGATATACAAAGCCAGTGATCTCAAGGAGGGGCTGGAAGGCAACCTCATCGTGGGCTTCCCAGATGCACACCCCCTGCCCAACGACATGCAAGATGTGCCCTACTTCATCGTGGGGGATGACGACTTCTCCCTCACAACCTACCTCATGAAGCCCTACACCTCCAAATACCTCACCCATGAAGAGAGGATCTTCAACTACAGGCTGTCCAGGGCAAGGCGGGTGGTGGAGAATGCCTTTGGCATCCTGGTCAACAGGTTCCAGGTACTTCTCACCACCATGCAGCATCGCCCAGAGACTGTGAGGAGGATCGTGGAAGCTTGCTGCATCCTGCACAATCTCATGCGCACCCGCTACCCAGTCTTGCAGAACAGGCTCGTGGACCTCCAGCAAGGCAATGGGGACATGGAGCCTAGGGAATGGAGGCAAGGGCGAAACCTGATAGAAACTGAGGATGTGCAAGGCCCCAACAGAGCCTCACGTGAAGGGAAGAAGCAGCGCAACCTCCTGAGACACTGGTGCAACTCTCCAGCTGGAGCAGTGGAGTGGCAGGACAGGATGATAGATGATTAATGGGTGCTTCCTTCAGCCTGTCTCATCACACGGATGAGATTGGGCCATGTATATTGGGTGGGCCTACAATGAACAGGGCATTTAATAAAGAGTTGTGTTTATGTTCAAATGTGTGGATCAATGCTTACTAATGAAGGGCCAAAGGTGTGGCACCTGGGAGGGTGGACCATACAGTCCCACTATGCTTGCATTGGAGGTTTATCTATCCCACAGCTATCTTAACCCATCCCAAAGGTATCCCTGCCCACCCCACTGCTATCTTAACCCATCCCACAAGCATGCAAAGGCTTAAACCATTTCTAAAAGTTTCCACCAAGACTTTATTACAAAAAAAAGAAATGAAGCAAGTGTGTGAATCAAAGATAAACTTTATTGAACAACAAGCTGCAAAAAATAATGACCCAAGTCAAGTGTCCAAATAAAGTCCACAGGTAGCCAGCTACCCAGTCTCTGGCACTCTTATTCGTCACTTGGAGGTGTACCCAATCTCAGGGGTGAAGGGTCCAGGTGCTGTGGAGGTGGGTTGTGCTGGAATGCTGGTCTGTATTGTCATTGGGGTGCCTGGCCCCGAGAGGACAACAGGGGACGGTGTGTTGAGGAAGCTCTCAGACAGCTGGCTCAGACCCGCGATGCTGAGAGGTCCTTCCTCCATGCCATGGGGGGTCAGCCCCAGTACTGATGAGAGATGTACTGAGGCCGGGCTTGGCTGTGGGGTGGAGGAAGGAGTAGTCTAGTGGAGCTGTCTAGTCTGCAGATGGGTGAGGACTGGCATGGGTGGCATCACTGTCATGGGTGGAATCATTGTCATGGGTGGCATCGGTGGCATCAGTGGAACTGGTGGCAACGGTGTCGCCCGATGACTCTGTGCCTGGACTGGGAAGGGCTGCTTCCTGTGCTGCTGGACCTCCTGATAGCCATAGCCCTGGTAGGTGAGGGGCTGTGGGACACCTTGGTATGGGAGGGACATCACCTGGAGTGGAGGAGCAGGCCTGGGCTGGGTGGGAGCAGGTTCCTCTGGATCTGGAGGGTTGTGAAGCAGCTCGGTGATCCAGTCCTTCACCACCTGGTACTGGGGTTCCTCCATGTTCTTGAGGGTCTGGTTGACATAGGTGAGGAAGGGCTTGCGGTTGGAGGATGAGGAGTCGGTGTTGACCAGCTGAGAGAGGAAATCTATGCTGGTGCGGATGGTGTCAGCTTCACAGTGGCCTGGCCAGATTTCTTCAGGTGCAGCTTCCTGTACCAGGTGTGCATGTGCTTCCACCAGCCGAGGAGCACCTCCGAAGTGTAACCCATACTCTCCGCCCTCTCTCTCCAAGCAGCCTGCTTCCTTTTGGTGTCCCTGTACAGCCGGTGTCCCTTCTGCCACAGATGGTCATTCTCTCTCAGCCACTCCAGCACCTCATCCTCGTGCACCTCCTCAATGGAGTATTGCCTCCTCTCCCGTCCCCGCATACGCCTCTTCCTCCCTTTGGCAGGACCAGATGGGCCCTCATCAGAGGGGCTCCCAGGTGGTTGGGGCTGCTCCTCCACACCAGCAGCAGCAGCAGAAACAGCAGGATCATCATCATCATCATCACCAGCAGGATCATAATCATCATCATCATCAGCAGCAGCAGCAGGATCATCATCATCATCAGCAGCAGCAGCAGGATCATCATCATCAGCAGCAGCAGCAGCAGGATCAGCAGCAGCAGGATCAGCAGAAGCACCAGCAGCACCAGCAGCACCAGGATCATCATCAGCAGAGTAAGCAGCAGCAGCGCCAGTAAGACCAGGAGCACGAGCAGGACCAGGAGCACGAGCAGGACCAGGAGCACGAGCAGGACCAGCAGGACAAGCAAGACCAGGAGCACTAGCAGTACAAGCAGTATGAGCAAGTCCAGGAGCACGAGCAGGACGAGCAGGACCAGCAGGACCAGGAGCAGCTTCAGCAGAGTATGCAGTAGCAGAAGCACCACCGCCAGGAGCAGCTTCAGCAGAAGCTCCAGCACCAGAAGAGCGAGCTCGAGCAGCAGAAGCCCCAGCAGAAGCAGAGTCAGGGACAGGGGGCGGGAGGGTGGCCCTGTCCCTCTTGGCAGGGATGGTGGCAGGTTGCTGAGGCTTTCGCTTCTTCCCCATGGTTGTGGGGTTGCTGGCTGGCAGGGAGGCTGGCAGGGAGGCTGGCAGGCACCAAGGCTTTCAGGAAGGCTGGCACCAAGGCTGGCAGGAAGCCTGACAGGAAGCCTGGCAGGCAGGCAGGCAGGCAGGCCAGGCACCAAGGCTGGCAGGCAGACTGGCTGGCAGGGAGGCTGGCAGCAAGGCAGGGCAGGCAAGGACTCGATGTATCCAGCAGCAGATCTTTCCTCCGAATGCTGGCCACATGCGAGCTGCTTCCTTTATATCCGCGTGGCTTACACAATGAACCCCCCCCCCGCATACACAATTAACGCCAGGCATCCGTTCGGCTTCCACTCTGCATCCGCTTCATCTGCTGTGCATCCGCTGTGCATCCACTCTTTCCGTTCCGCGTCCACTTTGCTGAGGCCCCCCGGAAGCCTAGCGGATGTGCCATCCGCTCCCATCCGCTTCCATCCGCTGGGCTTCCATTCCACATCCGCTTTCCATCCGCTCTGCGTCCTCCCTGCGTCCGTGTTATCCGCTCCGGTTATGCAAATTTTTGCCCCTTTTGAGAGCGGATAACAATGGATGGAACATTTTGCTCGTCCGTTGTGTCCGTTTTGCATCCATTGGGCAGTGTGACAGGGCCTTAAAATCCTTCAAATGGTAGGTTCAACTATTTTTCTTACTGAAATGCCAGCTTGACTGCTGAATGCAGACTTTGGGGTCTAGAAATCTCAGCTTCAATTTTTAGAAAGTCTCTTAATTGTGAAAAATAAATAAATGTATAGAAAATGACTTGAACCATAGCCTTGTTTTTGAGAGCATATTCTAGAGAAAGTTTCAAGTGCATTTTTATCATTCAAATCTGAATAAAGTAGTTTGGTGTTTTAAGAAATATCCTTCCACAATTTTTAAGACTTTTTCCAGAACAGAATATAGAATGGACAGTTTGCACTTGACAGCTTCTTAAGCTATTAACAACAAAAATATACGGTTAAATCAGTTACAGTTAATTAGTGGTAGTAATTAAATGGTAGCTCTTTTCAATGTTCACAGTTAATGAAACAGCATATTTCTACAACCTAATGTCTGAGAGGAATTAATAGGAAACAGCTATTTCAGAATTACTTTCCTGGTTATTCCGAAGTTTCATAGATCTTGAATTGATATGGCACTTAAGGATTTACAGATTCTTAAGTGTTTGGATGCTATTGAGTTGATGACCTTGTTTTGATAGAGTGTTAGAAATATTATCTCAATGAAATCAAAGGGCTTAAATGTGTTTGGTTGTTTCTTGCAGACACTTATTACCTATTACCCAAATAGATAATATCATCAGTGCCACCTACCTGCTTACTTTCTTATCTACCTACTTATCTCATCTAATCTATCATCTATTCCATCTATTTTGACTATCAATTTCTCTTTCTCTTTCCTCCTCCCCTCCTCCTCCTTCTCCTCCTCCTCCTTCTTCTTCCTCTCTCTCTTCCTCCCTCCTTCCTCCCCATCTTTTTCCAATCCCATTAAAAGTAAATGATCCCTTTTGCTCCTCCTATCCTGTCAGATACTCATATCGAGAATAGAGTGATCCAGGCCAATTTAGTATTTAGTGAGTGATGGTTTGCAGACATCATGAAAAATGTGCCATAAAGAAGTGCTTCAGAGTGCAGATGGAAGGGTCAGCATTGCCTCATCAGGAAGAGTAAAATGGGTTTTCGGCTTTCTTACCACTGAGCAAAAAAATAGCAGACTGTCTCATCACCATGATGCATGTGAAAAAGACTAGCTATGTCCTTAGCAAGAGAGAACCTGTGACCAGTTGGTATCATCTTGTAGTACCAGTGAATGGTTTTCTATTAATTGAATCATTGCATAGGAAGCCACATGATCAGCAGAGTTACATGGTTCTGTACTTGATGAATAATGTAAAAACAGGCTCTAGGAAGATTTGGAAGCATGTACAAATATATACAAATCTGTGTGTGTGTATGTGTGTGCTTTATAGAAACAGAGAGAGAGGGGGGGGGAGGGAAAGAGACAAAGAGAGAGAGATGAGACAGAGAGACAGAGGCAGAGAGACAGAGACAGAGACAGAGAGAGACAGAGAGAGAGACACACACACAGAGAGACAAACAGACAGACAGACCAGGTCTAGGCAGAAACAGAACAAACACAATTCTTTGCCTTTAGAATGAAAAGAAAACATGCTACATATGAAACTTCAGGTTAAATGTTTTGCTAGATGACATGTTAGGCATGTTGTGATTTTATATGCAAAGAGAGCAGTCTCACTTAAAGTGTCTGTTGAATTCATAGCAATGAAATATTTCCAAAATGCTAAATAGAAAGCTAATAAAAATGCTCTTATGAACATAGAACATAATGTAATTAGAAAGAACCTTGGAAGTCTTCTAGTCCAGCCACCTGCTCATGGCAGGAGAAGAGGAGGGGGAGGACTATGGAGTCATTGATGCTCTCTGAGCTTGGTTGTTCGCAGACATTTCATTACCAAACTAGGGAATGTCATCAGTGCTGTTGCCAGGGAATATTTTCCAGTGAATGGAAAAGTGTGAAAGAGTGAGGTTTATTGCCCTTGAAATAAAATAAAGGCCCAAAGAAAAACCTATTGTTCCTCAATCTTTTGGCTAAGATCAAGAGCCATCAAGAACCTTTGGCTAAGACCCATAGCTCAAACAGTTGATATTCCAAGCAATCCAAGATGAGCATGGGAATATTAGGAGGCATCTTTCTCTGCCTCTTTTACTAGTGGTGCATGTGCTGGGCAATCTCAAGGCAAAACATGGAGCAAAAGTCAATGGAGAAACATAGATCACCTTGTCCATTCAGGTGATCCATCTTCACCTTGCCCTCCAGCCAAAAAAAGCAACTAGAGATTGGGGCCGGGATCATCTACTTGATAGCAGCAGTGCTGAAATCATATGTGACATGTACTGGCTGTTAGTATTGAGCTGCATACTAATGGTCCAGCAGCACCCAGGGAGGTGAGAGAAATTGGGAGAAGAAATGGATGAAGCCAGGCTGCAGCTTCTGGCTTGCTACAATTGATTTGTCACTGGGTCTGCTGATGAATGTGGGAGAAAATGTAGTGGGTGATAACATGGAAAGCCCATAATTAAAGGAACAGCTTTCTGTTTTTAAATGCCATCCATCTGCCTTGATTTTTAGAGGATCTTTCCATCTTGCCTTTGTTAAGCAATTTAAGTATCTTGCAAAGCAATTTTGGTTGCTGGGGTGTTCAGCTCCATCAGGGGGAAAAATGATCTAGTCTAAAACCGGGCATTCTCTTGATGTATTGGAGCTGCCGTACCCATAATTCTCAGTATTGATAGCCAAAGTGAAGAAATGGAATCCCTCAAGAAGGAAAACATTGGATCGGACAAGTCTGATCTTAAGATGGAACAAGATCTTCTCTCAAGCCAGAAATACTTCTGAAGACATTGAATCTTGTATTCAAGCGTGCTTTAATCTCTACTGTATTGGACAGTATTGAAAGATGTCATAGGACAAAAGGTCTCTTCTGTTTGCTGATTGCTGCCTGGAAAGACCAGGAAAAGGCACAATAGGGCAATGTTATAACTTACACCTGGCTTCATTTTGCAGGAAGTTTGGATTCTGCCTAAGTTTCTCTTGGTTTTTCTCTTGATATTATCTTATAAGCAGGGTAGTGATCCAAGGAAGAAGCTGGAGGAGAGTTTATGCCAATGTAGCATGCTACACACTGGCAATCATCAGTAATTACTGCAGATGCCAGGCAAAAATAAAGCTATGATGTTGTATGCCTTGAGGTAAGATGAGTGTTAAACAAATCTAAAAAGTAAATAAATAAAAATAAACAAACATGAGTTTGGAGTTGGCTACCAATTCATCACCTCACTACAGCAACAGAGAACCTGTAATGGAATGGGTGGGTGACTTTGGGGGATGAAGGGAAGATCAGTGGTGGCACAATGGTTAGAATGCAGTGCTACCGGCTACTTCTGTGGACTGCCGACTGCCTGCAGTTCGATTCTCACTAGCTAAAGATTGACTTAGCTGTCCATCCTTCTGAAGTTGGGAAAATGAGGCAGATTGTTGAGAGCAATAGGCTGACTCTGTAAACTGCTTAGAGAGGTCTGTAAAGCACTGTGAAGCGTTATATAAGTTTAAGTTCTACTGCTATCGCTCCCTAGGAAATAATCAGAGAAGAGAGGCAGGAGCCTCCAATGTCTCAACAGTCAGAGGAAGAAGCTCAGGAAAGACTTGCCCTGATGGATCAAGGAGTTAAACATGATGGTTTTACAAATTTGTACTTTCAATCTTGCAAGATTCAGTTCATGTAGATTTATGATAAATAGAATTAGTTCATTTTGTGGTGTTTCCTATCTGGTTTTCTGGGAAGGTTGACAGAATCTTGCCTGTGAGGATGCTTTGAGCCACTCCATCCTTAGCCATTGATTAAATCGAGAGTTAAAAATTAAGAAGGGCATCAACATTTAACAAGCACCACGGACAACTGCCTCTTGCTGTTTTAATGTAACTTGTCCACTTATAGGCTGTGAATCCTAGGATAAGCAGGTTATATCTAGGCAGGACCTTGCTTGCTTGTAGCATTTGTTTATCTTCCTTCAAAGCCTGTAAAGGGAGAGTTATCTTACCTTTCAAAGAGTTTTCTATGTATCTGGGGTTTTTTTTATACTCCAGGAGAGTAATAGGTTTTATTTTCCTCCTCGGGATGCTAATTTTCTATGTTCCAGATGACAATACAGGAGCACATTAAATTCTATAATGATCCCACAGCTACCATATAGTTCCTGCATTTGAACTGTATTTGCATGAAAGAACTCATACTTAGCCTTCATAAAAAGTGAAACCAAGGCCATATACTTCCATTGCAGTAGCCATGAACAATCTGTGAGATTATCTACAGGGAAGAAATTTAAATACGTTGTGACTTGTTCTGAAGTTTACCCTTACAATAATGACACTGGCATGCAGAATCTACTGCAGCTGGCTCCTGTACTGCTGACATCAGTTTCTGATCAGTTCCAAGTGGTTGCAATGGGTGCTATTTTGCATAGCCAAGCAAAACCTGGGCACATTGAAGACTCACTGCTGTGCACATCCCAGATGTACCTGTGGGGGAAAAAAGAAAAAGGGGGATGGGATATAATATAAAAAAAATAGTGCAATTCTGTTGGCTGTTTTGCTCCATTTGTACCTTCTGTAAATGTCTCAACCAAATCCCTGTCTTATTTTCATAAGAAATTCCATGTGAATTTCTGCTTAGTTTTTCCTTGCTATTTTTCAGCAAATTTTGCTAATTAATGAACTCAAGGGAAGGTACCTTTTCATCATGACTGCATTTTGATGTGAATATTGTTATAAAAAGGCAACATTAGATGTATTTGCAATTAAATGGGAACTGAACATTTATCTCCCTCCCTAGACAACACAATGCCCATCAGCTGCTTTGGACTTTGTACTACTCACTGTGGTAATCTGTAGTTTTGGAATCATCCTAGATACAGATAGTCCTCAACTTACCAATGTTTGTTTAATGACTGTTTGAAGTTACAATGGCATTGAAAAAAGTGACTTATGACCATTTTTTCCACACTTGTGACTGTTGCAACATCCCCAAGATCAAAAATCAGATGCTTGGTAACTGGTTTATATTTATGATGGTTGCAGTGTCCTGGGGACATATGATCCCCTTTTATCTTTAACATTTTTATTAAGTTATAAGGTATGATAAAATACAAAATACAAAAGAAAATAAGAGAAAGGGAAAATGGGGAGAAGAAAAGTGAGGAAGAGTGGAGACATGTAATAAAGCAAAAAAAAAAAAATAGTTTGGATCATGTTTCATATTTTAATACAAAAAATCCTGAAATGGAGATAAATATGAAACCAGAACCTTTCCTCTTGGATCTAATGGAGAAAGAATTGGAGAAAAAGTTTGGAATTTTGTTACCATATATGTCGACAGCAGCAAGATTATTGTATGCGGAAAAATGCAAGGACACTTCGATTCCTACAGTTGTAGAAGCTAATGGAGTTGCCTGAAATGGCAAAATTGTCTATTTTACTCAAGGAAAAGAACACAAATACTTTTGTTTCCACATGGTAACCACTTCTGAATTTCGTGCTTGATGTGGAAGAAAATGAAACTTTGAATTTGGGTTTCACAGATCGACTGGTAGATTTTTGTAGAAACAACTGGTTCATAATACTGTGGTAAAACAAAAAGTTGTGATTTCTTGTTAATGCCTTATTCTACTGCAACAGATAGAGTCAGAAGTCAGTATGATTGCCTTTTGAGACCTTCTGACAAGTAAAACCAATGGGAAAGCCAGATTCACTTAATAACTGTGTTTTGTAACTTAACAACTACAGTGAACAAATGTGGCAAGGAAGCTCACGAAATGGGAGAAAATTCACTTAACTGTGTCGTTTAGCAGTGGAAATGTTGGGATCAACTGTGGCCTTAAATTGAGGACTACCTTTATCTGCTGTGTCCCATTTGGCATGTACTCTAAGGCAGTGGTGGCCAACCAGTGGGCCAGGGACTAACTTGATAGTCCGAGAAGTCTGCAGAGAAACGTCACTCCCAAGCACCCTCCCCAAGGCAATTAATCCAGGCTTTTGGGGAATACAAGGCTGCACCGCCCACATGGCCCGCAGGAACACAAGGCTTGTGTTACTTGCATTGCAAACAACATGATGTAGTGAGGGGAGGGGGGAAAGGGCAGAGGGGGGAACTTGCCCCACTTGCCCCATGCGCCTGGCCTGGCCTGGCCACCGGGCTGCTTCCTTCCGCTTCTTTCTTCTGCTTTTGGTTGCACACAAGGAAAGCAGCAAAAGTCTTTCTTTCTCTCCCCCAAACTCCACCAGAAATGAGGCTTTGGGACCCTGCAAGGTATCCTGCTCCAAGAGGTTGCACCGGCACTACAAGTCTCACAAAGACTCATTTCTGGAGGAGTTTGGGGGAGAGAAAGGAAGACTTCTGCTGCTTCTGCTGCTTTCCTTGCATGAAGCCAAAAGTCTCTCTCTCTCTCTCTCTCCCCCTGAGAATGGAACTGGAGACGGTATCCTGTGATCCCAAATAAAGAATGATTGATCGGTAGAAAAATAGGGTGGGGAATTTTCCTGCAGACTTTTTGGGGATTTTCCCAGGGTCTCTGGTCCGTGGGATTTAAAATTGTGAGTTTGGTGGTCCCTGAAGTCCAAAAGATTGGTGACCCCTGTTCTAAGGAACTTCTAACAAATGCAATACCGAAGACTAAACCATAAATTATAAACTGTGTAATAGAAATAGTTTCTCTCTTCATCCATTTGTTTACTCTCTGACTGCTTCTTATTGGGCAGCAAATAATGCTCTAATAATAAAATATGGGAATGTTTTATTTTTAGTACTTTACATGCCACCATTTCCCGCTCTTCTCCTCCTCCTCCCCCCCCCCCCGTCTCATTTTTCATGGATTGATTTGGTGGTGGGTTAATTGCAGATAATAATGCATGTGTCATGCTAAACTATCATTTAATGAATTGATTGGCATCTCAAAGATTTGGCTTGGTGCAAGCTGTGGCTTCAGTTCATGCGGATGAGGGGGAGAATTAAAATCAATAAGTAATGAAATAACTCCATGTTTCTCACAGACACACATTGTGCTTCAAAGTGCATTCCCCATTCTTCAGAGTGGGCCTACTTTGCTTCTTTCCCAGGGAAGAAAAGCAGCAGTCGGGGAATTTATCGATCCACATAAAAGAGAATTTATTTGCTAAAGATCCCTATGCAAAGCAAATTGCTTTAGTTTTGCAATTTTTAGGCTGCTGTTTCTTTTAACTTGATAGCCCGAGAAATAAAGCATGTTGTGCCATTTGAATCATAATAGCTGCAAATCCATTCCTGTGAATGAACACAGAGAGGGTGATTTAGCAGAGAGATACAAGATGCCTGTTCTGCTTTCGAACACACAGGATTGTTCAGCTGGAGCAAGAGGTAATCAAGAAAGAGCATATAAAATTGGCTTTGATGCCGTAGTGCTATTCCATTCTGGAGTTTTCAATGACCTTTTCCAATGTCTCATCTAAATTGTTTCCACTTCCTTGCCCAAGATATGTCTAGATATTAGGAGAAAGGAAGAAGGTGATATCAGAATTAGATCTTGATGTTGAAAATATCACTAGATGAAGTCATGAATGGGGGAATGTTTAACTAAGGACACCAAGTTTGTTTATTCCATGCCTTGGGATGCAGAGGTCAAGTGTTCCAAATTCTCTCCCTCTCTCCCTCTCTCTCTCTGCCCCCCTCTCTCACACACATGACTATGGCCATGCCATATGTTTAAGTTTATTGGAGAAGTCAATGATGGTAGGAAACGTTAGTGGATCAAGAAGGGGCAACACTTACTTGATTCCATCGAAACTGATACAGAGATGAATATGCAACCAATGAAAAAAGCTGTGCTTGACAGGGTAGCATTGAGTGCACTTGCCTATAAAGTTGCCAAGAGTTAAACACAACTGTACAGTTCAAACTATCTATCATATCTATCTATCTGTCTGTCTATCTATCTCATTTATATCTGTCTGTCCATCCATCCATAATCCATCCATCCATCTATCCTATCTATCCTATCTATCTATCTGTCTGTCTGTCTATCTATCTATCATCTATCTAATTTATGTCTATCTGTCTATCTGTCTGTCTATCTATCTATCTATCTATCTATCTATCTATCTATCTATCTATCTATCTATCTATCTATCTCTTTGCCAACCATCTTATGCTCCAAAGAGACTCTGAGCAAGGTAAAACACAAACATTCAATTTTTTTTTCTTTTATTTGGTCTGCCAATTGCTTACCAGATAATAGGTATAAGTAAAAACATAGTTATGAATATATGGATACATATAAGAAAAATAAAAGAAACAATAGGACAGAGATGGTAGGCACATTGGTGTGCTTATGCACGTCCCCTACAGACCTCTTAGGAAAGGGTTGAGGTCAATAGCAGAAAGTTTAAGGTTATATTATAAATATAAAACAGATTAAATAACAAAAATTAAAACAAACTAAAAAACAAGGGTTTTTTTAGGGAAGAGATGGGGAGCCTTCTCTGTTAGTGTACCAACCACCTCCAGCCAGCAGCTTCCCCTTCAGGGCCCTATGCCAGCTGGTACAGCCAACTTTTAAGGCTTTTCCCAAAGGCTAAAAGAGAAGGGGCAGATCTCACCTCCTGTGGTAAGAAGTTCCAAAGGGTAGGAGCTATGGAAAAAAAAAAGCTCTTCTCCTGGATCCCACCAGCTGAAATTCCTTGGCCAATGGGACCACCAGTTAGTCCCCTTCTGCCATCACAAGTGGGATGGGCCAATCCTGTTGGGGAAAGACATGTGACCGATTGGGTGATCTTGTTTTGAAGAAAGCAACATGGGTGTTTCCAAGTAGTGAATGTATGTTGAGCTCAAATTAAGGGAGGCCTCTTATTTGCAGATTTGTAAAACATTCCCTCTCTTGGATTTTAATCCAGGATGAATTCTAACACCATCAGAATGCAATATCTTGGGTTCAGTTTTGAATTTTCACCTCCTTCACCTTACACTGTTAGTTCTGTTCCAGTGGCATCAGTAAGAGATGTAAACCCAATGTAAATCGCGTAACCCTCCCCGCCCCCATTTAATTTAGAAGAAAATAATTGCTTAATTGGCATTGAGAAAGGCAACACCTTCCAAAACCTGTTGTGAAGTGGGGCAAGCAGATTTGTTTAGCCATTGAGCTCATGGGGTCAATTGCATAAGCTCTTTTTAGTCATCTGGCACATTGCAATTAAATATTAACATACTTTTGGCTTGCTGCAGGAGGTGTGTTGTTTGCCCTCTTTGGAGAAGATAAATGAGTCAAAAGGAACCTTTTTGTTACTAAAATCCAGTCTGGAACTTAAACAGACCTATATCAGTTGTGTAAGAATCTTATAAGCTAAAGGCAAATGAAGTTAGTAATTTTAGGAACTCAAAATTGATGGGCTGAAACTCATAATCAAAATGGGCTCAATTTTTTTAATGAGTTGTATTATATCTAGGTGATATTTTTATACTACCGGTCTAATGCCTAGACACTGTTCAGGATGCTGGCAACATTTTAAAATCATAACACCATAAAATATAATGTATTACAATTATGTAACACTTGCACAAACAACTTTCATCTAAAAGACCAGGCAGAAATGGAATGGTCATAGCAATTAAGGAGAGACAGCTTGTACAGGAAGCATGATATCCTAGATTATTACTGCATGCAGTAAGAATGGTTTATTACTAACAGTACTCTATTTTTCCCCAAGAGATATAGTTACTGGGTGCAATGTAGGCTTGCATATTAGTACACAGTGACCATTTTGTACCCCAAAAGCTGGATGTGAAAGAAATTAACAGTTGGAACTGGGAGACAAGGAGACTGCATTTTCTAAACTTCCTCGGATCAATGAACATTTTGCATGAGTTGTCTGGATTCTATTACAAAGCTGAGATTGAGCTGAGAAGTTGTCCATCACATTTGAAACTAACTTTGCTTTCAAAAGCAACATGTATCTTGCTAGATTTTAACAGGATGTTAATTCAGGGAGGGACAAATATCCATCTGTATTGTGGTTAAGGTTCAGACCGCTGTCTATGGTAGAGAGCGTCTGAATTTTGCAGTTATTCCCACAGGTTTGCAGTGCAGTTTATACGTGGGGATTCTCAGTCATCCAGGTCAGAGTTGTCTCAAAGATGCTTTTTCAAAAGGCAACTAGACAGTTTTTCCCCCTTTGAGAAAGAATAAGACATTTCGCATCTCAGCCAGAAAGTCCACATTCTGGATAGAGAGGACCATTGTTTTGAAAGAATCTATCTATGTCAGAATTGAACACCCTTCCCTCAACAGAAGGGGAGGAAGAAGACATCAGCTACCTCCAGTCTACAACACAGTCTTTGATGCAGCTCCAAGAACATTCCATCCAGAACCCATGACACTCTGATTCAGGTGATCCTGAGCGAAAGATAAACATGCCAAGTGGCCTCAAGAGCTCTCAGGGAGAGTGCTAAAGACCAGATGACTGCAGAGAAATACAGCCCTTCCATCCCCTCCCAGTCCTGTCAGAACTAATCCTTCCATCACGCCCACCATCCTGCCAGAACTTATGAAGCTTCTTGGTTGGGAAGCAAAATGTCTTTTTCTTCTTCTTCCCCAAAGGGGAAAAACAACAACAGTCCAGTTGCCTTTTGAAAAGGCACATTTGAGAATGGAATGGAATATTGGAATATTGGAATATTGGAATATTGGAATATTGGAATATTGGAATATTGGAATAT
>BLBF01000059.1:7650808-7698957 GCA_015471245.1 Laticauda colubrina | reverse complement strand
GTTTCAGCAGAATCTCATCTGCCATCATCAGGCTTCTGTATAGAGTTTGTATTTTGCTACAACTTTAAAAGCACTACAATGACATGGGATAATACCCGAAGGAACCTGAACAGCACACACACACACACACACACACACTCAGATAGATAGATAGATAGATAGATAGATAGATAGATAGATAGATAGATAGATAGGTAGATCGAGTTCTGAGTCTTGTGTAGGAAATCTAGGTTTACATTTCTTACTGTCTCTGGAATGGTTTAATCTGAAGTACCCTCCAAACTTCAAACCTGAGGAAAAAATAAAATCCCACAGCATTTTGTCTGGTGGAATTATGCATCAGAGGTTGTGTTAAGCAGAAATGTTGACAGCTTGCTGAAATTCCACCTCAGTGTAAATGCATTGCGGTAGGGTTTGGTTGTGGTTACTTTTTATAATAGGTTTTTAGTTTTTGAAATTCTCTTGGCCTTTTGAATACCAATAGATTTAAAACAACAACAACAACAACAACAGCAACAACAAATGAAGCAAGTGGCATTGTGGGGATCGGGATGTATCTTTGTGCAGAGAGAAAAAAGCATGTTTCTTCAGTGATACTAAAATCAAGGAGAGAACCAAACTAGAACTAAGGAGAAATTTCCTGACAGTGAGATTAATGAATCAGCAGCAATCAGCAGCTTGACTTCACCTAATTGTGGGTGCTCCAACATTGGAGGTTTTCAAGAAGAGATTGGACAATTACTTGTCTGAAACAGTATAAGGTCTCCTGCTTGATAAGGGGTTGGACTGGAAGACATACAAGGATTTTCCCTTATAACCCCAATAGAAGCGACCTCTTTCAAGAGTAAAGTCAATTCTACACCAGGTGGCAATGGCCCTGGATGTGAATGGTGTAATCTAATGTTTCCTGGAAATCTATCCTATCCCTATCTTTATTGCTGAATTTTTGCTGAGCAACATGGTGGATCCTAGAGGTGGTTCTCTAGCCTCACAATCAGGAGGCTTTGAGTTCAATCCTAGGTAATAGCAGATATTTTTCTCTCTGGTCACAATGAGTAATTGTATGCTGTGAACTCCACATAGGTGTTGGGAAGGGCATCTGGCCAGAAATGCATGAGCTTCATTCAGTTGCCCCAACTCAGCCTGATGCAAGAAATTACAGGGTCATTAAAAGAAAAAAAATGCTAGAATGTAACTGAACTGCCATCCAGCCATCCAGCCAGCTATGTATTTATCTACGTCTCTGTCTATCTATCTGTCTATCTATCTATCTATCTATCTATCTATCTATCTATCTATCTATCTATCCATCCATCTATCTATCTATCTATCTTATTGGCCACCCATCTTACCACAGGGTAACTCTGAACAGATTTCCTAGTATGATTTGATTGATTATTATAACCTATGATTATTATTAAGTATTGTATCTTATGATTCTTGATTCTTGATGAATGTCTCTTTTTTTTTATGTACACAGAGAGCATTTGCACCAAGACAAATTCCTTGTATGTCCAATCACACTTGGCCAATAAAGAATTATATTTACAATATTAAAAGGATAAAACTATACAACATCTATGCACAACATAAATAAAATACTATAAAAATATAAATACTCCACCCTGTCTAGAACATTTCCAGGCAGGTTAACCCCAGGAATGGGGGAAGGTGCTGGTAAATATATTCTAACACAGTCTGGAGATGTACAAGGTCCCCTCTTTTCATGTAATAGAAGGGCTGGTAAGAATGCCATCTAGTACTTAAGTTGGCAGTCCTTGATTTTGTACGCAATCCTTTATACAAGTGCCATGCAAGTAGGTAATGAGCACAACAAGGAGAACTTCTGAATCAGGCCTATTTTTTCTCTCATATCTAGGTGGGTTTTTTTTTAAGGATCAAGAACATTTGAAATTATAGTGTACAATTGATGGTATTTTGTCTAATTCTTAGGTTACTCTTAGTTGACCGAAACAATTTTGCCAGCTTTTAGTCAGCCCAGCTGGTACAGTCTATTTCACAATGTTGAAAGAGCAACTTCACAGATTTCATCATAATTATGTGCATTTTCATGGCAGCCTTTCCCCAAGGATCATTAGGCATAAGGTAGATTTTAACAGTTTCTTTCCATGGTTCAAAGAATTATAAAATTGCCAGTACACAAAGGGACATTGACGCACTGTTCGGTGACTTTTAGTCTTAAGCCTCCAGGGTTTGGATGCAGAAACCAGGGTTGCAGGATGACTGATGCAGTGAAGCATCCTTGACTTCCACATTCCTAGAAGTTAATTCATACCCAGCAAATTTCACAACATTGCAGTGGCTACCCAAGAGCATGTTGTAAGCTGCCCAAAAAACATGAACATTTCTGCAGCCACCCAAACACTCTAGGATGCATTAACAGGGGGACAGAATCCAGATCACTTGAAGTTTTAGTACTGCTTTATAAAGCCTTTGTAAAACCATGTTTGGAATGCTGCATCCAGTTTTTGTCACCCACAATATTAAAAAGGCGTTGAAACTCCGGAAAGAGTGCAAAGAAGAGCAACAAAGGTGATTATGGAGCTGGAGCTAAAACATACGAGAAACGGTTGCAGGAATTGGGTATATCTAGCTGAATGAAAAGAAGGATGAGGGGTGATATGATAGCAATGTTCCAATATCTAAGGCAGGGGTCTTCAAACTTGACAGCATTAATATTTATGGACTTCAACTCCCAGAATTCCTCTTCCTGTTATGTTAACTCAGGAATTCTGGGAGTTGAAGTCCAGAAGTCTTATACTTGCATGTGAAAGCAGGAAAAAAGCAATGGATAAAAATTACCAGTAATCAAGGAAGAAACTAACTTAGAACTAACAAGACCTTTCCCGACAGTGAGAACAATTAACCAGTGGAACATCTTCCAGAAGTTGTGGCTGCTCCATCACTGGAAGCTTTTAAGAAGAGATTGGACAAACATTTGCCCAGAATGGTTGGATTAGAAGATATTCAAGGTTCCTTCAACTCTGTTCTTCTGTTATTCAGAGTTGCCTTATGGTGAGATAGGCAGCAAACAAATGTAACAAATGATAAGAACGTCTCTGCTAGGAGAGATTCCAAGCTTAGCTGTTATGTGATAGCTGAATTGCTGGGAAATGTACACGGGAAATAAAGGCAGCTCAGTCTAAATACCAAATCCTGATAAAGCTATATATGCTCAGGTAGCAGGATTCCCACTCATAATTGCAACATGTCGATCCAACTTTCAACTCATTCACACTGAAGTGCGTGCAGATTGGGTGGAAGCTGCAAGGAGGGCCTTGAAAATCTCTCCACTTCAGAGAATTGAAGTTAATAGGTGAGATGGTGAATGGGGCTTCTGTTGGAGGATTGGATACATTAGAAATTGAGGCAGGAGCAGACAATAGGCAGAGATAAGCAATTTACTTCTGCACAAAGCCAGTCACTAGCAGAGACAGGAGCAGGGTGTTAAACACAAATGAGAACTGGCATTGCAAACAGGACAAAGCATTGAGAATAGCTGTGCCCCTTGTCTCCCATCACAAAAATAAAATTTCTTTGCCCCACTGTTGGGTGCATTGATCCCAGCCAAGGTCTTCCTCCTGTCAGTGTTCCAATGCAAGGTGCAGGGTAACTTGTCCAGAGGTGGTACTCAGCAGGTTCTGACCAGTTCTGGAGAGTCAGTTCTGGAGAGCCTGACATTTTGAGTAGTTTGGAGAACCGGCAAATACCCCCTCTGACTGGTCCCGCCCTCATCTATTCTCTGCCTCCTGAATCCCAGCTCATCTGCTGGATCTTCTTTGGTTGCCCTGCACAGGAGAACAGAGCTGGAAAGAAGGTTAATGGGGTGGAGGGGATGAGTCCTCAGGACTGGCATTGCCAACTCATTTTTGTGGCAAATTTTAAGTGCAATCCCCTGCTTGGGAGAAATTGTCAGACTAGACTGAGGGAAAAAAGTTTCTTTGGGCCTGTCTGCTCTTCGGACAAGGCCAGATTGAGTCCAGGTCTCACCCGATGGAATAATAAATAAATGTTCTGTCTTACATATTAGTAAACGTAATCAGACTGTCAAGTATAAACTAGGTGGCAATGAACTAGCTGATGACCCTCACTTTGTTAAGGAACCCGGGTGTACTTATCTCTGACGATTTATGATCCAAAGCTCCCTGTAACAGCATTGCTAAAAAAGCATTAAGAGTTGTAAACTTAATTTTGCAAAGCTTTTTTTCTGGAAACGTTGTATTGGCAATTAGAGCTTATAAAACTTACGCTAGAGCAATTTTAGAGTATATCTGACATCAGTACAATAGCATGGGTTCAGAAGTACTTCAAGAGAAAAGTCTTGCACTCTTCCATACACAGTAGAATTCCCTACACTACTAGGCTCAAAATTCTCAGATTGGATAACTTAGAACTGCGTAGCTTGCAGTCAGACGTAGGTATTGCATACAAAATTATACATAGCAATGTTTTACCTGTGAACGACTTTTACGGTTTTAATAGCAATAATATGTGCCCAAACAACCGCTTTAAACTAAATGTAAATCGTTGTAAACTTGACTGTAAAAAATATGATTTCTACAATAGAGTTCAAAGTCTGGAATACCCTACTTGATTCAGTTGTTTCCACTACAAATTTTCACAGTTTCAGTCACAAATTGACTTCCATAGATCTTACTTCATACTTAAGTGGTTAGTAGAGAGGGTGTGCATCAGTGTGCTAACTTGTCTATCATCCCTGTCATTGTATTTTTATTCTCTTATTCTTTTTGTTTTTGTTTGACAAATTCCAATAAACAAACAAACAAACAAACAAATTGTTCTCTTTCAAACCTCTGAAGAGCACACAGCATCCTACTCACTGGAATTCCCTTTGTACTCGACCATCCATTGCCTATCATGCTGGCCTTTGAACATAATGGGTTTAAATAGATTCATGCAGAAAAACCCAGCAAATAGAAATGCTCTTTAAATGCATCAGCCCTGCATTTTAGAACTCATTCTGCTCTCGAGTTTGCTGTTCCCTATTTGAGATGGCTGAATTCACTCTCTTTCGATAAAATTTTGATTTAGCAGCTATTCCTTGCTCTTCAAGGCAGTGCCTTTCTCCACACGTCCCCTGCTGTGCACATTTTATGTTTTGTTTCTGAACACAGCTAAGGCCTCAAAATCTTGATACTTTGAACTTAATGTGTGTTGACTTAATTCCATATGGGATAACCTAATTTTGAGCAAAAAGCACTCAGCCTCATGTTTGAATGCACCGTTTTATTTTAAAATAATCTGCATCTTGATTCTGTGTCTTGTAGAACCAGACTTATGTGCTTCTTGAAAAAGCAGTGACGGGACTAAAACAGACTAAGTCTGTTTTTTTTTTTAAATCTTCAAATGGATTTGATTTCCAAACATCATTTTCATAGCATAGCTGGTTTTTATTTTGTTTGTTTTTCTTGCATGCCTGATTAGGCAGAGTAATATACAAGCTGACCAATAGTTTGGCCAATGCAAATTGGATAATAGTCATATTTAGGATTTGCTAAGTTTGCATCTATGGATCATTCCTGATTGGATGGTTTACAGGTGTTGAACAAAGTCCCTTCAACTGGTCACAACCCCTTCAGGAAATCACAGAGGATTTTGGTCTGATTCATTGCTACCGATTTCTTCTGTAACATGATGCACAAGTAAATGTTTCTCTGTTTGGAAAGAAAATTGCCTTGATCAAGATTTATTTATTCAAGATGCTCTGTTGGAGAAAGAGGAAGGGGGCAGAAGTTGCAAGGAGGCTGTACTGACAGAGAGAGAGAGAGAGAGAGAGAGAGAGAGAGAGAGAGAGAGAGAGAGAGAGAGAGAGAGAGAGAAGAGAGAGAGAGAGAGAGAGAGAGATGAGAGAGAAAGAGAGAGATATAAAGAGAAGTGAGAGAAAGAGAGAGATACAGAGAGATATGAAAGAGAGAAAGAGAGAGAGAGACAGAGACAGAGACAGAGACAGAGAGACAGAGACTTTCCCCACTTCTAAATGCAATTTCATTCATTCATTCATTCATTCATTCATTCATTCATTCATTCATTCATTCATTTCACCGCCCATCATGCCACACAGTAACTCTTTCTCTTGTTTCTCTTCTTTTTCTCTCGTTTCAATAGTTCATGGAAAACTTGGAAGAAGTAATCTCTCAACCCCCTAAACTTAAATGTGCTTTTTCAAAAGGCAACTGGACGCTTTTTGTTTTTCCTTGAAGACTTGCTCCTTCTGTTCTGACAGGAACGATGGAGAATGCAAGGATTTATATTCCTTGCAGTCATCTGGTCATTAGCGCTCTTTCCGAGAGTCACTGAAACCACTCAGAGGTTTGTCGGTGCCCTCAGGGTCACCTGAATATAAATCCTTCCGTTCTCCACCATTCAGTCAGAACTGAAGAAGCTTCTCGGATGAGAAGTGAAATGTTTTCAAGGATTAAAAAAGCCCAAGAAAGTCCAGTTGCCTTTTGAAAAAGCACTTTTTCAAACAACCATCACCTGGATGATCAAAAATCTCCATAGACATTCCTCCTAAGCAAACCTAGAATTTTACTGTGTATCGTAAAATCTCATTTGGTTCTTGACTGATAGCTGCTATGTGAGCTTCAAACAAGATAGATGTTCCTCTCAAACTATCTGGATTTTGAAAATGCAGAGGTTGGGACAAACTTCAGGGATAGCTTGGCCTGTCCTTGACTTTTATTTCCTCTCTTCGCAAGCATGTGCCTTCTTCCAGGTAGTTTTATATAAGCCTGATTCAATTCCAAGAGGAGGCGAACATCTATATTCTGATCTATATTCTGAATGTGGAAGTACAGGCAGTCCTTATTTTCCATCCAGAATTGGGACCAGCTTTTCTGTTGCTAACTGACTCGTGCCTCAAAAGTTTCTTTGCTCTAATCATGGCTTGCTGAAGAGTGAGTCAAGAAACTCTTTTCTAAGGTAAGAACTTGACTGGTGCTTAAAATTTAGCATCTTCTGGACCACTAAAATTTCTCGCCCAAGCTTCTACAACTCACTAAGTGTTTCTTGCCATAAATCATTAAAGGGTATGCAATACGTTTCGCCAAGGATGAAAATTCACTGTATTGAAATGGGTGGCGTAGCTTCAGCTTAAAATTCCTCATTTGAAAGCAGATTTTTTGTTTTCCAGAGCAATCTGTCAGGCCATTTAGACTTGGACAGCAATCTTTCTCTCTGTTTTCACACAGCGGTTGCAGCAAAATCAGAGGGCCCTCGTCCAAATTCATCACTCCAACCCTTCCCCTGATGGTTTTTTTTTTTAAATTTATAAGAAACCTCATTTCTTTCCTTCTCCTTCTCTCATCTTGAACATCTTTCTGCAGCATGCTACAGCAACAATTGGAAAACAACAATTCCTAAAATGCTTGTTCAGGTATTCTTTAAAAAAAACAAAACCCTATAAATTCACACAGCAAACAATTCACAGTTTCAGTTTACAGTTGATGGCGTTTCAAGTGTGAAGTGACTTTAAGTGAGGTGGATAGTACAGCTAATCTGAAAAAGAATTTCTGCCAGAGCAAGTTTTCTTTTATTGTCTCTTTTTTCTTTTTCTATCGGCTCCTGCCCAATCGGGCCAAATGTTTCAATAGTCTATTTTTGAAACAAAATCTTCAAATTAGAAGGAAGCATTTTTATCCCTCCCCGCCTGCCCATCCCCTTCCATGCTTCAATCCACAATCTGTTCGGGATAAATGGGGCTTTCTCCCTTATTTTCCATTATTTTTGCAGCACACTGTACCCTTAATGGTGTAATTCAAGATTTTAAAAGCGTATTTGGATGTAATTTGGATGCTTCATTGGATGGTGTTTGAAAGAAAAGGAGAATTTAATTAGGGGAGAAAATAGGAAAAATAGTGCTTCAAAAAGAAAAGATGGGTTAGAGATGTAGCAGAGTTGGGTTGTGGCAAAGGAACCGCATCTAGATGGACAAAGAAGTTGGGGCTGAATGTCTAAATCAGGGGTGTCAAACTCAAGGCCCATGGACCAAATCTGGCCTGCAGGTTGCTTAAATCTGGCTTGTGGGGCCACCTTGGAAACAGCAGAGGACCGGCCCATAGTGCCTTTGCCAGTGAAAATGGAGCTTAGGGGCCTGTGTGCTGCCCTCTTGACCTCCATTTTCATTGGCAGAGGGTTGAAGGAGGTCATCACGGCTGAAAACGGAGCTCTGGAGCCTGTTTTTGCTGTCAGGGCACTGGGACCATGACATGAGTGACATTTAGCTGGCCATGCCCACCCTGGCCATGCCCATCCCACCCTCCAAGGTAAATACAGCCCTGATGTGGCCCTCAGTGAAATTGAGTTTGACACTCTAAATTGATCAATCTTCTTGATAGTTTCTATCAAATATTCAATTATTTTTTTTTAAAAAAGCATTTAGTATATTAATAAAGAAGCTCATTATAAGCTCTAGTGAACCTCAAAAGGTATTCCTGATGAAGTTGCCTTTTGTATATCTGTGTGATGCATTCCGATGGATCCTTTCCTGAAAAATCACACAGGAAAACCCTGGTAAAGCAGTGCTTACAATGCAGGTTTGTAGGCAAACTCTGCCTACAACCTGGAGTTTGATTCTTAGAGATCTTAAGGTTGATTCAGCCTTCCATCCTTCCCAAGCAGGTAAAGTGAGGAGCCAGATTGTTGTGGGCTGTTACTGTAAATTGTTCAGAGAGGCACCAAGGAAGGATAGTGAATTCTAGTCCCACCTTAACAGTGAAAGCCAGCTGAGTGACTAGCTGAGGGTGAGTTCTAGTCTAACTCTAACCTTAGGCATGACACCTGGCTGGCTGACTTTGAACCAATCACCAGGAGACTATGAATTCTAGTTCCATCTTAGGCATGAAAACTGGCCAGGCAACTTTGGGACAATCACCAGGAGACAGTAAGTTCTTGTCCCACCTGAAACATGAAACTTGGATAGGTGACTTTGAGTCTCTCAGCCCAACTCCCCTCACACAGTTGTTATTATGAAAAAAATAGGAGAAAGAAGATGTATCAGATATGTTTCTTACCGTGAGTTATTTGTAAACATAATAAAGATGTGATATAATCAGTGGTGGGATTCAAATAATTTAACAACTGGTTCTCTGCTTCTCAGTTCACCAAACTGTTCAGAAAGTTAACAACCGATTCTCTTGAGCTGGTGAGAACCGGCTGAATCCCACCACTGGATATAATCAAATGCATTTTGAAATGCACAGTAAAAGGAAGTGGCTGGTTTTCTTTTTTTATTGTTGTTTATGATTATCTTGGACATACATTTTTTGATTGAACATTCTGCAGCTCACCCCCTCCAGCTCAACACGCCAACTTCCATCTGATCTGCTTAATTCAAGCAACACCTTTCAACTGATTGCAATCTATTACTGATTGAGAGACAATTTGTCTGAGATGGAGCCACAGAAGAAATGCATTTAACCCTTCTCATCTTTTCCCATCCTCGTCCCATATTTCTTTTCTGTTCTTAAAATGTTAGGTTCAAAGATGTGATCTTTAGATCCACCTCAAGGACAGCTCCCAAAAAAGTGGGAAGGGGTTTCTTTAAAATGTAATCATCTCATTCCTTGTATTTGGTGTACTTTGTCTAGTAGGATGGGTGGGAGTTTGTGCTGATGGTCCAGGAAGTAGGGAGAGTAGCCTTTATGGCATTTTATCACTACTTCTGTTGAATCAAATTCTTGCTCAACTAGCCTGGTTATAGGTTCTCCAGAGCTGCTGATCCTTATTTGTTACATTATTCTTTAGACAATGTTGCAATGGTAGAGATGGCATACCTTCGCAGATGATCCCTTGGGCCATAGGTTGATTGTCCATAATTTAGGGAGGAGATACAGAATTATTTTTATAATTTTACAAAATTATCCAAGGATCTTCCATGTTCTCTATTCAATTGTAAAACTCAGGACAGCTATTCATAGCCGTGAATATTTATAGACGCAATGGCTCAGTGGCTAAGACACTGAGCTTGTCGATTAGAAAGATCAGCAGTTCTGTGGCTTGAATCCCTAGCACCACGTAATGGAGTGAGCTCCCGTTCCTTGTCTCAGCTTCTGCTAATCTAGCAGTTAGAAAGCATGTAAAAATGCAAATAGGAATAATAGGGACCATTTTGGTGGGAAGGAAACAGCATTCCGTGCTTTTTTGGCATTTAGTCATGTCAGCCACATGACCATGGAGATGTCTTCGAACAGTGCTGGCTCTTCGGCTTTGTAACGGAGACGAGCACTGCTGCCTAGAGCCAGAAACAACTGGCACATATGTGTGAGGGGAACATTTACCTTTATTATTCATAGCTGTGGTAGGACTCCTTATTGGAGTTCTTTCTTTCTCAAGTGCAGGGTTGTCCAACGTTGGCAATTTTAAAACTTGTAGGTTTCAACTCCCAGATTTCCCCAGCAAGAATTCTGGGGGTTGAAGTCCACAAAAGTATTAAAGTTGCCAAGGTTGCACACCTTTGCTCTGGTGCATCATAGAAAATCTGTGACCATCTCACTGCAGTCACTGCACTCCAAGAAGGACCAGAGAAAAGTGATTTCTACTATCAGCTCTAAATCTCAGAGTGTGTGTGAGGTATTTGTTCTCACTGCACTTTTTAAATAGGGAATATTAAAAATAGAGAATCACTCCCTGAGTTATGACCATAATGGAGCCTGCTCATTATGATTGTTAATTATAAGAGTCATTAAAAAAGCTGGTCACAAGTCTGACATGATTTTACAGTGATTTTGATGGCAGTTATCCAATGAGCACATTGCTGATAAAATGAATGCTGTGATTGTTAGCAAATGTCGCTATTGTTAAGTAAAACCATTGCTCACAGCTCACTGCCAAAAACTATGGTTGGCAAAACCAAAATAAAACATAGTCATGTGACTGTGGGATACTGTAAATGTGACCATATTGCCAAGCATCCAAAGTGCAGTCATATGACGTCAGGCAGAGGTGCCTCCTGGTTCGTGGACCAGCATTGGGCTGCGGCCTGCCAGAAACCAGACTGAGCAAACAAGCAAAGGCCCATCCATAGAATGCAGACAGCACACGAAACCATGCCTCCTCTGCTCCATGGAAAAACCTCTATCCATGGAACAGGTCCCTGGGGCCCAAATGCTGACTTCAGGGGGGCAACCATCAGAACTATGGATCTGGGTCATAAGTCTCCTTTTTCAGGTAAGCCATAAATCAAAGACTACCTGCACTAGCTGGATGTCCCAAATGGGGGAGGGGGGGGGAGAGAGAGAGACAGAGAGAAAGAGAGACACACACAGAGAGAGATTTCTTTTCCTCTCTAAGAGAAAACACGGACAATGATTTATCCTTGACAAGCAGCAGGAAAAACACAACAGCTCCTTCTGAAAAGTGCCTATTATAAAAAGCGACCACTCTTCTTTCTAAAGAAAAAAAGGGGGTGTGGGTGGGGAGATGTGATCTGCATCAGCCAGACATCTCTCTCCTCTATGTATCTAGATAACATTGTAGTTTACATGCATTGATCACTCCAAAGGAACCTGTGCAGGGGCTCTAATGTCTTGCAAATTGCTTTTTTCTTCTCTGCAATTTACATCTGCGATTGCATCAAGCATATTTAGGAGCTTTCGAAACCATCACAAACAAAGACAAATCTCTCCTGAAAACATTATTCTGCTGCAGTAAATTCAGTGAGAAGGGGAGAGAGAGGGGGGGGGTCACCTATTCCTTTGCCCCATTGCTGAATGATCTGGGGCAGTCCAACCATTTAGGTGTGGATTATCCATGGATATTGTTTGTTTGTTTGCAGAGGTTCTTCCTAAAAATGCCACAATCCTATTGGTTGCCCGTATATTGATTTCTCTGGATGTTTATTCAATAAAAAGGTGTCACAGCCTTTCTCTCAGCTCATATTTTGTTTTAAGATCAGAACCAAGATTGATGGATTAATCCATCACCATGTTGGGAAACAGCCGTATTTCTTACTTCAATTTGGAGATTTAGCTTTGAGTTCAACATTTGATTTGAAGACCTTTCGATCAGACTTCAGCATCATTTTCTCCTCAGTGTGAACCTCAATTTCTCTTTGGTTGCAAATTCTCATCCACACCAATGAGCCAGTGAAAGGAAGGAAGGAAGGAAGGAAGGAAACAGAAATTAGGCATGCATGAATCAGAGCCAAATCGATTTGAATTGTCAATTCAAGCTGGTCTAAAGCATTCACATGCGTTCTATGCAATGGGATTCAAACCAGTCCAATGGCTAAGAAATGCATATGAGAAGGGCATCCATGTCTGTTTGGAGACAGCCAAGTTGAGTCAACAATCCCCATCAAATTGTGGCTTTGATTTGGAATGTCACATTGACTATGAAGTCCAATCAGAAAGTCGTCAGATCAAAGCTAAATCTCCAAATTGAAGTAAGAAGTATGGCTATTTCCAACATGGTGATGGATTATTCAAGTCATGAGACATTCAAAAAATGTATATGTGATGCTATTGCGGCAGAAAATCTGTGGCCTTGTTCTCTGGCAAGTCACCTGATGATCTATTGGTTTTGATAAGGTCTGAGATTTTGACTGGAAAATGTCAAATAGACTTGAACAGATTAAAACTATTTTAGCTCTCTTATGTTTATCTTTCCATGAGGCTTTGATGTTATTAACACTGAGCCATCAAAAATAAGAGCGATGCACTGCTTTGAACCCAGGACACCAACATGAACTCAGTAGTTGTGTGTTATATGGGTAGAAAATAGGATTGGTTTACCTACAAATTCTTCAGTTAAGGCAATATTTCTCTGGCTTTCTGTTTGCCTCATCCAAGTTGGTTCGCACTGCTTTTCAAGAACTGTCTGGATTCATATCTAAAGTTACTTCAGCCCCACTGTGTTGAAGATTGTCAGCATAAGTATGAAGATTCCACTTCTGAAATATGTTCTTCTTTCCAGATATCTTTGGAAGAACTACTCCAAAATGAATCTGCCCAGCCATTGAGATAGGACAGAGGCCCATTTGAAGGGTTATCCTACTTCTGCAGAAACTCAATAGCAGGACCTTCTAGGTGGAAGCATTTATTTTAGTTCCTATAAAAAAGCTAGCTCCTCCCCAGTGCAGGAGAGGATATATATGCTCTATAGAAGCTTTTCTGCTTCTATAGAGAAGCAGAAATATGATTCTATGGACTTCTGGTTTGAGCTTCTTCAGTGACAGACAGAAACCTCGTCTCTGCGAGGCTTCGATCTGTGCTCGCCACTGGAGCACCCCGAGCCGGCTGGTTTTGGGGCTAAGCCACTCCGTAGAGGTGATGAAGAGGGAGGAGACTGCCTGCAGGGTTGAGGAGAGCCGCATCTCTCCTCCCCAACTGGCCATTACTCCCTTTCCTGAAGGCGGTTGAAGCGGTGGTCAGAAATGGCCACCGCAAAGAAGAACTCGACCGGAAAAGAATGTGCAGGAGGAAGATAAGAAGAGACAGTTTTGGTTGACCGGGTCAAACAGCAAAAGCAACAAATAAGATACCCTGGAATTGAAACGATTAAAAAACAATAACATTATTCCCTAAGAAGATTTTTAAGTTGCAAAGGAAAGAGAAAAGGGAAAAGATTTGGTTTTTTTCCCCTCCTTTTTCTATACTGACAGCTAAGAGACTTAAGCAAGAAATTGGGAAAAAAATCCACTTTGACATTAATAGGCATTTAATGCTGAAAATAAAAAGTCAAAGGGATAATTAAGATTTCTGGATAATCAAAAGTTTTTGAAAACAGGAAAGGAGAGAAAAAGAATAAAAAGGGTAGGATCTGGAAGGGACGATGCTGCATCGAGTTAAAAAGAACTTACAGCAAAATCTCAACAAGACTTCCAAAAGATACATTCTAACTGAAATATCACAACAAAAACCCCAGGAAGAGAAAGTGGAAAAAGAAATAAGAAGATATAACTTGGGACTATTTGGATTACTTGATGATTTCTGGATTTTTGGTTATTGTATTTGAATGACTAAAATCAATCAGGTGGTTGTTTAAAACTGTTTAAAATGGCTCCACTTTTAGAAGAACTGAAAATGGAACTTAAAAAGTACAAAGAAGATGCACAAGAAGGGAGAGGTTCTTTTGGCTTCATATTTCAATTTTTAGAAATGGAGATTTGGAATTATGAGAAACAACAAGAAATGTCTGCAAAACAAGAAGATTGCGACAAAGAAGTCATCTTCAGTGAACAAGTAATCTTAGGTGGGGGAAAAAAGGAAAGGCAGGAAAGAGAATGGAGATTTTAAGATTGGGAAAAACAACTCTAAAAAAAAAAATAGAGTGAAAAATAAGTATAAAACCAGAAGGCAACAGAAGAGGGAAATGCAGAAGAGAGAATTAGAAGCAGAGAGACAAGTGGGTGAAAAGGGGAGGGAGAAGATGAGAGGGAAGAAAGGAAGGAAAAGAAGTTATAAAGGACAGAAACAAAATATAGAGAAACAGGGCCTATTTAGAGATAATGAGTGAAAAATTAATGGAAAAAGGGATTCTGCAAAGGTACATAAGATAGTATTGTTATATTAGAAACAGAAATAATTTTAGAAAATATGAAACAATATATGATTAAAATGTTTGATAAAATAGATATCGTAATTCAGTGGAATGCTTGTCAATAAGTAAATGTAACAAAATGAATATTTAATTATTTACAAAACATATGTGAAGAGAAATAAGGGAAAAAATAATTATGGAGATTATATGTGTTTTTAAGGAAGTATGATATTTAATTGAAAAGAAGTGTTAAAGATGTTAAGATTTTAATGATTATTAATGATAGAACTGAACTGGAATTGAATGAGGATTTATAATTACATATATTTACAATCCTTTAAAAAAAAAAAGAATATAGTGTGTATTATAAGAATGTACCAAACAGAATTCGATTGGAAGTTATGTATTATGTATTATATTGAAGACTATAACCTTAAGGTATATATTGAAGTTTAAATAAGAATTGAATGGATGTAATTAAAAGATATAAAGGTGTCATAGTACAATTAGTAACTACAGAAGATAATCTGTTTAATGAGAAAAGATAACATGAAATTGAAACAGAACAGACAAAAGTATAAATATAATGATTTGAATTGAGATGAGATAATCAAAATAAAATTGAGAAAATTAAAAGAAGGGGAAAAACTATATATTGAAAATGTAGAATAATATAAGATATGGAATAGAATACAAAAAGGAGCATGAAATTGAGTTTTGTGTCTGTATAAAGAAGTTCAGCCCGGGACCATGCTTTTTTCAAAAAAGATGTTTTACTTGTATTTTGTGTGTGAAAACCCTAATAAAACTTTATTAAAAAAATATGATTCTTGGAAACAGTCTTTGGAGGATATTAAGTATTGGTAACTGCCATTGTTGGAGGATGTGTTGTAATGTGCACCCAGAGAAGTGGGGAGATATTAAGAGCCCAGATTAAGAGATTGCATAGTCCTAAAATGGATGGGGGAGTGTGGAAGAGATTCAGGTTAACCACATGTAGAATTCCTCAAGATATATCTGGTAGGTTGCAAGGTTATAGCTTTAGTCTGGCAAGATTCTGTCTATTAGTTATAAGCAAATAAAGGATTGGACTTGATTGAATCTTACTGTGTCATTTTTGGGTTTGGGCCTGACAAAGATTACCCTACTGTTTGCCCTTGAGTACTGTTAATTTCTTTTTAAATTTCTGGATTTTTCTGTCTATGCTACTCTAAGAATAGATTGACATAGAGATGCTGGCAATTAAAGTAATAAAGATATATCTCTTTAGAAGGTGGGTTGATTCATAATGAATTCATTTTGGCCAATTTACCGTTACATCTTCTACAAATAACACAAAGCTAGTTGTAAGAAAGCTGCTGCTGTGGCACTTCCTCATCTTTGATGTGCAAGAACTGTAAGGAACAGTCTTTTCCAGTTTTTTTTTTTTTAATGGCCCTGCAAGATATATAGAAATGTTCAGTAGCTCCAAGAGGTACTGAATGCCATTTCAACAATTCTAGGGTTTTTTCTGCAGCAAAGTCAATTTCCTACATGGGCTTTGCCATGTTTGTACTTCTCCCTTTCCTGTGTGTGGGTATCTATGGTTGTCTTTTATTTTTACTTTTTTCCTGCCAGCAAGGCTCCTTGAGTCAGCCTTGTGCATTTGAATGGCGAGTCAGCGCATAATGATGAAGCTCAGTCAATCGCCAATCAATATTCTCTTTCTCTCTTGCTCCCACACTCTCTTTCTTCCTTTCATCGGCTCATTTTGTTGAAAGTTTGCCAGTTTACATAAAAGAATTAAGGAAGTCGTAAATCAATCATTGGAGTGTCTGTTCTTTTTAGAGGGTTAAAAAAAACCACTTTAACAAAAGAATCTTGCTATCAGGAGAAAGACATTTCAGACGACCAGCTTGGCTTCAGCAAGGAAGATGCCAGGCCAATTGGCCAAATAAGATTTAAGTTTTCTTGTGCCTAGACTCATATATATTACTGTGGATTTCTAGACAGACAGTTCTTTCAGGTGAAAAAATAATCTTTTGAAAGTGTGAAGGCAAATAATACAAGTTGAATGGTTCAGGAGCCAGTCAATTGTAGTGGTGTTATTCATCATTAAGCAACTAGAGCAAACTTTAGGAAGGATATAAAGGCGGTCATGGCATTACTTGCTATGAGTGAAATGCTTGATGGCATTATTGAGGTAGAACAGTGTTTCCCAACCTTGGCAGCTTTAAGCTGTGTCGACTGCAGCTCCCAGAATTCCTCAATCATCATGGAGAAACAGTTTTCAAGTTTGAGAAACACGGAGGTCGAAAGAACCAGATTTTGCAGGATATTTTGGCGAACTTTGAATGTTGATAGCAATACCATGTAGACTTATATACCCCTTCACATAGCTGGGTCAACAATTCTTATGTCAACACCTTAGCTAGGATCTTCTGCTGTGTAGTGTCCAAGATACAGCGAGTATCTCATTTTTCTTCTCTATTGTCTTGCAGACTCATTCATGACTGGTATTCCTTTTCTTCCCTTAGAGGGAGTGATATGCTTCCCCCAAATTTCCCAGTGGGTGAATGGAAATGATAAGAATTTGATTCTGCAAACTATATACACCAGGGGTGTCAAACTCAAGGTCCATGGGCCACATCCGGCCCATGGGATGCTTAAATCTGGTCTGCAGGGCCAGCCTAGAAATACCAAAGGACTGACCCATGGTGCCCTGGCAACCAAAACAGGCCATGTGTGAGGGCCCCCACATGTTTTTACCCTCCATGGCCTCCTGCAGCACTTTGCTGGCTGAAAACAGGCTGAAAAACAGGCCCAAAAATGGGCCCAAAATTGGCTGAAAATGGGCTGCATGGCCCATATTCAGCCAGCAGAGTGCTGCAGGAGGTCATGGAGGGTGAAAATGAGGTGCAGGGGTGCCATGTGTGGACCTCTTGTGCCCCGTTTTGGCTGGCAGGGTGCTGCAGGAGGCATCCATCCCACCCTCTCGCTGCTGGCCCGCGGAGGAGAACTACAGTGCTGATCTGGCCCTCAAAGACATCCAGTTTGACACCCCTAATATACATTGTTGAGCTTTCTTCTTCCCCTTTCTCTTCTCCTTGCTCCTCTTCCTAACCTGAAAGTTCTGGTTTTTCACTTCTCACAGCCTCAACCATTGTTATTTTTGGTGCTGTTGTCGTGTGCTCTTGATGTCTCTCCTTCTGTATCTATCTCGTGTTCCTTGGCCTTCTCCTCTTTTTGTATATGCCTTGTATGGTATGGAATCCCAACCTTATTGATGGACTAAAATGGGTCCAGAACAATGATTTGGGTTATTGCCAAGCTGGATCTTCTTACTGATTCAGAAAACGTACTGGTATCCTCTTTAGCATCCTCTGAGAAGCTGTGCTTCAGCTGGTCTGTCACTTTCTCTTCTCTTCACAAGTATTTTGTCATGGGGCTTATGGACCAAGGACGTTTATTGCCTGAGGCTTTATAACAAGCAGTTTGATCTCCTAGTTGGGAAGGAGGAGACCCATAAAACAGTGGCACCAGACTCCACGAGCCTCTCTAATTCCACAGAGAGGGAGGAGGCTGGTCTTCTGTTGGGAGTACTAATAGGATTCTAATAGGCTGGCAAATGGGATTTTTTACAACTGCCATTCTGCAGTTAGTGAGATGATGTGTCTGTGGAGCAGCCCAATAAATCTTGGTGGTCCTCTCTCCAGAGATTGGGGGGAAAGGCACAAAATGAAGAAATGACACAAAGAGTGAAGGGAAATTGACTGCCTGGTACTCTGAAACAGAGACAGCAGAATGAGCCATTGTGTTGGGGGCCATAAATATTAGCAGTCTTGTCTAGAATGAAGATTTTACTAGGGGCTGGAAGGGGCATGGGGATTATGAGCTGCACTTGGGACCCTGCATTGAGTGCCCCACAGTGCTAGTTTTTTTAAATCACCAGTGACTAAGGAAGCAGAAAGTGGGACAGCAGGAATGTGTGCAGCTCAGCAATGGAGTCCCAGTTTTGCAATCATTAACACCCCCATGCAACAATGCAAAAATATTGGCCTAAAACTGGACAGCTGTAACACAACTTCCTATGTTGTTTGAAATGACAGTACACCCCAAAGTATCTTGCCTTCTATCACTTCAAAGGCACATGTCTGGAAGACTAAGATGAATATCTCTGTGCTTCTTTCTGACATTTCTCCCATCTCCTACTCCAAAGTAGTCTTTTTCTAGCCGGCTATTGAATAGAGTTGGTTCCTATGATTAAGGGAGAGAAAAAAAGAACTCCATGTTAGCATTAAATATTGTGAGAAAAAGCAACTTCTCAGTTTGCAATCAACAGGAAATTCATGAACAAAATAAAGAGCTGTTTATTTTAAGCATTTGCAAAGGCTGGACTCCTTCTCCTTTTGGGGAGGAGATAGGAGACATCGTCCATAGAAATACATGATGGTTAAATACATTTTCAGAATTCCGGCCCCTTATCATTATTGGTTAATTTCTGGGGAGGCAACTTCTCCCTCTTCCCAGCAATGCCATCCCAGCAGCGGTTCATTTTTAGTAATCTCAATCCATTGCTATATCCAACTATGGTCAACATTATTAATTTTAGCATGACAGCTGCTTGACCTGCAGGCTATCTTCCTTTGACCTGCCAACTAACTTTCTGACCAGAATGTGCTAAGATCTTTATAGTCTTGCTTTTGTCTTACAGAGAACATTCTTATACAATGTCTTACTTAATGTTTCAGTAACGTTTCTTAGGTTACATAGGGGCTAAATATGGCATTACATTTGCTCTGTCTTTTTACAGGAATAATTCTTACTTCACTCAAATGCCAACTGTCTGCAGAAGTGATAGGAAGCACCCCTTGATCTCCGTTTCTACAAGGGGTCTCTTAGCCATTGCATGGCTGTGTTACTTCTGCCTCTTAGGGAAAGTGAAATGAGAAAGAGAAAGTTAGAGAAAAACGGATTGACTACAGTCAACATCTATGCTTCCTTCTTCCAATATAACCTTGCTGAAGTTATTCCAAGGAGCAGGAAGATCAGGACAGTTTAGCTGCTGCCCTCTGGTGGCCAGAAGGTGGTTCATTTATCTCCAGAAAGGATTATTTTTGCTTTAGCCATAAGTCAGTAAAAGAGATGCGACAAATCTGTCCTTTAATTAATTCAGTCCACCTGTACATTTATGATTGGCAATAGCTATGTAGATATTTTGAAAGCTGTCAACCTAAGATACCTCAGCCTCACAAGAAAAATCTACCTAGGGGGTCATCAAAGTGAATGAAAAAAATATATATATTGCAGAGTTGCAGGAATCCTATAAACAGGACAGTGTTTTTTTTTTTTTTAATAAGACAGTCATTTAGTTTTAGATACAAAAATATAATCTGCCCTCTAAAACCAATATAAGTGTTCTGTAAAACCCAAGTATTTAAATACTCTTCAATGATTGAGAACAGAGTATGAATTTTATAGACTGACAGCAATGGAGTTGATTCACCTTCGTTTTATTTCGTTCATATTACCATCCCATAACTAATATGCTTTATTTAAGGATTAGCTTTGTGCATGTGTATTGCAGCAGAAAGATTGCTTTGGGGGGGGGGAAATAGCAAATTAAACACAATCTTTCATAGATTGCAATTTGTCAACTTAAATCAGGGAAGACAGATTTCTTTTTTGCAAACATTAACTTCAAACAGATATTAAAGACAGTCCCTTGAAAAAGGCCTGCTTCCATTTGCAGAATCACATCTGGTACCTTTTGGACCATCTGGAACAGATTCTTAAAAAAATTTTTTTTTGAATTACTTAAAGGGTGCCAAGTTGGAACAAGTAGGAAGTTGTACAGTATCAAAGGAGTTGGGTTAATATTTTCATATAATGTTGGAGCTACAGGAATCTGTTGAGCTTCTCTTATAGTTAAGATGTTATTGAGAACATCGTCCAATAAAACTTTCCTTTCCTTTCCTTTCCTTTCCTTTCCTCTCCTCTCCTCTCCTCTCCTCTCCTCTCCTCTCCTCTCCTCTCCTCTCCTCTCCTCTCCTCCCCTCCCCTCCCCTCCCCTCCCCTTCCCTCCATTCCCCTCCCCCCTCTCCTCTCCTTTCTCCTTTCTCCCCTCTCCCCTTTTTCCATAGGGAAAACTCTCAGCCAGGCAATCATCAGATTTAACTAACAGGATTGCATTTTGATGGAAATGAATCAGGATAGATGTTGTATTATTGTGACTTTGTTACTGTCCACTTTTAGAATCTGCTGATGGAAAGCCAGAATGTAAAACATCTAAATAAATAAGTGGTTACTTATACCTCTATATATCCACATTTATGGGGATAATTTATTTCCCAAGTAACCCGTTGGACATGATAAATTTTACCTGTGCTCTAAGCTATATCATATTGATTTTTTTAAAAAAAATCTGTATTTTCCATTTGTTAAAAAAAAAGAACAGTGCATAGTTGATCAGATAGGTTTAAAATAATCAATTGCCAAAATGAAATAAAATAGGATAAACATAAAACAGGCCAATACAACTATTTGAGAATGTAGGAGCTGTTGATAATTGTAAGCTTGGGAAAAGAGAATGAAGGATATTTATCTGGGGGGAAATTTCCAGGCTAAATTCTATTAAATTTAATTAATTTTGCAAATTTATTCTGCAACACTTTCTCCTGTATTCAGTGAAATACTAGGTTTCAATCTGGAAACTAATAGCCTTTTGTAATTCTCTACCCAATTTATGACCAGAGAAATTCATTGGGAAACTTTGGCATATTACTCTGGGGGAAGTTAATTTTTTCAAGAAGGATAGGAGCCCCATTACTGTGAAAGTTCTTTTTATGGGAGAAATGTCCTCTCTTCAAGATTTAGTGAGCAAGTAGAAAGTGATGGAGCCTGCAGATAGCTGGTGAGAAAACTTTGTAAGAAAATGCAAGATCGTCACATCCTTATACTTTAGACATATCATAGCTAAATGAGTTGTAGGAGATGACCAGGTTGAGCACAAAGGAGGAGTCAAATATGTCATCAACCTCGAATCCCTTCATGACCACAAGAGATCTACTGTAAATCCAGCCCCTCTGGAATTCCATTGACTCTTATCTACCACCAATTGTTTTTGACCATTAATAGTTCAGATTCTTATAGAGAGATTTAGTATGCAATAACTTGTAATCATTTGAACTGCTTTGTTTTCGGGTTAATTGCATCTGAATAGCACCATGGGTGGTATAAGAACATCACACATGAAAATTACTCTGAAATTCTCCAATCCAGGGCTGTCAAACTCCCAGGCTGGATGTGTCACTTGTTGGCCACACCCATACCCAGTTTAGCAAAGGGGGGAAGTCCCGATACGACACATGATGCTGCCGTGACGACATGAGTTTGACACCTCTGCTCTAATCTTTTGAAAGGATCTCTTCCATCAGATTCAGTGGCAACTGAGAGGAAAGATGGAAGAGAATATATCTGCTTAGTTCTAACCAGTCCAGTGAGAAAATTAATCCCTGGCAAATCCAACACCATTGGTTTTGGTTTTCTTTATGGCTGTTTTCATGGCCTGTCTTGCTCCTTTACATGATTTGACATACCTGCTTTTATATTGTTGATTTCCTGCTTTTAATCTCTATTTTTGCATACTTCCTAGAGCTTCTTCAGCAATTAAAACAACTAATAGGTTAGGTTTACATATGGTCATTCGTAATACGCTTTAGAAAAAAAATAATGGGTAGGGATGAACATCAAGCTAAGAACTGTGGGGTCCTTGGTGCTCTCTGAGCTTGGTCATTTTCTTGCATGTTTTTCATTACCCAAGTTAGATAACATCCTCAGTGCTAGTAAGGAATTGGGTTTGCTCTCAGTTTATATTCTAGTGGCCTGCCTTGTCAGTGTTGGTGGGGGTGATCTGGGAGGTACCTTGGTGGGCTGTTTGCTGTTAGATTGTTCAGCAGTTCTTTGATTGGGGTATTGTTTACTTCCTGCTTGTTGATCTGATTTAATCTTGGAATTAATCAATTGCTCCTCTGGGTCCTGATTGCTGGTGGGGAGGTGTTTTGGTCTTTTGTTCCCTTTTTGGTGGATTGATTGTTTCTTTTGTATAATATGTTAAGCTAAGGACCTAACAAACTGCATAAAGCAGCACATTAAAAGCCTGAGAAAGCTATTCATATACTTTTCCCAAAGGTGTTTTTTTCAGGAGGCAACTGGATTTTCTTGTTTTTTTTCTTTTGAAGACATTTTGCTTCTCATCCAAAAAGCTTCTTCAGCTCTGACTGGATGGTGGGGAATGGAAGGATTTATATTCCTTGCAGACAGCTGGTCATTTGCACCCTTTTAGAGGGTTGTTGAAGCACTTGGAGGTTTATCTGTGTCCTCAGGGCCACCTGAGCAGTGCTCCTGGTTCCGGTAGTCTGCAATTTTTTCTATGGAAATCCATTCCTACTCCAATACCATTCAAAGGATGCTCATCCCAAATTGTATAGCTAAAAGTCTGCAGAGATTCTCAGTCATCCAGGTCATGGTTGTCCCAAAGCAGGAGTGGGATTCAACCAGTGTTACTACCAGTTCGGTGATTATGTTTTGCTGTGCGCACATGTAATAAACCATAAGCTGTGCTGCCTGGACAGCTGAAAAGCGCGACGCGCAGGTGCGCAACATTTGAAAATTCTATTTTTTCCTGCTTTTTCAACCTCAGCTGTGCCGCACAGAGCAGCTGAGGATGAAAAAGCAGGAAATAAAAGACAGGTAAGAGCCCGGGCTGCCAGGTGGGCTAAACAGCAGCAGACACAGAACCGGTTTGGTGTCTGCTGCTTTTCAGAGCTACCAATTCTATACAGAACCTGTGGTATCCCACCCCTGTCCCAAAGGTGCTTTTTTCAGGAGGCAACTGGATTTGTTTTGAAGACATTTTGCTTCTCATCCAAGAATCTTCTTCAGCTCTGAAAAAGCACCTTTGGGACAATCATGACCTGTATAACTGAGATTCTTTGCAGATTATTCATAGCCTTTGTTAGTATGATTGGAGGAGCTGGCTGCAAGGGTAAGGGTGAAAGAGCAGGCCCCAATGTTACTACTTCCAGCTTTGCTTCACTCCTTGTTTATTCTCTGCATAGCAAAGTTTATGATATTTTACTGTCAAGTTGAAGGACACACAGCATCCTGATTCAACGTGAAGAGTCTCATTCTGTGGCTCACCGAGGGGAAAAAATGCTGACATGGCTAAACTGTCTTTCAGATGCTGAAATGGGCACCATATATTCTTTGCCACTTGACACAAGGAAATAGATTCACTTGCTGTTTCCTTAGGTGAGTGAGAGGTACCTTGCAAAGCAATGAACTTCCAGAAAAGCATAGGCAGCTTTTGAGTTGCATCTGATTTTATGACCTTTACTGGGGTGTAATTTGTTCAGCAAATCATCAGGGTTGTTAAGTGGATCTTGTTGTTAAGTCAGTCCCGGATTTCTTGTTGACTTTGGTTGTCAGAAGCTGGCAGGGAAGGTCACAAATGAACACATGAACCCGGGATGCTGCAACCATGGTGAATACATGCCAGTTGCCTGCATTTGATTACATGATTGTGGGGGTCTTGTGACCATTATAAATGCAAGGACCAGTCATGAGTCCCATTTTTTAGTGCTGTTGTAAGTTTGAACAGTTGTTAAATGAATGTAAGTTGAGGAATGCTCATATAAGGGAATAGGCTAGGCTAGAATAGAATAGAACAGAACAGAACAGAACAGAACAGAACAGAATAGAATAGAATAGGACGGAAGGGAAGGGAAGAGAAGAGAAGAGCATATTGGAATAAAGAAGAGAAGAGAAGTGAAGAGAAGAGAAGAGAGTATTGGCGTAAAGAAGAGAAGAGAGTATTGGAATAAAGAATATCATAGAATGAAAGAGAAGCGAGTATTGGAATAAAGAGAAGAGAAGAGAAGAGAAGAGAAGAGAAGAGAAGAGAAGAGAAGAGAGTATTGGAATAAAGAATAGAATAGGAGAGGAGGGGAAACAAAAGAAGAAAAGAGACTATAGGACAGGATAGGATAGAATAAGATAAAGGATAAGAGTAACAGCCATGGTGGTGCAGTGGTTAGAATGCAGTACAGGTTGTCCTAGAATTACAACAGTTCATTTAGTGACCGTTCAAAGTTACAACAGTACTGAAAAAAGTGACTTGTGACCATTTTTCAGTTACAATCTTTGCAGCATCCCCAAATTCAGATGTTTGGCAACTTGTTCCTCCTTATAACTATTGCTGTGACCCAAGGTAACATGATCCCCTTTTGCGACCTTCTGACAAGATAAATTCTACAGGGAAGCCAGATTCACTTAACAACCAGATTACTAACGTATCAAGTGTAACAATTCACTTTAACAACTGTGGCAAGAAATGTTGTAAAACAGAGCAAAGTTCACTTTAAAAAAGACTCACTTAACAACAGAAATATTGGACTCAATTGTCATAATTTGAGGACTACATGTACTGCAGGCTACTTCTGCTGCCTGCTGGCTGCCTGCAATTTGACAGTTCGAATCTCACCAGGCTCAACCATCCATCCTTCCAAGGTCAGTAAAATGAGGACCCAGATTGTTGGGGGCAATATGCTGACTCTATAAACCACTTAGGGTTGTAAAGCAGTATGAAGTAGTATATAAGTCTAAGTGTTATTGCTATAGGGGATAGCATACTTTATTTGACCAAGTGTGATTAGATGCCCATGGAATTTATCTCTGGTTTCTTAGAGTATACGCAAAACATTGTAATTATCATCATCAATCATCAATCATCCCCATCCCAATAAAGTGATGCTTGCCTTCCTTCTCTTCTTCATATACTGACTTTTTTTCAGAAGAAATCATTCCTGATCAGACTCCAAGAACCCAGTCCCAACCCCCCAACCTTGGTTGCAATACAAATGACCTCAAATTAGTCATCTGAGCTTTTTAAAGTAACCTTCATCAAGCCTTTAAGACATTCTCAAAACCCAAACAAATAAAATGTTGCCCCTGCAAATAATCCTTGGTTTGGTTGGATGGAAAAACCCAGTAAAATCTTCCTTAAAAGAAAGAGAGGGTGCCTGCTTTCCTAGGTTGGCACTTGCATCAAATACTCCAGCCATAAATATGGTATTATTGTATCGAATCTCAGTTTGGGATTGAATTTTTCTCTGACTGCAGTTAAACAAGAATGATGAGATTATTGCTTGGTGCAATTACTACTACCCAGCAATTTCAGGCAATTCTAGAAAACAATTCCCAGTTCCATTTTGCCAGGTTGATACTCTCCTTGGAGCAACTGGTGGGCATTTCTGTGTGTGTGCGCACATGCGCGTGCATGCGCACTTGCGCATATCCCCATATTGTACAGCAAACACTTTGAGAGAATCAATTGGAAGCTTTAGACTTTGACAATAGCTTCAGATCTCGTGGGAATCTTTTTGTTGTTGTTGTTGTTGTTGTTGTTGTTATTGGTGTTAAGTCAAGGCCCATCAGGTTTGGCTAGCAGCTATGAAGAATAATCAGAATGTAGGAGGATTCTCCAAGGAGGAAAATCTGTAGAGCAGAAGTAGAGAGTAAAATGCTTTATATACAAAAGGTCACAGGTTTAACTCACAGTATCTCCAGAAAAGATTGTCCTTTATCTGTCGCCTGTTTTGGAGGGAAGGAAGATGTTCAAAGCCTAACAGCAGATCCTAGAAGGAAGATAATAGATGTTATCCTCCATACAGTTAGTGGTTACGATCACAATGCAGCTTCACATTTCTGTTGCTGAACAAGGCAATTGTTAACTGAATTTTGCCCCTTTTTGCGATCTTTCTTGCCAACCTTGTCTGCACTTGTTAAGTGAGTAACCAGGTTCTTTAATGAATCGAGCTTTCACGTTGACTTTTCTTGTCAGAAGGTCAAAAAAGATGATCACATGACCCAGGAAACTTCAATTGGCATAAATATGAACCAGTTGGTAAGCAAGTTTGATCATGTGATCATGGGAATGCCATAACTGTTGTAAGTGTGAAAAACAGTCATAGATAACTTTTTTTCACTGCTGTTGTAGCTTCGAACAGCCACTAAACTGTTGAAAGTCGAAGACTCTCTGTATTTGACTCAGATTCCACCTACTACTTACTTTAGCTTCTCTCAATGGAGGGAGATACGATTCTTGGCAGGTAAAATATTCTCTATATCAGAGCTCCACAAGCTTTTCGGGTTGGCGACCTGGAAGGGGGGATAGGTTTTGTGGGAGGGACAAACACATGCATGTGCATGAACACCTGTTGCTCGTGTGAGTGGAGCTATGAGTGCCCACGAGAATGCTCATCCAAGTGGGGCCACAAGCACTAACAATGTTCATGATGACACTTGTACAAATGGGCTATGAGTGCCCGCAGGACTGGGGCCACGAATGCTCACATTTTTTAAAATATATAATTTTTAAAAAATAGTTACAGTAAGTCCATTTTTCATTCATTCAGTGTATCGACTGGTACATATATCTTGTGCTAACAATAGTAATTAGTGTTTTTCTTAGCAATATAACACTCATCACATTTTCTTTATAAATCATTATCTCTTATATCTATTATGTTTATAACAATCTTAACTTATTTCTTTATATATTCATCTACTCAATTTTAACTTGTTTTGCTTTCCAACTATTGATAAAATATATCCCATCCATGCAATATTCAGCTTCATGAATGCTCGCGTTGAGTGGGGATATGAGTGCCTGCAATGTGAATGAGAGTGGCACTGTGTGTGCATGCACAATGTGCACACTGGCCATCTACTCATGCGGCCTGGTGGCCATAGGCCAGAGCCCCCTGCTCTATATGACCAATGTAATGAACAAATACTCTCTATATTGAGCTGCGGTGGTGCAGTGGTGAGAGTGCAGTACTGAAGGCTACTTCTGCTGACTGCTGGCTACCTGCAATTTGGCAGTTCGAATCTCACCAGGCTGAAGGTTGACTCAGCCTTCGGTCCTTCCAAGGTGGGTAAAATGAGGACCCAGATTGTTGGGGGCAAGATGCCGACTGTCAGGCGGAGCTCCATTCAAAATCCAGGAAAGAAATACTTAAGACTCTTTAGTTTAGAGAAAAGATATCTTTTACTGAAAGTGAAGTGGTAGCAACCAAGGAATTCTGAATCTGAGAATTTAGGCGCGCAATTCACATATAGAAAGTGATGGAAATGTTCCCACCCCCAATAGTTCAAATGACACTTCCAATTAGAAGTTGTGGATATGGTCATGTGGGCATCTTCAGGTGATGATGAGACCTCTGTCCGTTGACCTTGGCATAGTTTGATAACGGGTTGCAGTTGCGCAGAGAGAAGAAAGCTAAGTGAGAAATAGAAACCTAACTCTATTTTGCTGCTCCCCCTTTCCATTTATACATCAGACGAATGTAACTCCTCCAGCTCACTTCCCCAACTATTCCTACCTCTCTTTTCCACCCCCCGTTACTTATGGCAGTCAAAAAGATGCAAAGCAATAGCAGAAGATCTTGAAGACTGACATCGACTCTGTAGACCGCTTAGAGAGAGTTGTAATGCACTATAAAGCAGCATATAATATAATTTTAAGTACTATTGCTGTTGCTATATTCACTACCTGCCTGGAAGCAACCGAAACAATTGTGTGTGTAAACCTGCTCCTTGCCTAATGATCTCCTATGCTTTGCCTTTTGATTGCTTGCCATACTTGACAGCTCCCCAATTGGACTCATAAAACCGAGACACAACTGTTACATTATCTGCTGGATCTACTACATGAATCTATACAAGTGGCCGCTGCGTTTGACTTCAGCATTTGCCATGCTTTGAAACCTGAAGGTGGGGGAAAATATCCTTTGTTCAACAAAGGTCCCTTTTGCTTCATTGTGCATTTTATGGGGCTAACACCTGAGCAGTTTGCACTCCTGTGTGGCTTTTCCACCTGGTATTAATTTGGCCCTTGCCACCTGTCAAAAGCTGTTTAAGCTTCTGAATGCAACCTTCCCAGGAAGATCTCCCATTCCGGAGGTCTCAGTTGCCTGCGTAGGAGCACATAAACAACCATCTTTGTTGAAATACAAAATTAAAGCGAAATGCAAATAGCAGAGCCAACGGGCAGCTTGGCTTACCAGAGCTGGCATCTGATGCTAAACAGCATTTCCCAATAATCCACAATGGATTAAAGCTAGTGATGAATTTCAGAAAGTTGTACATTCTTTGGCATCTTCAATTTCTGATTTATAGATTTCCCCATGGATCTTTCTCGGAAAGCATTCCTTTTTTGGAAACCCACCTCTTTTGAGAGGTTCAAAGTAGCAGTATTTACAAGGGGTTAAATTAAGCACTTGTTCTGAATCCAACTAAACTGGATTATTGTGGAATCTCATTTGCACCAGGCATCCAGAGAGATTTATATTGTCGGGACCAGGCATTTATAAAGGATGCTTGAAAGAACTGGATTTGGTCTTGAGAAATCCTAACACAAGTCTGTTGCTTACAAGGTGAGGTAACAGGTAGTCTTTGATTTACAACAGTCCAAAGTTACAAGGTCACTAAAAATAAATAACTTATGGCCATTTTTTAGACTTATCACCGTTGCAGCATCCTTATGGTCATGTGATTTACAGTAGGATGATTGATAACTGACTCACATTTATGATGATTGCAGTATTCCCTGGGTCATGTGATCCCCCTTGGCAACCTTTTGACAAGCAAAATAAGGGAGAAACCAGATTCATTGAACAACCCTGTTACAAGCTTAACAATTGTAGTGATTTACTTAACAATTGTGGCAAGAAAGGTCATAAAATGGGGCAAAAGACACTTAACAATTATCTCAGCAACATAAAATTTTGGGCTGGTCAGGACCAAACTGCTGGCAATGGGCAGATTTAGCCTGCAATACTGCATTCTAACCACAAGGAAGGGAGGTAGGGAGGAAAATGGCAATAGACTTTTATATTGCTTCACAGTGCTTTACAGCCCTCTTGAAGTGGTTTATAGAGTCAGCCTATGGCCCCCAACAATCTGGGTCCTCATTTTACCCATGTTGGAAGAATGGAAGTCAGTCCATTCAATCCATCCAGTTGAACTCAGTCAACTTTGAGCCTGGTGAGATTTGAACTGCCAAATTTTAGGCAGCCGGCAGTCAGCAGAATTAACCTGAACTCCTGCATTCTAACCACTGCGCCACTGCAGCTCTTGACAAATCTGTACAGTATAGTATAGTATAGAATATTCCGTATTGGCCAAGAGTGATTGGACATACAAGGAATTTGTCTCTGGTGCATAACCTCTGAGTATACATACAATCAGCAAAGTGATAAATCATAAATCATAAAGTACAACCAACAAAGTGATAGTCATAAGATATCAATAAAAAAACTGTTTCAACTCCCACCCTCAAAATGACGCTATAGAGCACTGCACACCAGAACAACTAGACCCAATAACAGTTTTTCCCCAAACGCCATTACTCTGCTAAACAAATAATTCCATCAACACTGTCCAACTATTTGAGAAGGAGAAGAGGAGGAGGAGGAGGAGGAGGAGGCGGCAAGGTAAAATAATAATACCTAATTCCTACTGCAATCTACATTTTGTTCATAATCATGGATTGGTAACACCCTGAATGGTAGTAGGAAAATATAGTAGAATATATCAAAGGGTTAACTCATGATTCTGAGCACAGGAGAAGTAAATCACAGTACAGATGACGATATCCTGATATAACCATTCAATCACATCAAGATTCTTTGGGGACTAATTTAATCAGTGCTTATTCGTGCTAGTGCGCCTCAGTTAACCTATGAGGTAGGAACAGAAAATTGCAGTGAAGCAAGCAGACAGCAATTCTCTCAGCCTTGCATTCAGCTCAACTACCTTCCAGGTTAACTTGGAAAACCTCTAAAATTAAGGGTTGGTTTGAATGCAAGAGAGAGAGAATGCTTGGTGTAATAATAGAAAGCAATAGATAATAAAATCTAGCTTTCATGAAGCTGTCCTCATGCCTTCCTTCTCATAATCCTCCTTCCTTCTTATCTCCTAAATGTGGACTTATTCTCTGCTATGAGCCGTGGTGATGCAGTGGTTAGAATGCAGTACTGCAGGCTACTTCTGCTGACTACCAGCTCCCTGCAATTCAGCAGTTCGAATCTCACCAAGCTCAAGGTTGACTCAGCCTTCCATCCTTCTGAGGATCCAGATTGTTGGGGCAAGAGGCTGACTCTGTAAACAGCTCAGAGAGGGCTGTGAAGCTCTGTGAAGTGTCCAAGTGCAATTGCTAAAGAATTTTGGAAAGGAAGGCAATTGCTATTCATGGTAATAAATAACCAGTTTAGGCAGAGCCTTCAAATTAGGTCATTGCAATGTGTGATAGCAGATATGAAGTAGCCTTTAACATATTCCCACAATCAGGCACCAAATTTCTGCTGCTAAGTGAGATAGTTGTTAAATGAGTTTTGACCTACATTATGATCTTTCTTGCTACATTTGTTACATGAATCATTGGAGTTGTTAAGTTAGTAACACAGAGGTTAAGCGAATCCGGCTTCCCCATTGACTCTGTTTGTCAGTACATCACAAAAGGAGATCACGTGACCCCAGGACACTGCAACCGTCATAAGCATGAGTTGGTTGACAAGCATCTGAATTGTGATCATGTCATGTCACCATGGAGATGTCACAATGGTTGTAAGTGTGAAAAATGGTCATAACTTTTTTTCAATATCATTTTAACTTTGAATAGTGACTAAATAAATTATTGTAAGTCAAGACCTACCTGTTCCTCTCCTTGAATCACTATAGCAACCTGATCTTTTTCAGGAAGCAACTCATGAAGTTGCTTTGTAGGATATTCTTGGCAGTGTATACATGCTTGTTTGTGCACAGCCCATTTGCTTGTCTTCCCAACAAAGAGGGAAATAAATAGTATTTAGGGTGAACTCCTTGCCTCAGTCAGATTTCCCTTTCAGTATATCTGCAGAATACTGCTAGGGCTGTTTTGCTGGCAGGATGGCACAACTCACGACAACCAACTCGTCATAGTCAACTTGCCAACCCACTGTGGTAGAATTCAACAGTTCAATTATTTGAAATAGTTTTAAAAATATTTTATTTTTTGTCATACAGATTTCATTTTGTCCATCCTCTGGTATCCTTTCTTTAATTATTCTATGCCACTATTTTTTTCAATATTGGTGTAACTGTTGCAGCAAGTTGGCCATGTTGAATTGTTCTATGGCAAGTTGGCTGCAGTGAGTTGGCCATGGCAAGTTGGCTGTAGCAAATTGCCCATGGTGAGTTGGCTGCAGTGAGTGGACAATGGCAAGTTGGCCATGGCAAGTTAGTCATTACAAGTTGGCTGTGGTGAGTTGTCATAGACCCTTTTGCTGGTGCATAACCCCATCTCAGACAAGGATGATAAGTGTTGCCCAAAACTTTGTTAATGGCAGTTCTTAAATTAGTAACACAATTGTTAAAGCCCCTGTCACACTGCACCAACGGATGGAAAGAGGATGTAAAACGGACAAAAAAGCTTGCCATCCGTTGGTTAACACGATGGATCTGTTCTGTACCCACTGCCTCCATTTTGCTTCTTCTCTATCCGTCCAGCATCCGTTTATTGATGTTTCATCCACTCAGAAAATTTTGAGCTGCTCAAAACTTTTGAGTGGAAAATGTATCCAATTCGTCTGTTCTGCATCCGCTAGGCATACGCTAGGCATTCGTTCTGCATCCGTTACGCATCTGCTATATCCGCAAGGCATCCGTTCCACATCCGCGCAACTCGCATCCGCTCAGACGCAGGGAGGAAGCAGAACGGATGCAGAACGGATGCAGAGCGGATGCCTAGCGGATGCAGCATGGAAACAAAGCATTTAAAATGGAAACAACGTTCGCAGAGGGGACCTATCTCGGATATTAAGGATGTCTAGAGGATGCCTAGAGGATGCCTAGAGGATGCAAAGGGACACATAGTGGAAAACCTATATTGCCTATAAAAAGGGGGAGCAACCCACCTGCATCTCACTTTCAGACCAGCAGCCCAGCTGTGCAGACCTCTGCAGCCTTCATCTGACTCTTGCTCTTCCACAGCATCCAGTCATGTCCACCGTGGATCGTAACACAGTCCTTTTGGCAGCCACCATCGTTCTGCAACAGTGCGAAGCCATCTACAGGCTCTGTGAACTCTACTACGGGAAGAAAAAGAGGCGGCCAAGAAGCATCTGGGTCCAAACATGGATCAGGAGAAGAGCAGAGTACGGACTATACAACAAGCTGATGGTGGAGCTCAGGAACGAAGACACTCATGCATTCCAGAACTTCATGAGGATGCCTCCAGCCATGTTTGACGAAGTTGTGCAGCGGCTGACACCCAAGCTGACCAAGCAGAGCACCAACTTCCGGCCCAGCCTGGAACCTGGGCTCAAGGTGGCACTCACTCTGTGCCACCTAGCCTCAGGGACCACCTAAAGGAGCATGCAGTACAGCTGGAGGGTGCCACACAACACCATCAGCATTGTGGTCAGAGAAGTGGTGCAGGCCATCATCGAAGAATACATGGAGGAGCTCCTCCAGTGCCCCTCCACTGATGAAGGATGGAAGAAAGTTGCAGAGGAGTGGTATCAGAGGTGGAACTTCCCACACACTGTTGGAGCCATCGATGGCAAGCACATGGCCTGCAAAGCTCCAGCCAAGTCGGGGTCCACTTATTTCAACTACAAGGGCTTCTTCAGCATTGTCCTCTTCTCCATGGCTGATGCTGACTACAAATTCATGTACATCGATGCTTCAGGCAACGGCTCATGTTCAGATGCCCAGGTATACAACGCCAGTGACCTCAAGGAGGGGCTGGAACACAACCTCATCGTGGGCTTCCCAGATCCAGACCCCCTGCCCAACAACACGCAAGATGTGCCCTACTTCATCATGGGGGATGATGCCTTCTCCCTCAGAACCTACCTCATGAAGCCCTACACCTCCAGACTCCTCACCCGTGAAGAGAGGATCTTCAACTACAGACTGTCCAGGGCAAGGCGGGTGGTGGAGAATGCCTTTGGCATCCTGCCCAACAGGTGCCAGGTACTTCTCATCACCATGCAGCATCGCCCAGAGACCGTGAGGAGGATCGTGGAAGCTTGCTGCATCCTGCACAATCTCATGCGCACCCACTACACAGTCTTGCAGAACAGGCTCGTGGACCTCCAACAAGGCAATGGGGACATGGAGCCTCGGGAATGGAGGCAAGGGCAAAACCTGATAGACACTGAGGATGTGCAAGGCCCCAACAGAGCCTCACGTGAAGGGAAGAAGCAGCGCAACCTCCTGAAACACTGGTGCAACTCCCCAGCTGGAGCAGTGGAGTGGCAAGACAGGATGATAGATTATTAATGAATGCTTCCTTCTGCCTGTCTCATCACACTGATGAGATTGGGCCATGTATGTTGGGTGAGCCTACAATGATCAGGGCATTTAATAAAGAGTTGTGTTTGTGTTGACATGTGTGGATAATTATTACATTATTATTGATAATAAAGGGCCATAGGTGTGGCACCTGGGAGGGTGGACCATACAGTCCCACTATGCTTGCACTGGAGGTTTATCTATCCCACAGCTATTACCCATCCCAAAGGTATACCTGCTCATTCCACAGGTATCCCTGCCCATCCCACTGCTATCTTAACCCATCCCACAAGCATGCAAAGGCTTAAACCATTTCTAAAAGTTTCCACCAAGACTTTATTTAAAAAAAGAAATGAAGCAAGTGTGTGAATCAAAGATAGACTTTATTGAACAACAAGCTGTAAAAAAAAAATGACCCAAGTCAAGTGTCCAAATAAAGTCCACAGGTAGCCAGCCAGCCAGTCTCTGGCACTCCTCTTGGTCACTCGGAGGTGTGCCCAGTCTACCGACGACAGATGTACTGAGGCCGGACTTGGCTGTGGGGTGGATGAAGGAGTAGTGTAGTGGGACTGTCTGGTCTGCAGCTGGGTGAGGACTGGCATTGGTGGCGTTGGTGGCATCAGTGGAACCGGTGGCAATGGTGTCGCCCGATGACTCTGTGCCTGGACTGGGAAGGGCTGCTGCCTGTGCTGCTGGACCTCCTGGTAGTCGTAGCCCTGGTAGGTGAGGGGCTGTGGAAAGCCTTGGAATGGGAGGGACATCACCTGGGGTGGAGGAGCAGACCTGGACTGGGTGGGAGCAGGTTCCTCTGGATCTGGAGGGTTGTAAAGCAGCTCGGTGATCCGGTCCTTCAGCACCTGGTACTGGGGTTCCGCCATGTCCCTGAGGGTCTGGTTGACATAGGTGAGGAAGGGCTTGCGGTTGGAGGATGAGGAGTCGTTGTTGACCATCTGAAAGAGGAGATCTATGCTGGTCCGGATGGTGTCCCTGATCTCCAGCAGGACAGTGTGGCTCTGCCCCTCCTGCTGTCTGGCTCTCTGCCTTTCTGTGGAGGTGGAGCTGGGGGTGGATGCGGGTACGGCTGTGGTGGACGCACCGTCTCCTTTCTCCCACTGCACCAGGGAGTCCTCCACGTGCTCCACCATGGTTACAACACCTGTCCGCGGGTTCTCCGCCGTGGAACCCTCCACAGAAACCTGCCTGGAGACAGGAACTGACTCTCGGCCGGAAGAGGACTGGCTCTCAGCAGGCTGCCGGAGAGAGAGAGAAGTGAGAGGGGCTGCTGGTGCTCCTCGGTGGCGGATCTCACCCTCCAGGAAGCTGCACCTGGCCATGACGTAGGTCTCTCTGTCCGTCAGCTTAACCGTGGCCTGGCCAGATTTCTTCAGGTGCAGCTTCCCGTACCAGGTGTGCATGTGCTTCCACCAGCCGAGGAGCACCTCTGAAGTGTAGCCCATACTCTTCGCCTTCTCTCTCCAAGCAGCCTGCTTCCTTTTGGTGTCCCTGTACAGCCGGTGTCCCTTCCGCCACAGATAGTCATTCTCTCACAGCCACTCCAGCACCTCATCCTCATGTTCCTCCTCTCCCGTTGTCGCATATGCCTCTTCCTCCCTTTGGCAGGACCAGATGGGCCCTCATCAGAGGGGCTCCCAGATAGTAGGGGCTGCTCCTCCACACCACCAGCAGCAGCAGCACCAGCAGGATCATCATCATCATCATCATCACCAGCAGAATCATAATCATCATCATCAGCAGCAGCAGCACCAGCACCAGCAGCACCAGCAGCACCAGCAGGACCAGGATCAGCAGCAGCAGAGTAAGCACCAGCAGCACCAGCAAGACCAGGAGCACGAGCAGGACCAGGAGCACAAGCAGGACCAGCAGGACGAGCAAGACCAAGAGCACGAGCAGGACGAGCAGTACGAGCAGGACCAGGAGGAGCTTCAGCAGAGTAAGCACCAGCAGAAGCACCACTGCCAGAAGCAGCTTCAGCAGAGTAAGCACTAGCAGAAGCACCACCACCAGGAGCAGCTTCAGCAGGAGCTCCAGCACCAGAAGAGTGAGCCCGAGCAGCAGAAGCCCCAGCAGAAGCAGAGTCAGGGACAGGGGGTGGGAAGGTGGCCCTGTCCCTCTTGCCAGGGATGGCGGCAGGTTGCTGAGGCTTTCGCTTCTTCCCCATGGTTGTGGGGTTGCTGGCTGACAGGGAGGCTGGCAGGGAGGCTGGCAGGAAGGCTGGCATGCAGGCAGGCAGGCACCAAGGCTGGCAGGAAGGCTGGCACCAAGGCTGGCAGGAAGGCTGGAAGGGAGGCAGGCACCAAGGCTGGCAGGAAGGCTGGCAGGCAGGTAGGCACGAAAGCTGGCAGGCAGGCACCAAGGCTGGCAGACTGGCTGGCAGCAAGGCTGGCAGGCAGGCAGAGAGCAAGGCTGGCAGGGAGGCTGGCCAGGAGGCTGGGAGGCAGGCTGGCAGGCAGGCTGGCAGGCAGGCTTGCAGCAAGGCTTGCAGGCAGGCATGCAGGCAGGGCAAGCAAGGACTCGATGTATCCGGCAACAGGTCTTTCCTCTGAATGGTGACCTGCTTGGGAGCTGCTTCCCTTTATATCCGCGGGGCTTACGCAATGCATCCCCCCCGCATGCGCAATTAACGCACGTCATCCGTTCGGCTTCTACTGTGCATCCGCTAGGCTTCCGCTCTGCATCCGCTTCATCCGTTGTGCATCCGCTAGGCTTCCGCTCTGCATCCGCTGTGCATCTGCTGTATCCGTTCCGCTTCCGCTTTGCTGAGGTCCCCCGGAAGCCTAACGGATGTGGCATCCGCTCCCATCTGCTTCCATCCGCTGGGCTTCCGTTCCGCATCCGCTTTCCATTCGCTCTGCGTCCTCCCCGCGTCTGTTCCTTTCCGTGTTATCCGCTCTGGTTATGCAAATTTTTGCCCCTTTTGAGAGTGGATAACAACGGATGGAACATTTTGCTCATCCGTTGTGTCCTTTTTCCTAACGTTTTGCATCCGTTGGGCAGTGTGACAGGGCCTTAAGTGAATCTGCTTTCCCCATTGACTTTGCTTGTCAGAAGGTTGCAAAAAGAGACCACACAATTCCGGGATGCTTCAACCATCATAAATGAGAGTCAGTTGTCAATCATCCAAATGTAAATCACATGACCATGGGGAAGTGGCAAAGGTCATAATAGTGAAAAATGGTCTTAAGTCCCTTTTTTCAGTGTTGTTGTAACTTTGAGCGGTCACAAAATGAATAGTTGTAAGTCGAGAAGTACCTATATATGAAATCATCCTCTCTTTCTTCTTCTTCTTCTTCTTCTTCCTCTTCTTTCTTCTCCTCCTCCTCCTCCTCATTTAATGACCCCATAATCCCTTGGAGGGGTGGAGTCTGTGTAACTGAATGGAGCTGAGTGTTTGCTAAGATACCCTTCCTGTCACCAATGCAGAGTTTTTTCAGCAGATATATTCTTAGTGTATCCAGAGAGAGAATTATCTGCCTCTACTTAGAATCAAACTCTCAGCCTCTTGATCGTGAGGTAAGAGCTCCACCTCTAGGCCACCACACCACTCACTATCCGTATATGAAATGCAGAACATTAATTAGGAAATGATAGATATCTTGTGCGCTGATCAGTGGTGGGATTCACATTTTTTGTACTACTGGTTCTGTCATCATGGCTTGGTGGTCATGGCTGGGGAAGGATACTGTAAAATCTCCAGTCAGAGGTGATATATGCCGGCTCTCTGAACTACTCAAAATTTTCGCTATCGGTTCTCCAGAACTGGTCAGAACCTGCTGAATACCACCTCTGGTGCTGATCCAAAACTAAGATTTTTAAATAAATCTTATATATATGCATAACAGCTGTTATATATGCATAACAGCTGTGACTTCCATAGTATTCAGCCTATCCTTTAAGTACTATGAACAGCACCATCAAGAATAGAAGTTCTTAAGTCACTAGAAATGTTTAATTCCAGATAGGTTCAAATTGAAATATATATTTGAAATTGCCTTTCCTCAAACTGGGTTTATTTTGACAGTCACTACACTATAAACCCCTCTCCTCAAAATACCATGACCCCCTGCATGTGACCTCTGGTTGAAGATTTCCCAGAAATCTTGGATATACCCCCGGAGTTGTCACCCAATTTTAGTCTGATTGAGGAAGAAAAAATTATAGGAAGAAATTATACTCACTGTATTTAAATTGATTGCACTTGAGTTCATTCAAATATAACTATTGAATCTACTTATATAATTTTTTTGGTCTGGATTCTGCCAGTATAGACTTCATTAAAAAGAAAGAAAGAAAAAGATTATGCATCTTTGATTTAAATTCTCTATTCAGTTACATCTTGCTTCTTGGGGGAAAAAAATCCACTTGTATTTCATTGAACAAATTTGTGAAAGCATTTCTTTAGTTCCCTAAACTAGATGTCTAAGAAAGGAGAGAAAAAAGTTGGGTGGGAGGAGAAGAACCCTGTTTTCTCTTTGAGTTGAACTGGACCTGTCCCTGGTTTCTCAGGTAATGAGCACAAAGTCTGTGTCATTGGGATTAGAAGTGAACAAATGGCCTTTGTGCCATTATCAAATTTCTTTGTTCCACTTGGGCATTTAATCACCTGCCAAAGCCATTTATGGCCTCCAATGCTCCCCTATTAAGAACATTATCTCTTAAATGCCTAGCATAATTAAAGGTGAAATTGCCAGAGTGTTGGCATTTTCATATCTGAAAAAAGAATTACAGATGAGGCATAGGCCCTGGTGGCGTTCAAGGAGAGGACTCTAAAGCCACTTCTCTCCCTGTTTCAGGGACATTGTTTTAAGAGTGAAAAATTTTGCTCTTGAAAATGGAGGTCAATCAAACCTACATACAGATATAAGATAGAGCTGGAAGGGTCCATGGAAGTCTTCTGGCCCAATCCCCTGCTCCACCAGGAGACCCTATACCAGGAGTCAGCAACTCGTGGCTCTAGAGCCACATGTGGCTCTTTCAGCCTTCTGCTGGAGCTTCCTGACACTCAAAATAAGCATCACTAGCCATGGGATTCAGCTGGTTTACACCGGTTCTACAGAACTGAGAGTTAACTTTTTCTGCAGTTTGGCAAACTGCTCCCCTCCCAATCATTCCTCGCCTGGCCTGAGAAGGTAAAGGCAATGGCGGGGGATGGAGACTTGCTCCGGGCCCACTATGCTCGGCTGAAGGGCTGCCGGGAGAGACATACAGCTAAGTGATGGCTGGAACCTTAGTTTGGGAGTGAAGTACCCTTGTACTTGCCTTTGTGCAGCAACAACAGGAGACCCTATAGTATAGGGCCTATACCATTTCAGAGAAGTGGCTGTCCAGTCTCTTCTTAAAAGCCTCCAATGGAGGTTTTTAACTTCTGAAGGGCAGCTGTTCCACTGGTTAATTGTTCTCATTGTTAGGATGTTTCTCCTTAATTCCAGGTTGCTTCTCTCCTTGCTTAGTCTCTATCCATTTTTTCCAACCGTGCCTTCTAAGTTAATGAATTTAAGACTGCTCTAATTTAAGTTAGTGAACTTAAGACTGATCTCCTTCTGGGCAACCTTATCTGGGTAGCTTGATTTGTCAAATGGCTTCTTTTGCATCGTCGTTTCTTCCCCTCTGTGGTCGATTGACTGATTGGTATAATCTATTTATGGAAAAGAAGTGAGAGGAATTAAATAACCCTGCAAGTTGAAAACAGTCCTCTCTGACCTCTTGATTAAGACCCCTTCACATTACCCCATGATCAGGAAAGAGCTGGCCTTTTGCTCTGAATTAATGTCAAATGATAGTAGCAGAGTAATGTCTAATTAACATCAGTGCCTAGCAACTGCTGAGTCTTAAGGTTTAGCAAGGATAGGGAGAAAAGTAATTTGGATGGTTTAAAAGGGATGAAGACTGGTTAGGCCACTCTGGACTGCTGTGTAATCATTCAACTCCAAGTGCTGAATGCATGAGAAGAAGCATCATCTGGGAAATTTTTTTTAACCTTTTCTCTACTTGTGCCAAGGAACATGTCCTTTCATGCTTGGACATATTCCGAACTCTCTCACTGCTGCAGTCTTCTCTTTTATGTCGCCAAAGGTGCTTTTTTTCAAGATGAAACTGGACTTTCTGTTTTTTTTTCTTTGAAGATGTTTCGCGTTTCATTCAAGAAGCTTCTTTCCCCCAGTCAAAGCTGAAGAAGCTTCTTGGATGAGACGCGAAACATCTTCAAAGAAAAAATGAAAGAAACAAAGAAAGTCTAGTTGCCTCTTGAAAAAATCACCTTAGGGACTGACAATTTTAAGATTTAATCTCGGAATTCTCCAGCCAGTGTGATGAATTCTGGGAACTGAAATCCACAAGTCTTAAAGTTGCCATGTTTGGAGACTCCTGTTTTAACCAATGTCTTGCAAATGTCCTGGATGTCATGACTCAGTTTGAAGCTGAAGAAGCTTCTTGGATGAGAAGCAAAACATCTTCAAAGAAAAACCAGATGATCCAGTTGCCTCTTGAAAAAAAAAAAAAAGCACCTTTGGGACAACCATGACATAGATGACTGAGAATCTCCATAGACATCATCTCTTTTATCTTTTTTTTAAGCAGTAGCCTGACATGGGGTAAATTTTACTTAAGGTATATAGGTAGTCCTCAATTTACAACCTTTCATTCAGTGACCATTTAAGAGTATATTTATTTATTTATTTATTTTATTTACAACTGATTCATATTTAGGATTTATAACTGAGCTCAAGCCTGAATGACAGAGACTTCCTGCTTCCAAGTCGTAAGCCAATCACAGTTCTTCAGTATTCTGAATTTGCTGAACACATTTTGTTTACATTTGGATGTTAGAAAACGAACAAGGATCCACAACATGGCCTGTTCTCTTTCATCAAATTTAAACAGGCTACTGTGTTTAGAGTCCAGCCGTAATAGGGAATTGATTTGGTTTGTTAGAAAGCCTTCTGAGAAGACTGCCTATGGCTCTGGATAACCTACACAACACAGACCAAAACGGTCTCTTCAAAAAAGTGATTTCTGCCCCCCCCCCCCCCCCCCGGAAGAGAAATTCCAACAATAATTATGCACCTCATGAACATTTTTTGGGGAAAAAAGAGAGTGGCAGTGATCGCCTAGCTTGACATTAATATATGTGTGCTTCTATGTCCCTGAGAAATTCCTGTACAAAAGATTATTATGAATGGGCCCACACATTTCATAGAACATTTTCAAAATCATGACCTCTTCCTGGATATTCTGGGAGAGGAGAGGGAATTAAATCAGTCAGCTAAATAATTTATAGTTAATTGTTTGTTCAGCTTGACTTGTTCTTGGTCCCTCGTGGTACGTCCCACCTGCAGTCAGGGAGAACAAGGCTTCACATTAGCATTTCTCAACATTTTATTCTTTTATTGACTGCTTTTCAAAAGTTAAGTTGTCTCATTCCTGACTGAATTTCAGGCTTGATTGATCTTGCAGGAAAAATCAACTGCTATATATATAGTGGCAGGTGTTCTTGACATCAGTGCTGGGTTTTGGAGAACAAGTCAAGGACTGACTTCTGCAGGAACAGAACATAATACTGGAAGGGACCTTGGAGGTCTTCTAGTCCAACCCCCTGCTCAAGCAGGAGACCCTATACCATTTCAGACAAGTGGCTGCATAGTCTCTTCTTAAAAGCCTCCAGTGATGAAGCACCCACAACCTCTGAAGGCAAGTCATTCTACTGGTTAATTATTCTCTCTATTCTAAGTTTCTCCTTAGTTCTAGGTTGCTTCTCTCCTTGATTAGTTTCCATCCATTGTTTTGCCTTCTGGTGCTTTGGAAAATAAGTCGATCCCCTCTTTTTTGTGGCAGCCCCCCAAATATTGGAACACTGCTATCATGTCACCCCAAGGTCTTCTTTTCAGTAGACTAGACAAACTCTTCTTTGTATGTTTCAGATCTTTTAGAATGAAGATTGGGACGTCATCATGGATCTAGGTATTGTCGAGGGCATTTTCTGCCATTGCCCTTGCATTGTGGAACATCTTGCACTCAGAAATGAGGAAAGACTTTTGGCCTTCTACAAAGAAGTCAGCCTTGTGTGGGGCACACAGAGGTTGGTTGGCCCCATGAGGACCCTTGCCTTGCCTGTATTAACAATTGCTAAAGGCTAGGTCCCACTGGCCGACGGACGCAAAACGTATGCATAAAGGACACAGCAGATGAGCAAAATTTCGGGGGTGGCTCCATCCGTTGTCATCCGCTCCAAAAAGTGGCAAAAATTTGCATAAACAGAACAGAAAAGAACAGAAAAGAACGGACGTGGGTAGTACGTAGCGGGGATGTTAAACGGATGTTCATAGGAAGCCTAGTGGATGAAAGCGGATGGAAGCAGATGACACCTCTGAAGGGGTTCCAGGGGAGAATTTCGAAGCGGACGCATAGCAGAAGAAGCGGATGCATAGCGAATGAAGCAGATGCATCACGGACGCCTAAAGGAAAGAAAGGGGATGCCACGCGGATGTATATCGGATGCAAATGCATCCTTTCTATTTCCGTGCTACTAATGCTGTGTAGACGTTCCATGTACCTTTGTTTCCTCCCTCTTTCCATTTTCAGCTGCAGTGGATGTGAGTTGCGAGGATGCCCAGAGGATGCAGAGAGGATACAGCGGACATTTAATGGATGATAAACGGACATAGAACGTTTGTTGTTCATATGTCGCGGATTTACATCGTACATGGCGGAAAGTTCATCCTTTCACAAAGTTTTGTGCAGCTCAAAACTTCTTGCACGGATGAAATTGCAGTGGATGGATGCTCGACGGATAGAGCGTATGAAACACATATGCAATGAGTACATAATGGATGCATAGCATTTTCCAATGGATGGCAAGCTTTTTTTTAATGTTTTACAACCTCTTTGCATCCGTAAGTGCAGTGGGACAGGGCCTTAACTGCTGGAACTCTCCATCTGTTGTAATTTTGTAATGTTTTATATTTCTTTAAAAAATATCTTAAATTATTCTGTTTTTAACGCTTAATTTTATGGATTAAATTGTACAATGCCCAAAGCCACTCTCTGGAGTAGATGGAAAGTTAAGAAGTGTGAAAATAAACAAAGAAACAAGCAAATAACACTGTATATTGGACATTAACATGATTGACTGGGTTCAGAGGTATTTCTTGAGAGGAGTACTGCACTCCTCCACTCACAATAGAATTTCCTGTGCCTCCAGGCTCGAAATTTTGGGCTTGAACAATATGGAACTGTGCCACCCGAGTCCAGTCTAAGCATCATTCACAAAATTGTCTGCTATAACATCTTGCTCATCAACGACTTCTTCAGCCTCAACCACAACATTGTATTGGTTGTTTGTTGGGCAAACAACCAATACAAACTCAAGGTAAACCTCTCCAAACTTGATTGCAGAAAATACAACTTCAGCAACAGAGTGGTCAATGCCTGGAATGCCCTACCTGACTCCGTTGTTACAGCCTTGAACCCTCACAGCTTCAACCTCAAACTGTCTACCATAGACCTCACCCCTTTTCTAGGAGGTCCTTAAAGAGTACGTGTATAAGCTCACCAGCATGCCTACCGTCCCTGTCTTACTGTCCCCATTTATCCGTATTTATTTCCTTTGTTCTTGTTTATGTTCATATCTATACTTGTTATCATGTGCATGTTTGACAAATAGATAGATAGATAGATAGATAACTAGCTTGGTGAGAGGCTTTCCAAAACTGATGAAGGCCTCCTGGCAAATTCTTTTGATAGTGAATGGAAGCATCCAACTGGATCACAGATATCGTCTTTGTGCTACCAGGCTGAGCCATCAGACTTGCTATCAATGAAAAATTTACCATCTGAACTTCTCTCAAATCATTTTAAGGATTGTAACAGTGTTTAATGCTTAATTGCCCATACAACGTGGCAGCCTAATGCCTTTTGAACAGGGATGCGACAAATATGCATCATTTTAATTGTGCGACAAATTAATTGTGTATTTGCAGCTACATAGACAGGGTGTTCCAAAGGCAGCAGCAGGTTTTCAAACAATGATAATAGCTGAGCCATGAAAAACAAATGAATAAAGAACCAGAGCCATTTTAGAATTATTATTATTATTATATATTTTTTAAAAAGTATCCTTCTGTTGAACAATATGGCTGGTATTAGGGCAGTAGCAATGTTGTCATTTATTCAAATGGATATGGGTAGGCATAGGTAATTATATGTGGCATTAAGCCATAGTTTATTAATTAAAGTTGGCTTAAAGCAATATGTTTGACAAATCACCGTGCCATGGAGTTATTATTAATATTAGGAATAATATCTATGGAGATTCTCAGTCATCCAGGTCATGGTTGTCCCAAAGGTGTTTTTTCAAGAGGTAACTGGGCTACCTTGTTTTTCCTAGAAGATATTTCATTTCTCATCATTCAGCTCTGACTGGATGGTGGGGAATGGAAGGATTTTGTGCACCTTTGAGACATTAGGAACTAGAGAGTAAACAACCCCCTTGTCTGTTGCAACAGAGATAAGTAAATCAGTAGGATCCACCATCTATGTACAAAAATATAAAAAAATAGTTATTAGGTACAATGGAGGAATGATTGGTAAAGAGGATGGAACTTGCTGAGATGGCTAAATTGACTTCTCCAATCAAAGACAGTATACTGTTGATTTGAAACCCCTTATAGAGCTTTTGCATGAAACAGAAAAAATGAAATTAAATTTATGTTATTGATGATTAAAAGGAATCATCAATAGTCATTTCCGGCTCTAGGGGGTGGTGCTCATCTCCATTACAAAGCCAAAGACCCAGCACTGTCTGAAGACATCTCCCTGGTCATGTGGCCAGCATGACTACATGCCAAAGGCACACAGAACGCTGTTACCTTTCCATCAAAGTGGTCCCTATTTTTCTACTTGCAATTTTTTACATGCTTTCAAACTGCTAGGTTGGCAGAAGCTGGGACAAGTAACGGGAGCTCATTCTTTGACACGGCGCTAGGGATTCGAACTGCCGAGCTGCTGACCTTTCTGGTTGACAAGCTCAGCGTCTTAGCCACTGAGCCACTGCATGCCTTTTGATGATTAGGCATGGGTAATTTTTAGTGTGTTCTGTTATAACCCTAGAGTAAGAGGCAAATTTATAATTGCACTTCCAAGTGCTGCAAAGATAGGAAGTTAGTTCTTTGTATCTTTTTTCTTCTACTTCAAACCCTTTCTTGCACGTGTAGCTTTCTCTTTGATTTTTTTCTTCCTTTTTTTCTTTCTTTAGATTAGTCCACATTAGCTTTTATCATCCTTTTTTATTTAAAAAAATAATAAACATTTTTATGAAAGGAATAGGACTCACCAACTGGCCTCCCCACTTGGGGTAAATATGGAAGCTCTATTATCTAGGGAGAGCACAGAATTCACAATTTGTCCATTTCTGGCATCTTACTGTGAATGTGGACCCACATACATATCCACATTGTATACCTATAGTCTGATAAATAGTCCAAAAACATTTCTCCTCTTTATGAGATCTTTCTTTCCCTTAGCACATCTAAAACAAAACAGCATTAAAGAACTCACCTTAAATCACTTTGAGACCTTGCCAATTTTGATTAATAGCAGTTCAGATTAGTAAAACTTTGCAAAAGAAAGACATCCTTTCTTCCCATAATCTTAAAAGGACAATGAGCTAATTGTGGAAGCTAAATATAGAAAATGTACAGCACTCATACGTATATTAAGAATGAGAAAATGAGAAAGTATTCCTCCTATAGCTACCAGAAGCCTAGTTTTATTTCAAATCTCTGTTATCCTGCCAAAATCATTTTTTGCACTCAACCCCTCATGAAAACTATTCATTCTTTTAATGCTTACTTAAAAATGCTTGTCATCAAGCAGGTACATCTCATGGAAGATTTTATTGCAAAAGAGATAGTGAAATTTTACAGACCCATTTGTCCTTCCTCTTAATTTTTGAAAAATACATTTGCAGACAGTTTACAGATTATATTTGTATATAAATAGATGTATCTAAGTGCTGTGTGTGTGTGTGTGTGTGTGTGTATGTATGATGGCTCAGTGGTTAAAGACACTGAGCTTGTCAGCCTGGAAAGTTGACAACCTGGGTTTGAGACCCAAGCACCGTATGATAGGTTGATCTCCCGCCACTTACTCCAGCTCCTGCCCACCTAGCAGTTCGAAAGCATGCAAATGCGAGGAGATTAATAGGTACCATTTGGTGGGAAGGTAATAGTCTTCCATGCACTTTTGGTGTATAGTCATCCTGGCTACATGACTATGGAAGTGTCTTCGGTCAAGGAATGGAGATGAGCACCATGCCCTAGAATCAGACACGACTGGACATGAGAAATCTTTACCTTTACAAGCGTTCTTACCCACACCCTTTTCCAACAAATCAAACACAATCCAAAGGGAACAGAAACCTTGTAATCCTTCTGCAAAATAATTAGCTGTGATAAGCATAAGCCTTGCCAAACTGTGTGAGACTTGCCAAAAGATAACAGAGAAGAAACAATTTGCAATACAAGAATCTTCAAATACAAACTCAAGATACTGGAATGTCCATGAGGCTGGAATTTCAAACGTCTTTGCCTTCTGCAAAGAACTTTCATTTCACAGCTGGCTTTTACCTTCTTTAAGGAGGGGCCATTACCTTGCAGCCTTACTCCTGAGTTGCCCGTGCTGTTGTAGCTGCTCTTTCCTATGAGCAATCCTGCGCGCACGTGCACTTGGCACAGGCTTCTCGAGAACCTCCTCATCACTGCTGCCAGCCCCCATAATATCTGAAGGAAGCAGTCCACTTCCCAATGGTCCTGGCCCCTAATCCGAGTCCTCGCTCTCCTCAGCCATCCGCACCTGCTGCCAGCTAACAACCACAACAAGTATCTAGTGAGTGAGTGAACAAGTGAGTGTTCCACACAGCAATGTATGTTTATGTGTATATCTCATGTCTACATATCTATGTCAAGTGCACATAAACTCCACTTTGCTGACATAATTGGTAATTTACTCTCCTAGTCAAAGTTCAAGAAGAAAAGTCTAAATGTTGATATATTCATGAGACAGATCACATCTCTCCTGTTACCACTTTGTTATTTACTGCATGTCAGGGAATTACTACAGGCAGATAAGCCAGTGGAAACGAGGAGAAAATCAGAGCTACTTTAAATTAAAAATTAATACAAGAAATGTTGTGGAAGAGAATCTCTCTCTCTCTCTCTCTCTGTCCCACTCACCTCATAAGGAGGCTGTTGTGAGGAAAATAGTACGAGAAAGGAGTAGTATGTTCACCACTTTGGTTTTTTTCTTTTGTAAAAATAATAAAGGCAGGATACTACTGAATTTTGGAAGCAAGAAGGCTCCTATAAGATTCCCAGATGGAATAGGCTGGAAATGTCCAGCGGTCTTTCCTTTTACATCTCAATAGTGACCAGGTTCAACCTTTAAAAGCACCACGAAGCGTTACTGCCCTTCCTGCAACAGATTGGTTTTCCTGATTTTAATCCATTTGTTTTCATGGGGCAAGGCGCTAACGATCGGGGAAGGGGAGGGGATGTTATACTTGCTCTGACATTTTCCCCCTGATCTGTGTAATGAAATTATCAGTGTTCTCATTAGCTATATCAGTGCCTAATCCTGCCTTTGAATTCAGCTAAGCTCACGGTTTCCAGGATGCCAGCAATGGCAAGGTTAATCGTCTTTTGGGTATGAAAGAGACACCTACTGTAGCAGCTTCTAAATTGCTGCCTTTCATCTTAATTGAAATGTCTTTGTTTCTGCCTTAAATGGAAGCTGATTGGGTTTGTCCTTGGTACATCATATCTTTATTGTCCTGTGGAATTAATCAGTTGATATAGGGGGACTGTGATGGTCTGCCAGGTTTAAATGTTGGCTTATCAGAAGGAATACAGGAAATATTGTGAGCTCGCAGTAAAGCAGGCATTAAGAACCCTCACCTGAGTAGCAGAGTCTGTCTTGCTTTGGTAGCATCTCCTATCAATGATCTTAGAGCAGGGGTGTTAAACTTGATTTCATTGAGGGCCTCATCAGGGTTGTGTTTGGCCTCAGAGGGCAGGGGGTGATGGGGCATGGCTGGGGGTAGGTGTGACATGAGACTCATCGGGGGACACCTGTGGGGGCCAAGTGTTAAGGCAGGGCTTCCCTGAGACCCTCACTCACTCTCATTATAATCTCTCCTTCCTTCCTTCCTTCCTTCCTTCCTTCCTTCCTTCCTTCCTTCC
>BLBF01000059.1:7635325-7650798 GCA_015471245.1 Laticauda colubrina | reverse complement strand
TCCTTCCTTCCTTCCTTCCTTCCTTCCTTCCTTCCTTCCTTCCTTCCTTCCTTCCTTCCTTCCTTCCTTCCTTTTCCTTCCTTCTTCATTTTCCTTTCTTCCTCCTTTTCCTCTATTCTTATTTTTCCTTCCTTCCTCTGTTCCCAACTTTCCTTTCCTTTTCTTTGTCTTTCCTCTTTCCCTTTCTCCTTTACTTCTTGGATGCTCAAATGCAAATGGGGAAATTATTTATCCTTTTGTTTAGTTTTTAGTTTGTTTCGATAGCCCTCTGCCAGTCAAAACTGAGGCCAGGCACATGCAGAGGGCCAAAGGAGGGCCAAAAACAGAGCGTGGGGAGCTGCATGGGGCCCCTCCAAGCTCCATTTTTGTGAGCAGAGGCACCACAGGCTGGTCCTTCGCTGTCTCCAGGCTGGCCTCATGGGCCATATCTAAGCTTCCCACAGGCTGGATCTGGTCCACAGGCCTTGAGTTTGACACCCTTGTCTTAAAGCAAAATGACGAGGTCACCAAATGACATCCTGAAAGTAAGCAAAGATTGAAGTAAGGCTAAATTCTATTCAAGGAAGTTGTCTGTAGTCTGCAGAACATATCAATTAAGATAATCTCTTAAACTAACAGGGCCACAGCTGATGTCCAGTGACATCAAGTAAAACGAGACAGCCACTTCATCTATTGATGCTGGAGAATGGTGGCAAGCTGTTGCTCAGACAGCAGGCTGTATAGCGCAAGCGTTTTGCAGTTCCTGTGTTGCTTTTCCAGCAGTTCTACTGTTGAGAGTGGAAGTTCGTTCTCTGAGTTTGTGCGTTGGTTTTTAAACATTTCATTACCAGGCTACATAACATCTTCAGTGGAGTTTAGGGGGTCCCCTAAACTCTGTGGAAGATGCTACCCAGCCTGGTAATGAAACGTCCAGAAACCAACCCACGAGCTCAGAGAACAAACGTGCACCTTCATCCTATACCTGAGCAATAGATATTTGCTCCTATTGCAAAGTTCTACTGTTAATGCACGATTTAAGGGCCAGTTGATTCTGTTTCTACATTTTTACATTTGCAATCCAGGAAATACCTTGTCTTTAGCTTTAGGCAGCAAAGTAACATTGCCAAATCTACATATGTATCAAGTGGAGAGTTTCAGAGAGTACAGTATAAAGGTAATCCTCATTTAGCGAACATTTTTGCTAAATTAAGCAAAATTTTAAATTAATTAAATTTTTACTCATTAAGCAGCCATTCACAGCTACAACAGTGATGAAAAAGTAACACTGCTACTAATCCACACATTTATGATTTCTGTATGTCAGTAAAACAAAAGGAAGCTGTAGACAGATTGTAAGGACAGTTGGGGTTTCCAGAGGTGGTATTCAACTGGTTCAGACTGGTTCTGGCATACCGGTAGCGGAAATTTTGACCAGTTCAGAGAACTGGCAAATACCACCTCTGACTAGTCCTGCCCGCTCTGCCCCCATACCTCTCCTATATTTCCTTGTTTTTTAGCTCAGCTGTTTCTCAGGGCAGAGCAGATTGCTGTGCCTCAGCTGAGCTAAAAAACAGTTCAGGCAGCTCAGCAGCATTAAAAGAGGTTGTTATTTGAGCCCTGTGTGTGCTTACAGTGCACACACACATACAAACTGTAGGAAAAAAATTGGAAACCCACCCCTGGCGGTTTCACTTAGCAACTGCTTCAGTTAGCAACTGAGTTACCCATTCCAATTGTGGCTGCTAAATGAGGACTTGCTATATTGTGTAGGAAGAGAAGCATCTTTGTGTGGATATTGGGAAGAGTAAGGAAGAAAAAAAAGTAAGCTGGTGACAACAGGATTCAAGATGCCCAACTGAATTTCAGTTGTTGATTTCAGCTTGGACTTTTGTTGTCTTGATATTTTGTAAAAAGAAAAATATGTTTCTATACAATTACTCATTTCTTTCCTTTGGCCTTTCTTGCACTCATTAGAATACTTAATATTAAACACATGCATTATTTAGGGTTTTTTTTTAATTATTATTACATCTATTCCAAAAATTAAATGAACAGCTCCATTAAAAACTAAAGACATATTTTAATCATTACTTAACATGAGTTCTCAGCTGCTAACTTGAATATGTAGGCCTTTGTCAGTTTGAAATAAGCTAGTGGGAAAGATGCCTTGTGGGATGTAATCCCATTTTATTAAAAATGGGTGAAAGAGAGGCAAATACCCCCCCCCTTTTTTTTTTTGAATAGCTCTGAGCTGACATTTGTAATAATAAGATAATATTCTATAGCTGAGGTGTCTCACTGGTACATCACAAAACTGAATGAGATTGAGATTGGTACGACGATAAATGTCAAACATATTGAACAGATAAGACATAGCTTACCTGAGTTGCTTTGGGAAATTCTCCAGCTCCTCTTTCTGCTTTCCCCATGACAGACATGTAACTAAAAACAACAACTTGCTTTGCAAACTTATCATGGCTGAATCTCAATCACCATGTTTGCTGTACTTTCCAGATCTAAAGCCCATGTCACACTGCACCAACGGATGGAAAGAGGATGTAAAACGGACAAAAAAGCTTGCCATCCGTTGGAAAACGCAATGTACTCACTGCCTCCGTTTTGCTTCCTCTCTATCCGCCCAGCATCCGTCTATTGACGTTTCATCCGCTCAGAAAGTTTTGGGCTGCCCAAAACTTTTGCGCGGAAAATGTATCCAATGCATCCATTCTGCATCCGCTACGCATCCGTTCTGCATCCGTTACGCATCCGCTATATCCGCTAGGATATAGCATTTAAAATGGAAACAACGTTCGCAGAGGGGACCTATCTCGGATATTAAGGATGTCTAGAGGATGCCTAGAGGATGCCTAGATGATGCAAAGGGACACCTATACTGCCTATAAAAAGGGGGAGCAACTCACCTGCATCTCACTTTCAGACCAGCAGCCTAGCTGTGCAGACTTCATCTGACTCTTGCTCTTCCACAGCATCCAGTCATGTCCACCGTGGATCGTAACACAGTCCTTTTGGCAGCCACCATCCTTCTGCAACAGTGTGAAGCCATCTACAGGCTCTGTGAACTCTACTACGGGAAGAAAAAGAGGTGGCCAAGAAGCCTTTGGGGACGAAGATGGATCGGGAGAAGAGCAGAGTACGGGCTGTACAACAAGCTGATGGTGGAGCTCAGGAATGAAGACACTTGGGCATTCCAGAACTTCATGAGGATGCCTCCAGCCATGTTTGACGAAGTTGTGGAGCGGCTGAGACCCAGGTTGACCAAGGCAAACACCAACTTCCGGCCCAGCCTGGAACCTGGGCTCAAGGTGGCACTCACTCTGCACCACCTGACCTCAGGGACCACCTACAAAAGCATGCAGTACGGCTGGAGGGTGCCACACAACACCATCAGCATTGTGGTCAGAGAAGTGGTGCAGGCCATCATCAAAGAATACCTGCAGGAGCTCCTCCAGTGCCCCTCCACTGATGAAGGATGGAAGAAAGTTGCAGAGCAGTGGTATCAGAGGTGGAACTTCCCACACACCGTTGGAGCCATAGATGGCAAGCACATGGCCTGCAAGGCACCACCCAAGTCGGGCTCCACTTATTTCAACTACAAGGGCTTCTTCAGCATCGTCCTCTTTGCCATGGTCAATGCTGACTACAAGTTCATGTACATCGATGCTTCAGGCAGCGGCTCATGTTCAGATGCCCAGGTATACAACGCCAGTGACCTCAAGGAGGGGCTCGAAGGCAACCTCATCATGGGCTTTCCAGATCCAGACCCCCTGCCCAATGACACGCAAGATGTGCCCTACTTCATCATGGGGGATGACGCCTTCTCCCTCAGAACCTACCTCATGAAGCCCTACACTTCCAGACTCCTCACCCGTGAAGAGAGGATCTTCAACTACAGGCTGTCCAGGGCAAGGCGGGTGGTGGAGAACGCCTTTGGCATCCTGGCCAACAGGTTCCAGGTACTTCTCACCACCATGCAGCATCGCCCAGAGACCGTGAGGAGGATCGTGGAAGCTTGCTGCATCCTGCAGAATCTCATGCGCACCCGCTACCCGGTCTTGCAGAACAGGCTCATGGACCTCCAACAAGTCAATGGGGACATGGAGCCTGGGGAATGGAGGCAAGGGCAAAAACTGATAGACACTCAGGATGTGCAAGGCCCCAACAGAGCCTCACGTGAAGGGAAGAAGCAGTGCAACCTCCTGAGACACTGGTACAACTCCCCAGCTGGAGCAGTGGAGTGGCAAGACAGGATGATAGATGATTAATGGATGCTTCCTTCAGCCTGTCTCATCACACGGATGAGATTGGGCCATGTATATTGGGTGGGCCTACAATGAACAGGGCATTTAATAAAGAGTTGTGTTTGTGTTGACATGTGTGGATGATTATTACATTATTATTGATAATAAAGGGCCATAGGTGTGGCACCAGGGAAGGTGGACCATACAGTCCCACTATGCTTGCACTGGAGGTTTATCTATCCTACAGCTATTACCCATCCCAAAGGTATCCCTGCCCACCCCACTGCTATCTTAACCCATCCCACAAGCATGCAAAGGCTTAAACCATTTCTAAAAGTTTCCACCAAGACTTTATTAAAAAAAAGAAATGAAGCAAGTGTGTGAATCAAAGATAAACTTTATTGAACAACAAGCTGTAAAACAAAAATGACCCAAGTCAAGTGTCCAAATAAACTCTACAGGTAGCCAGCTACCCAGTCTCTGGCACTCTTATTGGTCACTCGGAGGTGTGCCCAGTCTCAGGGGTGAAGGGTCCAGGTGCTGTGGAGGTGGGTTGTGCTGGAGTGCTGGTCTGTATCGTCATTGGGGTGCCTGGCCCCGAGAGGACAACAGGGGACGGTGTGTTGAGGAAGCTCTCAGACAGCTGGCTCAGACCCGTGATGCTGAGAGGTCCTTCCTCCATGCCATGGGGTGTCAGCCCCAGTACTGATGAGAGATGTACTGAGGCCAGGCTTGGATGTGGGGTGGAAGAAGAAGTAGTGTAGTGGGGCTGTCTGGTCTGCAGCTGGGTGAGGACTGGTGTGGGTGGCATCGCTGTCATCGGTGGCATTATTGTCGTGCGTGGCATCGGTGGCATCAGTGGAACCGGTGGCAGCGGTGTCACCCGATGACTCTGTGCCTGGGCTGGGAAGGGCTGCTGCCTGTGCTTCTGGACCTCCTGGTAGCCGTAGCCCTGGTAGGTGAGGGGCTGTGGGACACCTTGGTATGGGAGGGACATCACCTGGAGTGGAGGAGCAGACCTGGGTGGGAGCAGGTTCCTCAGGGTCTGGAGGGTTGTGAAGCAGCTCCGTGATCCAGTCCTTCACCACCTGGTACTGGGGTTCCTCCATGTTCCTGAGGGTCTGGTTGACATAGGTGAGGAAGGGCTTGCGGTTGGAGGATGAGGAGTCGGTGCTGACCAGCTGAGAGAGGAGATCTATACTGGTGCGGATGGTGTCCTTGATCTCCAGCAGGACAGTGTGGCTCTGCCCTTCCTGCTGTTTGGCTCTCTGCCTTTCTGTGGAGGCAGAGCTGGGGAGGGTGGATGTGGCTACAACTGTGGTGGACTCGATGTCTCCTCTCTCCCACCGCACCAGGGAGTCCTCCACGCACTCCACCATGGTGACAACAGCTGTCCACGGGTTCTCCGCCGTGGCACGCTCCACAGAAACCTGCCTGGAGACAGGGACTGACTCTCGGCCGGAAGAGGACTGGGTCGCAGCAGGCTGCCTGAGAGAGAGGGTAGACAGAGGGGCTCCTGGTGCTCCTCGGTGGCGGATCTCACCCTCCAGGAAGCTGCACCTGGCCATGACGTAGGTCTCTCTGTCCGTCAGCTTTACTGTGGCCTGGCCAGATTTCTTCAGGTGCAGCTTCCCGTACCAGGTGTGCATAGGTTTCCACCAGCCGAGGAGCACCTCCAAAGTGTAACCCATACTCTCCGCCTTCTCTCTCCAAGCAGCCTGCTTCCTTTTGGTGTCCCTGTACAGCCGGTGTCCCTTCCGCCACAGATAGTCATTCTCTCTCAGCCACTCCAGCACCTCATCCTCGTGTTCCTCCTCAATGAAGTATTGCCTCCTCTCCCGTCCCCGCATACGCCTCTTCCTCCCTTTGCCAGGACCAGATGGGCCGTCATCAGAGGGGCTCCCAGGTGGTAGGGGCTGCTCCTCCCCACCACCAGCAGCAGCAGCACCAGCAGGATCATCATCATCATCATCATCATCATCATCATCATCATCATCATCACCAGCAGGATCATAATCATCATCATCAGCAGCAGCAGCAGCAGGATCATCATCATCAGCAGCAGCAGCAGCAGAAGCAGCAGCAGCAGCAGGATCACCAGGACCAGGATCAGCAGCAGCAGAGTAATCACCAGGAGCCCCAGCAGCACCAGCACCAGCAGCATCAGCAGCACCAGCAGCACCAGCAGGACGAGCAGGACCAGGAGCACGAGCAGGACGAACAGGACGAGCAAGACCAGGAGCACGAGCAGTACGAGCAAGTCCAGGAGCACGAGCAGGATGAGCAAGTCCAGGAGTACGAGCAGGATGAGCAGGACCAGCAGCAGCTTCAGCAGAGTACACACTAGAAGCACCACTGCCAGGAGCAGCTTCAGCAGAAGCCCCAGCAGAAGCAGAGTCAGGGACAGGGGGCGGGAGGGTGGCCCTGTCCCTCTTGCCAGGGATGGCAGCAGGTTGCTGAGACTTTCACATCTTCCTCATGGTTGTGGGGTTGCTGGCTGGCAGGGAGGCTGGCAGGAAGCCTGGCAGGAAGGCTGGCATGAAGCCTGGCAGGAAGGCAGGCAGGCAGGCAGGCTGACAAGCAGGCAGGCACCAAGGCTGGCAAGCAGGCAGGCACCAAGGCTGGCAGGAAGGCTGGCTGGCAGGCAGGCAGACAGCAAGGTTGGCAGGGAGGCTGGCCAGGAGGCTTGGAGGCAGGCTTGCAGGAAGGCTGGCAGCAAGGCTTGCAGGCAGGCATGCAGGCAGGGCAGGCAAGTACTCGATGTACCCTGCAGCAGGTCTTTCCTCCGAATGCTGGCCATGTGCGAGCTGCTTCCCTTTATATCTGGGGGGCTTGTGCAATGCATCCCCCCCGCATGCGCAGTTAATGCCAGGCATCCGTTAGGCTTCCACTGTGCATCCGCTAGGCTTCCGCTCTGCATCCGCTTCATCCGCTGTGCATCCACTGTGCATCTGCTTCATCCATTCCGCGTCCGCTTTGCTGAGGCCCCCCGGAAGCCCTGCGGATGTGCCATCCGCTCTCATCTGCTTCCATCCGCTAGGCTTCCGTTCCGCATCCGTTTTCCATCCACTCTGCATCCTCCCCGCGTCCGTGTTATCCGCTCTGGTTATGCAAATTTTTGCCCCTTTTGAGAGCGGATAACAACGGATGGAACATTTTGCTCATCCGTTGTGTCCGTTTTGCAGCCGTTGGGCAGTGTGACAGGGCCTTTAGAAGCTGCATTGATGTGAAGCTCTCACACAGATGCGAGTGTCAGTAAAAGGATGAAAAAGCTACCATATTTTTGGAACCTTCTGCATTGAAGGATGCAATGAAATCCTGAAACAACAGAATAAGAGAGTTGGAAGGGATGTTGGAGATCTTCTCGTCCAACCCTCTGCTCAAGCAGGAGACCCTATACCGTTTTAGACAAATGGTTGTCCAGTCCCTTCTTAAAAGCCTCCAGTGATGGAGCACCCACAACTTTTGAAGGCAACTTCTGTTCCACTGGTTGTTTGTTCCCACTGTCAGGGAATTTTTTCCTTAGTTCTTGGTTGCTTCTCTCCTTGGTTAGTTTCCATCTGTTGCTTCATGTCTTGCCTTCTTGTCTTTTGGAAAATAGGTTGATCCAGTGGTGGGATTCAGCCACTTCGCACCACTTCAGGAAAACCAGTTGTTAACTTTCTGAGCAGTTTGGTGAACTGGTTGTTGGAAGAAATTATTAGGGCAGAGAAGCGGTTGTTAAATTATTTGATTCCCACCACTGGATTGATCCCCTCTTCTTTATGGCAGCCCCTCAAATACTGAACTCCTGCTATCATGTCACTCCTAGTCCTTTTCAGTAGATTAGACCTAACCAATTCCTGCAACCGCTTTTCATATGTGTTACCCTTCAACCCCCTAATCATCTTTCTTGTTCTTTTAGCAAACTATTAACCCTCCAGTGTAAGACAGACAGGAAACACAAAACTTAATTCTATTTATTGTAACATATAAGTAACATATGTAACATACTCAGAATCTTATAAGTCTGAAAGTACAAACTTTCCACTGTCATTTTTAACTGTGAACCCATAAGGGTAGGCCGTTGCTAAGTATCTTCCTTTGGCTGTTAGTACCCTGGGGACTCCTGCGTCTCTTCTCTTGGTTGTTTCCAAGCAACATCTCTTTCTCTTGTCCCCCAAGGTCAGCCACACATTCCATTACACAAGCAAAACATCCTCTTCTGAAAAAGTTGTGCTTGTGTGGGAGGCTTTGCAATGAAAACTAGGCATGGATATATGAATAGTGTAAATGGTACCCAGTGAACAACAGTTCAGCTACTGTTTGAAATTTTGATGGTGATGAATGAAGAGACTTAGAGCTAATGCTCAAGATTGTGGCCATTGTAATTTCCCTGTGGTCATGTGATCATGCTTGGCAACTGGCTCACAGTTATATCAGTCATAGTACCTTGTGGTCCCATGGTCACCATTTACCAATTTCACTGCTGGCTGCTGACAAGCAAAGCCAATGGGGAAGCTGACAGGAGGTCACAAAGGATAATCATGTGATGATGATGATGATGATGATGATGATGATGATGATGATGATGATATCCATTCAGTCATGTCTGAATCTTGGAGATTCTATGGACCAAGTTTCTCCACATCTTCTGTTCTTGTGCTGCATTTTTGAGTTAACAGAAGAACAGAGTTGAAAGGGACCTTAGAGGTCGTCCAGTACAACCCTCTTGTTCAGGCAGGAAACTCTAGTCTATATTCTTTCAGACAAATGGTGGTCCAATTTCTTCCCATAAACTTTTCTACACTGTGTCATGCCTAATGACCACAAGGGGTTCAACTGAGAGAAATTGGAACTGTTAGGACTGCTATCTTTAAGTCCATACAATCATGTGACATCAAGCTTCACAACTAAGTTCTTTTTTCACAGAGTTCCTGGCCCCAATTACTGTCATTAGCTGACTTCTTGTACTTATATGTTACATATTACTAATGGTATTTAGCTTAATTGACCATCATGTTTTATAGTGAAGTTTTTCTGGAACATTGTTGTGTGCAACTAACTTGAATATGAACAGAGTAGAATAACAGAGTTGGAAGGGATCTTGGAGGTTTTCTAGTCCAACCCCCTGCTCAGGCAGGAAACCCTATTCCACTTCAGACAATCTTCTTAAAAAAAAAGCTTCCAGTGCTGGAGCATTCAAAACTTCTGGAGGCAAGTTGTTCCACTGATTAATTGTTCTCACTGTCAGGAAATTTGTCCTTAGTTCTTGGTTGCTTCTGTCCTTGATGTCCTTCTGTCCATATAATGTCTGTCTGCCTGGCACCTACCTACCTACTTACCTCTATCATCCATCAATCCATAATCTATCCATCCATCCATCCATCCATCCATCCATCCATCCATCCATCCATCTATCTATCTATCTATCTATCTATCTATCTATCTATCTATCTATCTATCATGTTTACTCATTGAACCATGGGAATTAGACTTGCCCTAACATGTATGAAAGCAAACATGGGTTTTCACTTTGGGAGGGATGTAAAAAAGTGTTTGTATGTCTCTACAGTATCTCTAGGATAGTTATATCCCATTCTCTCACTTCTAATGTTTTAGTTTGTATTTTCTAAACATGCCTGCAAGCCACAGTGCTAATTACTTTACAACCCAGAAAGTGTTCCACAGCACATATAAAATGACAAAAAACATTAAAACCCCTTAAGATCCACCCATATAAACACATTCTACCCAGCAATATCTCCCTTACCGAATTGCTCATATTTTTATAGGTTATGCTGCATGGCCCCTTGATTTGTGGTTCAGCTGCGTTGGTGACACTTCAGAACTAGAATGGTAGCAGTAAAAATCTTCTTCTAAAGTAATAAAGAAGATGAGATGTTGTTGTGGGTGAGGAAAAGCTATATAAAATTCTGAGATGTATAGTTGAATGAAAGGCTTCAAATATGTGCATGTGTGGGTACCAGGGAGCAGAAAATCGATATGAATATGATTTATAAATTCTTTTTTATGAGATTGTGGACACCCATTGCCTTATTTTTTCCTGTCACTTTGGAAAGGGGACAGAGGTTTCCATTTTTCACTCACACTGGCTGCTTTGCAAGTGTGGTCCACCTGTTCCCCAAGTTACAGCAACAGGAAAACTGTAGAAAGAATGGCAGGATCTAAGGATGGAGTTAAAAGAGGCATCAGCCTAGAATCCCTACATAGCCTCAAGCGAATAAGTCCAACCTCTCTTGATTTCCATTGATAGTTATCTAACTCCAAGCAGTTATTGTCAGTTGAGAATATTTCTGTGCACAGGCATAAATAGCAATAAATCAGCTTAATTGGATCTTCACGTGTGGACCTGATCTTGAGCGCCTGACAAAAGCAAAACAACCAACCTTCACAAATTGCACACTCCGTAATGAAATGTTCTCCTTCTCCAAAATGTCTGCACAGTGGAGAATGCTAAGAAGGACAACACCAAATACGGAAGAGGCCGAAAAAGTATTGATCACAGGCATCCAATATCATACTGGTCCCTGTGCAAACTTAACATGAATTTGATCCTTTGGACAAACCTTGGAAAAATTTCAGGAGATGCCAAAAGAGTCTTATTAAGTTCTCAGGAGGTTTGGAGGGGGAATGCTGACATCACCATCGTCTTTTCAAGACCACATAATCCCTTGTAGGTGGAGTCTGGGCAACTGAATTGAGCTGAGTATTTTAATGGCCGGATATCTTTCCTGTCGCCAATGCAGAGCTTCGTTCAGCAGATATATTCTCAGTGTGTCCAGAGAGAAATATCTGCCTCGATCTAGGATCAAGCTCACAGCCTCCTGATTGTGAGGTGAGATTTCTACCTCTAGGCCACCATACCACTCCAGGGGGATGCTGAGACATTTCAATGTTTTGTCTAGAGTGACACAGCCACTTTTATACTGCTGTGGCTTTTAGGTTACTTGTGTGTTCATCCGGACTTCCACTCATGCACAGATGTAATCTGCTTGAGTTGGCAACCAGGGGAGCAGCTCAGTACCATTTTTAGCGATACCCGACTGACTAAAAAGCAGACGGAGCATTCAGTGCACATTCCATTGCACATTGCCTGCCATCCATTTGAATTACGACAGCACATCTTAAAAGCCATTCTTTCCAGGTTTTCATGAGTTGAAATAGAATAAGGCAATTATACCATGCCTGGGTTATATAATCACTTCTGCTTCTTTGAAGATTCTTTGATACTTAGAATCACAACAATAACATTATAACAGAGTTGGAAGGGACCTTGAAAGTATTCAAGTCCAACCTTTTGCTCATGTAGGAAACCCTATACCCTTTCAGACAAATGGTTGTCCAATCTCTTCTTGAAAACCTCCAGTGATGGGGCAGCCATAACTTCTGGTTTCAGGCTGTTTCACTGGTTAATTGCTCTCACTGCCAGGAAATTTATCCTTAGTTCAGGGTTGGATCTCTCCCTGATAAGATTTCATCCCTAGTTTTTTGTCCTGCCCTCAGATGCTTTGGTGAATAGGTCAATCCCCTTTTATTTATGGCAGCCCCTCAAATATTGGAAGATTACTATTATGTCACCCCAGTCCTTCTTTTCATGAAAAGAGACATAGCCAATACCTGCAACTATTCTTCATATTCTTCAATACCTGCAACTATTCTTTTAGCCTTCAGTCCCCTAATTATCTTTGTTCTTCTTTTCTACAATTTCTTCTTTTTTGTTATGTGATATATGGGGTGTGTGTGTGTGTGTGTGTATGTGTATCTCTCCCAACATGTTATTTTCTTTGGGGATAAACAATATATTGGCAGAGCACAGGAGAAGAGTGAGGATTAGTGAACAAAGGAAATCAGGAGCAGGTGATGAAGAAGGCTATCCAACGTCATTAATTATATTCCCACTAAATTATTATTAATTCTACAACATAACTTCATAAATTGCCTTTCCTTTTTTTTAAGTCTTTCATTCCCATCTTTTCAAGAATGTCATCATCTACATCAAACTGCAACTTTATTGGTCATCTTCTTTTTCTTAGTCCATTCTCTTCTGCATTACAGTGGTTAGCTTGTGTAATGATTTGTGGGAATGACCTTGGTAGATAGACAGAAAAGCTACAGACCTGGCAATGATCAGCTTAGTTGTAGCTGAGCCCACCAAAATATGAGAAGACTCTCCCCAGTTTCTTGGGCTGTAAAGATGAGGGAGAGAATGATACATTTTCAGAATCATTGCAAGATTCTGTTAATATAACTTTACAATAAATGTATTGCTAATACTTTTAGATGCCCTTCTTGTAAGGCTGACATTATTAATCTTGCAACTCTGAAAGTCCAGAGGAGAGGGACGTAAAAAAGGAATGAAGGACTCATCCTTCCTTGAACAAAACAAGTCATTGTCAAGTTACCAAGAATATTGTCAAGTTACCAAGAATAACCAGCTCAGATAAAGGCATAGCTACTGCTATAACAACTGTGCAATATGCAAAGTTAGGCTAGTATTAATGTTGGTTACACTTTCTGCAACATGGCATGTTGTATGAACCTAGCCTTTTGGCTTGGTTTATAATTTAATTGTTTTTTTTAATCAGGGCAATCTGGTCTACCCAATTATGGGATGGAACATACTGCTTCCGCTTTCACATTTCAGCCCCTATTCAGGAGCTTCACAGGCAATCACTTTTGCAACAAACTATTTTTATGCTGAATTTATGTTTTACTGACAAAGAAATAAAGGTAGTATAGATCTATTTCAAGCTATTTAGCTATCATTGGCTAGCCATACCTTTCTGGGATTCAAACTCGGGCTACTTTCATATTAGGTAGCTGTATTAATCTCTAAGCCACGGACTCTCCTCACTTCGTCAGCTATACCGGGGATATATATTGCATAAATTGAGAATATGAATGATTTCAGTAACGATAAGTCTGCTGTTTGAAAGTAGCAAATATTCTATGCACTTTGGAAATGATTGAACAAAGAGGCTAACCCTGTTAAGAATGTTCTGGCCTGCCAGCAATGCAGAAGTTGAGAAACTGGCAGAATTTATTCCCAATAAAGTCAAGAAGCAAAGTGTCATGCCCCAGATCAGTTCAGTTGGCATCTGATTCTGAGGAGGAGGCCAAGCAGCTGACAGAGAGTGGGAGTGTGCTCTATTGGAGGAAACTGGGGAAGGGCAAAGTCTGGCTGGGCAGAGCAGGGGAGAGGTAGACCATGGGAAAGGGAGTTCAGAGGAAGACCCGGGCCCACCCCCTCTTCATCCTGGGGCACACAGGGAAGAATAGAGAATAGAACAATGTGGGTTGTGTGGCTTACGGGGGAGGAAAAGGCCCTGATTCCCTTCATTAGCCACATCTGGGAAGAGAATTTAAAAGAGATGCATGCCCAGTGCAGTGTCTTCTGAAAACAAACATGAGTTTATATTGTGTGTACTTTGGTTATCTCCGTTCCTGGCATCCTCCCAACTGTGTTGAATTATTGCCGTGCCTTTACTTCTGAAATTCCTTTTCTTGCCCTGCTGGACTAATTAACTCATTTTGCCTTGTTTGGACTTATAATTACAGTTTTTGTTGACCACATTTTGGACTTGATTCTCTGCAGCCAAAGACACTTCCTGAGAGAGTTTTTCTCTCGCTAGAAGGTAACCAGGACATTGGGGGCGAAGTTGAAGCTAATAAAGTCCTTTTCAAATCAGAGGAATTATAATGCCTCTAAGTTCATTTTATGATGATTGCATTCCTTGGAACCTGACACAGTATACCCTTCAGTGGGCTACCAGTTCAAGCAATCTATTGTTCAACCAGGTGGCATTATTGGTCTTGTGGCGTGGAGAGCCTCATCCCTGCTTTTAAGTTTGAGTCCAGAAGTATCAAGTAGGGGATTCTGCTCGGATCTCAGGGTTCTTCAGTTCTGTTTTTCCAGATGCTTTATTATGATCCAGTTTCTGCTTTTCTAGAAGTGGACTTACCTGATGGAACCATGACAATTAGGAAGAGTGAGGTCTTCTTCTGAAGCAGCAGATGCTGTGGGCATGGAGGGGGGATAGCTGGATGAAGAGGAATGTGTGTACTTTTATAGCCCTTGGGGGAACCTTTCTTCCTTACAAAAAAATTTTTATCTGAGAAATGAGTTGTGATTTAATATACTGCCAAGCCTGAAATTGACATATGCGAAGTCATTTTATTTAGCCCTATCATATATTTCTTTTCTTTTTATTTGATGGTTATGGGGGGAGGATTTGGGGCTTGCCACATTCCTAATATGGGAGGAGTGGAGATAGTGAGGGTTGTTTAGGCTAGGTGGTGTTTCTTCCCGTGGGAACAAAAGCTGACTCTGCTGAGACTGGAGGTAGAGATTGATGACACCAGGCAATGTTGATTTACTTCTATTGGGGAATGTGACTTTTAGGGATTGTTTCTAATTTCCAATATTATGTGTTGTAGTTCTGGATCTGACATAACCCAGAATTACACCACATAATAATTGGCAAAGTCTGTTTTAATTCTGGGTTGTGTCAGATCCGGAATTACAACCAGACTGCCAATTTGATGCTTTCCTAAAATAAAAGGAATTGTTTTGGAAGATGGACTTTGCTCTTTTCTTTTTAAATGGATTTCATCACTTGGAAACCTGACATTACCTTTGTGGCTTTGAGGATAAGGACAGCTGTTTGGTTTTTATGTCCTTAGAGTCCCTATTTTTTTTATATCCATGCGTTGTGGGGATGCAGAGAAGACAGCCACTGTGCTCTTGCAATAATTGTTTTCTGCTAGCTGAACTCCAGGAGCGTTGGTGCATTCAAACTCATGCTCTAAGCTGACATCTGAGACAATCAGTAACGGCTGTCAGATCTTCTTCCTTCCATTTCCACAACCCACCTCATCTGTAATTGACTTGAAGTAGATGCAGGCTTTAATCCTTGTGTGCGCAGATGAGAGGAATTGATTCCTAGATTTTTTTTTTTCATGAACAACCTGTTGACTCTTAAAACAATGAAGAATAGCTGGGTTTAGAAGGTCAGTATGTTATGTAATATAGGTGACAAATAACTTCGTGGGGACTTCACTCTTTGAATTATTTTTGCCTGAGAGATGTTTGCTACCTCTGAAAGTTGAAAAGCTGCCTCGAGCATCTCCTTTTAATAGCTGTTTAAGACCCATCTGGACTTTTTCCTTCCTTCCTTCCTTCCTTCCTTCCTTCCTTCCTTCCTTCCTTCCTTCCTTCCTTCCTTCCTTCCT
>BLBF01000059.1:7622185-7635315 GCA_015471245.1 Laticauda colubrina | reverse complement strand
CCTTCCTTCCTTCCTTCCTTCCTTCCTTCCTTCCTTCCTTCCTTCCTCCTCCTCCTCCTTTTCCTTCTCCTCCTCCTTTTCCTCCTCTTCTTCCTCCTCCTCTTCCCCCTCCCCCTCCTTCTTCTTTATCAGTCATCAGATGTTGGCAATCCTATTTTGAACAACAGCCACACTGCTGAATTTTGTCCAAACCCAATCCCTTTTGAATTTTGATTTTGAAGCCACAATGTTCTTCTTCTGCCTGGACCTCATTTGCCTTCAATCTTTCCCTGGAGGATTAAGTGAAGTATGGCATATTTTTCTGAGTGTCACATCACATGTCTGAAATATTCTAACTTTTGCTTTTTAATGGTTTTAATGATTTCTCTTGGCTTTCCCAGGCGGCTTGTCACCTCTCCATTTCTGATTTTGTCAACCCAATTTATATGTAACAGCCGCCTATAAATCCACATTTCAAATGCTTCTAGTCCATTCAAGTGGCTTTCTGTCAAAAACCAACTCTACTCCATGCAGCAGGATAGAAAAGATGTAACATCTGACAAGCCTGATTTTCGATCTTAGGCTTAGGTCATGACTGCAGAAGACCTTTTTCGTTTTGAATCTAGAAATTTCTTTCTAGAAGGAGCATAAGATCTACTTATTTTACACATACATGAAGTCTCTTAAGAGCTTCTTCAAAGGCTGCTTACAATTTGGAGAACTTCCTGGACTAACCATGTGATTGTGACCCATGATTAGCCAGGAAATGTTGCAGTAGAGAACTAGCCCTTGAGAAACAATCTATGCAGTGAACATTTGAAGGAAAAAGAAAAAAAAACACCCAATAATTTGGCCATCTGTAAAACCAAGTCAGATTCTTCTTCCCCCTTGGGGGGTGAATGTTAGCTGGTACTCATCCACTATCACTCCTTTGGAAGTGAAAAAATAAATAAACCTGCTTCTAACAGGTTTGGTATAACATTATTTTACAAACCTGGATTTTGTAATTCTTGGCACTGTGCTTCAGGTCCTCAACCTATGACCATGATTGAGCCCAAAATTGATGTTGTCAAGTGAGAAATTTGTTAAGTGAATTTTGCCTCATTATACGATTATTAATTTTTTTGCCATATTTGTTAAATGAAACACTGCAGTGGTTAAATTAGTAACAGTTATTACAGGAATTTCCCCATTGATTTTGCTTGTTGGAAGGTCGCAAAAAGGAATTACATGACTCCAGAACATTGCATAAATGTGAATCAATTGTCAAACATTTAAAACATGGGGATGCTGCAATGGTCATAAGTGTGAAAAAACATCATAGGTCACTTTTTCAATGCTGTTGTAACTTTGAGAATTCACTGAACAAATTGTTGTAAGTCGAGGCCTACCTGTATGGACAGGTATTGATATTTATAGGAATAGGAAAATTGCCTTGCACTTGGTAGAGTCAGACTCCAAGGGAGAGGAGGAACAGCCAACAGGGAGTGGTGGTGTGGCTTCAGAGGTTGTGGAGGAGGCTGGAGAAGGGCAGAAGCTGGCTGGGCAGTCAGAAGAAGAACCAGGCACATCCCTTCTTCATCCTAGGACACGCAGAGAGGAATGGAGAAGGCAGCAACTTGGCTTATGAGAGAGGAAGCGGCCACGATCCCCCTCATTGGGTGGCAGCTGGGGAGAATAGTATATAAGAGAGATGGTTAAAACACAGTGTTGCCAGAAGCAAAGTGTGTTTTATTTTGGGCTGAAGTTATCTTGGTTGGTGTCCTTCCAACAGACTGTGCCTTGTTATCTCCTTGAAGTTGGTAATTACTTATCCTGGTCCGTTGTGGAAATTTCTTCATTGTAGTTTGTTTGGTTTTTTATTTCACCTCTATCTGCTTATTAAGTTTGGACTGTATTGCTTTCTTTTGAAGACTATTTTTGAGTAAGTTTTATCTCCAACTGAGAATTATTGAAAAGTGGGGCCAAGTTGGATGCATGAAAGGACATTTATTTATGTTTTGGATTTTGTTATGTTTCTGTTACACTCCGGGTCATCACAAAACTATTGAAAAGAAGAACACTGAGATTTCAGATAATCTTCTAAAATTTGACAGTTTCACCTACTGAGGAGAAATTTAAAAAAAATATCAAAATAGGTCTTTTTCACGGTATCCTCATACCAGTAGAATTATGCTCCCTTTCCACCAATACAAAGAAGTATTTCTTCTTCATTATTGTTGGCTTTCAAAAATCTGTTAAGACAATTTTACTTCAGCCTGCATTTGATGTGATTAATTTGTGTTACTCATTTTATAGATTTTAATTCAAAGGTCTGCTCTGGCACAATATTTGATTACGAATTATGTTATGCTGTAATTATATGACATTATGTTTTGAGTACTGAATTTTCTATACCCTGCCTTGAGAGAGAAATACTCCCTTAATGAGTGTTTAAAGACATGTTAATGAAACAAAAGAACAATGTGGAAGTGAGATGTTTATTTTAGAAAAGTTCCCTTGAACCAGGAGGGCGTTTTTAACCCTTCTGTGTCCTTGCAACAAGTAGTTTTACTCATCCAAATGGGGAGGGAGACACTGAAAACATGGATTAGAAAGATGGTTTATTGGGGGACAGGACCTCATGGGTTTGAGATCCTGGGCAGCTGAACACATGGAGTGAAGAGTGAGAGGTATTTATACCCTCTCTTGGGGTTTGAACTTGAGCTTCCTGTTCCTGTGCAAGGACATATATTCTATTGGCTGCAGTCAGACTCCCACGTGGAGTCATGTTTGTCTGAATGAAGTTTGGTTGAACCTTGGGCTGATGTAATGTCCCCAGGTGATTTTACAATGCAGTGAGCCATGCTGCTAGATAATCCCATAATGTCCTGGAGGGTCAGGTCTCAATCCTATCACCCTGGAGCTGAGGTCTTTTGTTTTGTGGATAGGCTGGCTGATTCTTTCTCAATGGGCACCAAATATCTGTATCTGCTGGGAGCAGGGAGCTGAAGCTCTTTGTTTCTGTCTCCCTTTCTCTTTTAGGGGAAATATTCTACCTTTTTAATAGTTCCTAAAGTATTACATTCTACTGGGAGAAGAGTGGGTGCTAACTTTCTACACCCATAAAATCCTTCATGAGAAGCTCGGAGGGAGCAGAAACAGACTTGGGCATAGTGTAAATCACAATGTGATTTCTATTCTTTGTGGGGGGAAAAAACATCCCTCTTCATCTGCAAGAGTGACAGCCAGACAGCCAGTCCTGGAAGATACATAAATAAAGAGCAGCTGCCTGTATGTTTGTGTGTGGGAGAGAAAGACAGAAAGGAGAAACAGATTTGTAAAATGATGCAAAACTGAATACATTAATCCTCTGTCAACTAGCTGCGTTAACACAATGGCTTCAGTTTTGGTGGTGTGTGTATTTCTGAGGAATGAGAATGGGCATTGCATTTCTTTTATAGCTTGCTGTTGGGTTCAGGGAGAAATGTTCAACACTGATGCTAACTACTAGGTACACCTGGCAGCAGACAGCAGATAGCATGCGGATAGAACATAGACAGTGAAATTGCTACAGCTCGTAAGTGCATCCTTTTAGACAGCCAGTCACTTTCATGAACTGTGAAATCCTTTGCTGTAATTACTAATCCTAATTGAGTTTTTAGAGGCAGGTGTTTCTAGTTGATCCTTAGTATGGCATGGAAACTGATTTTTAAACTTCTATTTATTTGTTGGATAGTTTTGTAACAATGCCAAGGAATTCAGGTAATGAGTAATTAATTTTTTTAATGACCATTACTATAGCCACAAGTGACATCAATTCTCCAAAATCCTGTGAAATAGTTGTCCTTGCTGCTTTGGGTTTGTATCTATCTATCTATCTATCTATCTATCTATCTATCTATCTATCTATCTATCTATCTATCTATCTATCTAAAATCGATCTGTCTGTCTGTTTGTCTATCATCTATCTATCAGATGCAACAGACCATCCTGATAGCTTTCAAGCCATCTCCTTTTCTGTCATCTTTTTCAAGCAATAGAAAGAATTTTGACAGCATTCTGGGGGCTGTATTTTATGGACAGAATTCGGACAAAATAAATGAACTGCAGTATTAATTAAATTTGTATTTACATGTGCCAAATGCTATTAACACAATTGCTTTCCATCTTAGTTAATTATTTCTCTCTTGTTTTATGTCAAAAATGACAAATTGGTGGATTACAAATTTGAGGGTTTTTGAAGGCTATGGTTGAGATTTGAGGACACATGAAAACTGGATTCTTCATTTGCAAGCAACATAGCCCAATCCTTTCATCTCCCAGTGCTGAAACTCATGGAAGAGCAGTGCCTGTGGTGTCCTCATGTGAACCCACCATCCGGAGTCTATATGGGCAATCTCCAATCCTCTCCTTATCCAGAGAGGTTCCAAAGACAAGTGAACTCACTGTTTCTTTTATCGTTGCTATAGACATAGTCTCTGCTTTTGTAAAGACATCTTCAGCTCACCATGCCTTCCCCGGAAGTCCTCAGGGTCTTAACATTTGAAAATAAAAAGCAGAGTATAGCATCCAAAGATGATTTATTTGAAAACAAAGTTTGAAGGTAGGTCCCTGAATCTATCCTACAATATTAATTAGAATTTTTCTTGTTGTGCTATATCAATCATGGGACGTTGGCAATCCTATTTTTATCAACAGCCGCACAAAAAAGTGCTGCTGAGTTTTGTCCAAACCAGTCCCTTAGATTTTGAAGCCATTGATGGTCTTCTTTTGCCTGGACTTCATTTGCATTCAGTCTTTCCTTGGAGAATTAAGTGAAGTATGACATATTTTTGGATATGCCCCGCAGGCCTTGAGTTTCACATCCTGGGTCTATGATATCAAAATCTATTTGAGGGGGATTGGCAATCTGTGCATCAGTTTATTTATATTAAGAAATTGCTTCCCCTTCTCCCTGGTCCCCAACCTTTTTGGCACCAGGAACCAACTTCATAGAACACAATTTTTCTTTGGACCAGGAGGGAGGAGGAGGAAAAGGGCACACAAACCAAATCCCATACGTGCACTCATTGAGACTGCAATATTTCTGCAGCTGGTTGGCCCAAATCAACCAGGACCAGTCTGTTGCCTATTAAATCAGCATAGCTGGAGGTGATCCTTAATAGGATCCAGTTCTTAACAGGTGACGGACTGGTACTGTCTGATTTGGGCCAACCAGCTGTAAAAACATTGCAGTCTCAAATCAACCTCAAATGTGATTTCTTTTAGCTGTTGCATCTGTTGTCCTCCTAGAGAAGTTCCTTGGGATGAATTTACCATATTTTTCAGACCATAAGATGCTCTGAAGTATAAGATGCACCCAGATATTGGGGAGGAAAACAAGAAAAAAAATCTGCCTCTGCCTTCTAGCCATTTGCCTCCTTGCAGCAAACAGCCTGATTAGCCCAAGCAGCTGATTTTTGGTTGGAACAGCCTCCTGACAATCAGCTGTTTCAGGCTGCGGGGATCATCATCAGCTATTGCCGCAACACCCCATTTTCGGCCTCTGCATCCCTTTTTTGGTCTCTGTGTGCCCCATTTTTGGTCTTTGCATGCCCCATATTTGGCCTGTTCCAGGCAGCAGGGATCAGAACAGGCCAAAAATGGGGCACAGAGAGGCTAAAAATAGGATGCAGAGGCTGAAAAATGGGGTGTGCAAAGGCAGCAATAGGTGATGCAATCCCTGCAGCCTGAAACAGCTGATCATCAGGAGGCTGATCCAACCAACAATCAGCTGCTTGTGCTAATCAGGATGTGCTGAAGCTGAAACAGGCTGTTGGCTGTTTGCTGCAAAAGGAGGCAAATTGCTGGGAGGCCGCGGCAGAAGGGTGGGGCCAATAGGTGTCTGCAACATTTGCTGTATAAGATACACAGACATTTCCACCCACTTTTTTTGGGGGGGGAAGTGCATCCTATACACCAAAAAATATGGTACATTGGATATTTTCCCCCAGCTCTGGTAAAAAAAAAAGAATGGTAGCACCTCAATTGGATTGCTGGCAGGGGAACAGGTGCTAGCTAAATAACCACTTAATAGTCTGTAAAGAACAGGCGATTCTGTCAGCAGAGAAAGATATCTGTCATTTTTATAGTCCAGCATTAACATCAAGGATGTAAGCAGGTGTGGGATTCAAATTTTTTAACAACCGGTTCTATAGGTGTGGCTTAGGTGGTGGGCCTGGTTTGGTGGTCATGTGACTGGGTGGATGTGGCCTGTTGGTCATGTGACTGGCTGGGTGTGACAAACTCAATATCACTCACATTGAGGCATGCATCTCCTCACCTGGCCTCTCATGACTGTGGGGATGCTGCAATAGCCATAAGTGTGAAAAATTGTCATAAGTCACTTTTTTCATTGCCATTGTAACTTTGAATGGTCACTCCACACAAGCAAAGTACCAGCAAAGGATGGGGAAAAAAAACTACAGAGAAGTTCCTGTGACAGGAAGTCTAGTCCTGCCAAGAATGTAAAAAGGGTTAACGGAGAGGCAGTTTCTGTAAGCAACACCAGAATGTTTCCTTCCTGCCTTCTTTACAGGATTAGGCCAGTAATTTCTTCTAACAACCGGTTCTCCAAACTGCTTAGAATGATAACAACCTGTTTTACCAAATAGGTGCGAACTGGTAGAATCCCACCCCTGGATATAAGGCATTCATAAAAATGCAAACCTACTCGATATGCAATATTCTTTAGCTGGCAAAAAAAATAATAGCAGAGTCTCTGTTTCTCCACTAAACCTAGCTCTCTGGATTTCCATATTTATCACTCACTTTGTGCCACCAGGATAGAAGTGAAATCATTTTGCAGTTATGAAACCTTAAATATAATGGATGGTATTTTTAAGAGATCCATCATAAGCGATGTGTGCATTTTGGAAGGCTTCTTGTCATTTGTTCTCAGGTATTTGGCACCATATCTCTTTCTCTCATTCTCACCGCCGACGTTTTTCTCCATTTTGAAATCCTCAAGAAGGGGAACAAGAAGAATACTGAAGCAGGGCAAGTTTTCGATTCATTCGTCTTGGAAGCATGCTTAAGTACAGTATCAAAGTTGCAAATACAATCCTCACTTCAGCTGTTTCCATTCCCACTGGGAAAACTTCTAAACTCAACCATTCTGAGAAGAGGGTGAAAAGAACAACAACAAAAAAAAAAAACCAGACATCATATTGACCATGAGTATTACAGGTAGTCCTTGACATATGATCACAGTTGAGCCGCAAGTTTATGTTGCTAAGGAAGATGGTTGTTTAGTGAGTTTTGTCCTGTTTTACAATCTTTCTCCCTGCAGTTGTTAAATGAATTAACAGATAACAGATAATCAGAGTTGGAAGGGATCTTATAGGTCATGTAGTCCAACCACCCCCTCCCCCCGGAATTGCTGTGGTTGGTGAGTTAGTAACCCAGTTGTTAAGTGAATCCAGCTTCCCCATTGACTTTGCTTGTCAAAAGTTTGCAAAATGTGGTCACACAACCGTCTGGACACTACAACCACCATAAATATGAGTCAGATGCCAAGCACCTGAATTTTGATCATGTGACCATGGGGATGCTGTAATGGTCATAAGTGTGAAAAACTGTCTTGACACTTTTTTTTTCACTGCCATTGTAACTTCAAATGGTCACTAAAAGAACTGCTGTAAGTTGAAGACTACCTGTAATTTAATAGAAAGGTTTATCCATCCTCCCAGGTAAACCAGGTAGGAAACACACCTGGATAAGCTAATTATACTTTATTATCTCTCTAGGCAAACTGAGAATACATCTCCTGAACAAAACTCCGCATTGGTGACAGGCAGGGCATCCAGCCATTAAAACATTCTCCTATCTCCATTCAGTTGCCCAGATTCCACCCTGCAAGGCATTATGGGGTCATTAAAAGAAGATGATGATGTTGTAACTTTGAACAGTCTCTAAATAAACTGTTGTAAGTCAAGGAGTACCTCTATGTGCTTATCTTAGCAGGTATCCCTGAACTGTTCTTTCTTACCTGTGGCTGAAGGGTGGTAGTAGATCTATTCCACCCAGTAAACAATATTTATGAACGTTCTCCTTTATAATAGGATCCTCGATTATCCCGATGCATAAATCACAGCCAGCCAGCCTCCAAGCCACTTCATATTTCTACAGTTCGTTAGCAGCAGCAGCTCAGAAGAAAAGTGCATTTATTATAATTGCCTCTAATTGCACCAGATTAGTGATTACAATTATTGGTGGCAGCTGATTATTCATTAAGCTTCAAATCAATCCTGATGCATCCTCATTATCTAAAAGAGTCATTCTGATGAAGTGATCAGTTTGGAGATGTCCAATTCTCGAGTTCTTTCATAAACTCCTGAACAGTGGTATAAAATTGGCCCTTGGAAAACAAGCTTAATTGGAAAACACTGGTCAGTTGCCAAGAGGGACAAGTTTAGCATCTCAGAACTTACTACTTTCAATGTCTCACTGATGGTTTGGTAGCAATTCCCTAAATGACTTCATCAGAAATCTGCACAGGTTTTAGGGAAGTTCCTATGGATATCAGAAACCTCAAATCAGGATAATAACATAATTCCAGGGCCCAACTGAGATTAATCCTTATACAGCTGTACAATTTCACACACACACCCAGTAAAGGTGTAGTTGTGTCAGGATTCTGGCAGTTACCCCCATTTAAATCATGAGTCTCGAGCCAAACTTGCAAAAGGATTTATTGGGAGGTAAAATGTCCAGCAGTGCCTGGGTATAGCCAACATTGAGACACACAATTCATTGTCACCCTTGACCCTGGCTTTTTCCCCACCCCCTGGGTGTAACATAATTCATATTCTCCACTGGGATACATCCATAGCCAAGAGTCATCAAACATGCTCTCCAGTTAAAATTTTGCATGGCAGAAACTTTGGTCACCTAGTTACTATCTTTGAAAACATTTATGGAATGCATTTTTGGTTTGCAAGCTGCTGCACTGCTCCTCCCTCCTTTTCTGTTGTCAACTCTAAAAAGACCATAGAAATATTTTATGAGTTGACAAGTTGCACATTTGGTGGTCAAACGTTTCATCTATCCCCTTCTATATACAAAGTTTCAGTTGACCAAATCTGGTATCATCCAATTCGAAGAGTGGTGGCTCATGTGGTTAGAACGCAGGGCTGACAATCAATAGGCTCATGTTCGAGACCCAGTTGCTGCCACATGATGGGTGAGCTCCCTTCAATTGCTCCAGCTCCTGTTGACCCAATAGTTCGAACTGGGCAACCATGAGAAGATAGATGGGTACCACTCAGTGGGCAATTTAATGTGGACATGAAAGGAGCCACCAACCACTGGATAACAGTGATGTCACATTTGCTCCTTTCATCTTGGAAATGCCTCAGTGCTTCCAACACGAGAGTGAGCGATCCTCTGTATTTTCCCATTGCTTCTGAGTCAAGAGCCTGGAAAGTAGATTAAAGTGCAGGAAAACCAGATGTATATGTGAGTGGATGGGTGTGGATATGTTGTCTGCCCATAATTAACGATGCATCTAACATCAATATTTTGGTGACAGCAATGTGTTCAGTATAATGTTAGTCCAGTTGTAGTTAAAGATAATGGGCCATTAAGCCAGAACAGCATGTAGTGGATACTCCCCCCCCCTCACATGGCTTCCATATGTGACATATGAACAGTTGTGGGATCTGGGTATGTCTAGTCTAACAAAGAGAATGATTATGGGTGACATGATAGCAGTTTTCCAATATTTAGGGGCTCTCACAGAGAAAATGGGAGTCGATCTATTCTCCAAAGTATCTAAGAACAGGATAAGAAGTAATGGATGGAAGCTTATGAAAGGGAGATCTAATCTAGAATTAAGGAATAGAATTAATTTCCTGTCAGTGAGCACAATTAATCAATGAAATGATTTGCCTCCAAAAGTTGTGGGTGCTCTACCGCTGGATGTTTTTAAGAAGAGGTAAGGCAATCATTTGTCCAGTATGATACAGGATCTTTTGCTCAAGCATGGGATTGAACTAGAAGATTTCCAACACTGTTATTCTATGTTCTGTATATCTGGTCATCCATTTATAGAAGCACTGCTTGTATTTTTAATCTTTTAAAGATGTTCTCTTCCATTCTCTACTGTCTTTCTCCTGGGCAGGTGAGCACATGTCCAAATAGATGTCCACCATTTCTATTTTTGAGGAAATCCATTTTGGACCCTAAGTCATTCCTAAAAAGCAAATATATTTGTCTGTCTTGGGCGCTACTGGAGTTCTGAGGAACTGGTTACTAAAAAAGTATTGCACCAGGCCTTTTATCATCTATGTCAGGAGCAGAACAGTACAACAAACATGTATATATAATGCCTGTTACAACATGCATTTTATTTATTTATTTTATTTGGTTTGTCAATTGCTTACAAGATAATAGGTATAAGTAAAAACATAGTTATGAATACATGGATACCTATAAGAAAAATAAAAGATGTGGTCCCTGTCACATTGTAATGCCCTGGGTAAATTCTTTCTGAAAATGGTTGCCTTGGGAAGATAATTCAACACCTTTCAACAACATTCCTCTGTTTCATGTTGACTTTACTTCCAAAAGAGATTATATACCTGACTGGACTTTGACATGATTAAGGGAATTGATAAGGAGATGAGGATCTTGCTGAAACAGGCAAGGCAGATCATGCTGTTGCAAGTGAAGGAAAACATTTCTGAAGCTGGACTGAAGAAGTGTCCCTATAATTTATGTCTCCATGGTTAGCTTCCCTTTTGTAGTTCTATGGTGCTGGGTAACCAAGTTATCTGTCTTGATTATAAATCTTATTCCATTTCCTTCTGCTGAGGAGATTGAGAGGGAGAAGCACGGTGGGATGAAAGTTCAGACAGTAATGGAGACGGTATGATTTCTTTTCCCTGCAAGATCCTATCCTACTCTTCATACTCTCTGGCTCACTCCATCTCCAGATGTTTATCCCCTCTGACACCTGGACTCTTCTATCTCTCCATCACTATTCCACAAGGGGAGAAGAAAATGAACTCATCAATTACAGCAAATGACAACAGAAGTGAAAGTTGACTGATGAATTGTGAGGAATACATTTGGGACCCTGGTAGGTTTGCCACATGCTGGAAAGCAGCCAGTGACCAAGGGAAAGAAGACTACTTTCAGAGTAGATTCCATAGCTTAGCAGCAGCTCAGAGATGGAACACCTGCTTTGCATGCAGATGGTTTTGGGTTTAGTTCCCCACTTCTTCAAGAAAGGCACTGGAGGCAAAATGGAGGGTGGAGGCTAATTAGAAAGAGGGTCCATTTATTGATAAAGCAGAATCACCAAGCACTTGTGATTCTGGGCAACTGACCTTGTGGAGTTGAGAGTAGGCTTTAAACTTGAGCTTCCTGTTCCTGTGCAAGAACATGCATTCTATTGTCTGTTGTAGGGGTCATAGCTTGCTCTGTAGGTTGTCTGAGCTAAATTTGGTAGAAGTTTGGAGGGTGATGCAATGAAGGGGCTTGTTGAGCAATTCCTATTGTGGCTGAGGGCTAACCCTATCTATGTTCAGACCTTGCTGCAAGGAATTTGCTTATGAATAGAGCTCTTATTATATCTTAAGTGCTGACATTTGCTGTGGGCTCTTAAGAATGAGTCTGCTTCCTGCCTCTAAAAAAGACATGTTTCCAGGGAAATATATGATATTCTGCCCTTTTAATATTTCTCAAAATATTTCATTCTTCTCGGATAGGGGTGGGTGCTAACCTTCCACAGTTGTAACTTCAAACCACTAAATGAACTGGCGAGGACTCCCTATGGTCACAAATGAAAACCAATCTCAGGAGCCTGAAACATAGGGGTTCTCTTGACTGCCTTTTGCCTCTACAACCATCTCCATTGGAAGATTAGAAATCAAGTGGACAGGATGCAGAGTCATCACTCCAAAGAATCAATTGCCACTGAGGGAAACAGTGCAGCAAAGGGGAGGGGAGTGGGTGTTAAGACATCACTAATTGCAGATTTAGTTCAACATCCCCACCTTACAAATTGTAAACCAAAAATCCAGATTACTAGCCTGGTTCAAGACAAATACAGGTAGTCCTCAACATACGACCACAATTGAGCCCAGAATTCATGTTGCTAAGTGAGATATCTATTAAGCGAATTTTAGCCCCATGTTATGACTGTTCTCACCACCTTTGTTAAGCAAATCCCTGTGGTTCTTAAATGAGTAACACAGTTGTTCAGTGAATCCATCTTTCTCCATTGATTTGGCTTGTCAGAAGGTCCCAAAAAAGGATTGTGTGACCCCGGGAAACTGCAACTTTCATAACTGTGAGTCAACTGTCATTTCAATCACATGACCACAGGGATGCTGCAACAGGCATAAGAGTGAAAAACGGTCATAAGTTACTTTTTTCAGTGCCGTTGTAACTTCGAACTGTCACTGTAAATCAAGGACTACCTGTAATTTAGGAGGAGAAGAGGTTTTTTTAAATTTATTTATTTTAAATTTTTATTAAACATAACTTTTAAAAACATTGAACATGGTGGAATCATTTTGACATAACTTTTAGTCATCATTCTAGTGCAATATAATATAATATAGATCTCATATACATTTGTACATATCAGTGGTGGGATTCAAAAAAAATTACTACAGGTTCTATGGGCATGGCTTAGTGGGAATGGTGTGGCTTGGTGAACGATACTGCAAAAACTACATTCCCTCCCCACCCCACCTCACTAACCTGCTTTCAGTTCCGTTCTCCTATGCAGAGTAACAAAAGAAGACTCAGCCGATTAGCTGGGACTTGGGCAGCAGACAATAGATGGGGGCAGGGCCAGTCAGAGGTGGGATTTACCGGTTATCTGAACTCATTAAAACTTCTGCTACCGGTTCTCCAATTGTGCTTTTAAAGTTGTAGCAATATTTTGGCAAAATCTCATCTGCCATCATCAGGCTTCTGTATTGAGTTTGTCTGTGAGTCAGGCTATCACAGCCATTTCAGTTTTAATATCTTCTGTCTGTTTTGTGGCTTTGATTGGCTGGCAACATTGTGTTCCTGTATTGGAGGCTTTTAGTGCAGCTTGGCTCTGATTAAACAGATGAACTCAATACAGAGGCCTGATGATGGCAGATGAGATTCTGCCGAAACTACAATGA
>BLBF01000059.1:7597859-7617185 GCA_015471245.1 Laticauda colubrina | reverse complement strand
ATATATATATATATATATATATAGTTTTCACGGGTACTTTCATGTGTGCTGTTTAGTTTTTTATATATATATGCTGTTCAGCTTCCTTCGGGTATTCTCCCACGTCATTGTAGTGCTTTTAAAGTTGTAGCAACGTTTCAGCAGAATCTCATCTGCCATCATCAGGCTTCTGTATGGAGTTTGTATGTGGGTCAGGCTATCACAGGCGTTGGTTTTAAATTTGAGGCTAGCCTATTGTTGTGCCAGGATGGTTTTTTCTACATCCTGATTGGTTGGGAGTCTTGGTCTGTGTTTATTGGACTTGGAGTTTGTTTGATTGGTGTTTCTGGTTTCTTCTGTCTGTTTTGTGGCTTTGATTGGCTGGCAACACTCTGTTCCTGTATTAGAGGCTTTCAGTGCAGCTTGGCTTCACGTGAAAGGACGGCTATTATCTATTAGGAAGTTCGGTTTCATCTGGGTGCCTGGTGGGGGTGTGTTTGAGCTGCAGGTATCAGAGGGAGTCTGTTTGTGCCCAGGTGTTTGCCTGGCTTGTGGTGTGGAGATCTTTCTATTTGAGAGTGCAGGCTTCCAAATGATTGACAGTCTGGTGGAATCATCTCTTCTAATTGGCGGGAACCGTGGAAGTGTTTCAGCTGCTTCTTAGGTGGGGGAGCCACCTCTGTAACTTCCACGGTTCCCGCTGCTGCTGCCGCTGTTATTGGACATGGCGCTGGTGAGAGAGGGACAGGTGCAGCTCGGCCTGGGCGCTTGGAATGTAGGAATGGGTTGCGCACTGGGACTTTTGCAAACTTATAGAGCCTGAGGCTGGAGCACCAAAGGTAGCAGCAGCAAAGATGCTTGCTCAACTCTTCTCACGCCCACCCAGCCACTCAGGATTAAACCAAAATGCAGCACACGGCGCTCCCAGGTACCTCAAAATGTTTTTTTCCTTTTGTTACGGGGACGGGAGAAAAGCAGGAGCAACTCAGATGCTGTTGTTGGAGAGGGCACTGGTGTGTGTGTGTGGTGGGGGGGATTAATTCACCCCAAAAAATATGTCCTAGCTGTTTTTTCGGGGCTCAGAAAAAATAAGGCCCGGCCTTATTTTGTGAGAAACACGGTATACATACACATACACTTATATACATATATACATTTATTCATCCTTAATTATGTTATCCAACATCCTTAGTGTTATTTTAGTCTCATAGTCTTAGATATACTTTCTATAACTCATTTCCATCTCAGGTCTTCCCTTTCTGTCCCCATCAATGATAAAATCTATTCCAAATTATGTAATATTCCGATTCATCCTTATTGCTCATCTCTAAAATTTGTCTGTCCATTTCAGCTCATATCAGAGTTTTGTTTATTACTTCATCTTCACTAGGGATTTTTTTCTCCTTCCACTTCTGGGCAAACACCATTCTTGCCGCAGTGATGACATGTATTATCAAATACAACTCTCCCTTATTATGTTTTTTTTTTGTATAATTCCCAATAAAAAACATTCTGGTCGATGGTCTATTTTAAATAGATTTAATATACTTAATGACGATGGTTAGTCCTCTTTATCACCTGGTCCTGATTTCCTTCGTTCACTAAGTTTTATTCTTTTCCTGTGCTTTGTCATGCCCCTGGTGGAGACTGACTCTGAGGGAGAGGAGGAACAGCTGAAAGGAAGTGGAAGTGTGGTTCCGGAGGTTGTGGAGGAGGCTGGAGAAGGGCAGAGGCCAGCTGGGCAATCAGGAGGAGGACCCAGGTCCATTCCCTCTCCATCCTAGGGCATGCAGGGAGGAGTGAATAAGGGAGAGACATGGTCTACTCAGGAGGAGAGGGCGTTGATCCTCTTCATGGGCTGCAGCTGTGACAACTGAATAAGAGGATGGATTTGCGTATGGGCGAACGCTGGAAACAAAGTATGGAAATATCTCCAGTTTATGGTTCCTCCCTGAGTTTAGTGTCCTTCCCATTGTGTGTTATCTGTAGATGTCCTTCAGCCCTTATCATGCCTGGTTTGTGTTGCTTTTTCCCTTCTTCTTGTAGCTATTTATATGTGGGAATTTTTGGTCTTCTGTCAAGATATTCGGAGCTTGGAAGCAAAGCGAAGGAATAAAAGGGGCTTCACCTGTTTTCTGTGACTGCATTTGTTTTGTATCCCACCCTAGGTCATCACATGCTCTGTCACTAAATGAACTATTGTAAATACTCCAAAATACCCCATTACTTCTTCAGGTCTTCCAATTCCCTTCCCTACCCAATTGTCACTGTCTCTACCCCCACACAACTACTCCTTGATTTTTTTTCCATTTATACCAAGGGAAAATCCCAAGCAATTTATAACTTATTTAGGAAATCAATCTATCTTGGCAGGCAGGCAGGCAGGCAGGAGGGCAGATGCTCATTTTGTGAGTTTTGAAGCAAACATAGTTCAATCTTATCTTCCTGGGCTGAGCTACTTATCTTGGGAATGAAAGGTAGAGCTTATGGAAGGAGAAATCTTTTGCTTTCTCGCTAAAAGGATTGGCTCTTAAAACCTCACCTTTGCTGGGCATTGCCTGAATGCAACGTCTGAAAAAGTTCAACTCTCTCCATGGCGAGCTGCATTGAAGAGAAACAATTGGAAGAGACCCTTCTGAATTGCATGGATTCTGTTTTTAAAACTGAGGCCACTTTTGCAAATTATAGTGCTGAGAAAGGCTGATCTAAATGAAAACCAGAGGTTTTTAGTCTCTAAATCTGTTTTTCTCCACTGACAATTTTCAATATAATTCCAGTGCTCTTCCTTGCTTCTGATTCTCCAGTATGGAGAATATAAATATGATTGACCCAATTGCTGGAACCGCCAAATCTTCTCATTCTGTTGGGCAGGTAGTCCAAGGATTTTAATGATAATGGAGCCGACCAATTATGGTCATGAATTTTGATGTTCATTAAGCAGGGCAACCATGCAATCACTGTTAACTTTGAACCGAACCTGGCAGCAATAATTTTCCTGTTCCACAGTTGCTACACAGAGGGGGAAAGGAGAAAGGAGGTTGAAATGCCTAACTAGACAAAACAGAGAGCTTTCTATTGGGAACCAAGGTCATTTCTATTGATAAAGTATAAGGTCAGGGAAGGAGTGTCTGAAGAGCCCGCCAATTAACCCAACTGGTCAGGTGACCTGTGAAACTTGGGGATAGAGTTTATTGCTTATTTAAATTATACTGAAACCACGGGAAAGATTCCAAGTTGGTTTTCCTTTAGAGCTGTGTCAATATGATGTACTCAGTGAAGATCTTTTTCTAGTCTCAGAGTTCTGATTTGCTTGGGTTTGCAGCATTGACAATAACCTTGCTCAACAAACCCAATCCCTGCTGTCTCTGGAGCAGTCTTCAAACAACCACGAGTCATTAAGTGGAGCATGGGGTGGCTCAGAGGTTGGTGGTGGGGGCCTTAGTTCAGGCCCAGACCTGTCCTGCATACCGCCTCATTTCACATGTGGCCTGGCCTAGGCCACCCCAACTTCCTGAGACATTTTATGCTCCCCTCCCCTTTACCCTGCTGGGTCCACCACAGACTTTGGGTTTGCTTCACACCCTACTGCATTTCATCTACTCCTTCCCAGCCTCTGTCCATGTCTACTTATATTTTCCATAGATCTTCTTGGGTACCAGCTACTCTGCTGAGTGACCTTCTGCATGGCACCACCCAGGTTGCATGCTACCATTTTGAAAGTGGGCACCATTTGGGAAGCACCTATAGAATATTGGCTGTATTCATACAACACGCTAAGAAAAAAAAAAAGTGATTTACAAATCACCATATGATGCTCGAAGCTAGGCCAATCATCCCAATAATGGAATGAAGTTGAAAGTGGTCTCAGTTACAAAGTCAGTTTACATACAGAATTCAAGCCACTGATTGGCTGGTTGGATTCATACATGATAACAATAATATCTAGACCTATATATTGCTTTATAGTGCTTTACAACACTCTCAAAGTGGTTTATAGTATCAGCCTATTGTCCCCAACAGTCTGGGTCCTCATTTTATTGACCTCAGAAAGATGGAAAGCTGAGTCAACCTTGTGCCGGTCAGAATCGAACTCCTGACAGTGAGTAGAGTTAGCCTGCCATACTGCATTCTAACCATTGTGCCATCATGGTTCTTGCTAAGATACAACTCTGGTTTGAAAATCAGAAGGGCTATGTTCACAAAGCTTATTGAGCCCAACCATGCAAGTCACATTTTGGCTTATTAGCTAATTATGAATCAAATATTTGCTGAGTACTTATGCACTCAGCCTATCTTGCCTTTGGGTGCTCCTTTAAATTGGTGGCATTCTGTTTTCTGGAAAGTTTGTTACTTCATCCAAATCAAAGAACTTATATGAATCTCCAAATCAACATTTTCCAATTCAGTTCAACTAAGGTCTGCCAGCATGTTGAAGCTGAAATGAAAGTGTAAAATTATTGCTGCCATGTTGAGCTTCAGAAAAAATGTGCTGGATTTTTTCTTTCATGAATACACTTTCAAATCTTAAAAGGAAAAGAAACAGAGAAAGCTTATCTCTCATAAATCCAAAGCTACCCTTTGTTTTAACCTCAGCTTTATTTTCCACATTATAAAACAGCAAGCCCAGACTTTGGGCAGCTCTCATTTATAGCTTTTGCAAAGGCTCCTTGGTCATAGTCACATATCATAAAGTACATTGTAAAAAACACTCCTAATTTACCCTCTAGCTATTCCCTCCCAGCTGAGTCTGTTTCCAAAGCCAAGAAGCAAATTCGTAATACCAGATTTTACGATAAGATATACAGCCTTGTTCTCTGTGAAAAACTGCAGTTCTGATGTGATGATTTATCCGATGAGGCCCATTGCCTTGAATCCATTTTCATGGAGCCTTATCTCATTCAACTCTGGCCTTCTTTTCTGTAGCAGTGAACAGATCGGATAAATTCGGTCCATGATATCAAGCCCATCATAATGGCTTCACAATAAGAGATTGGAAGATAATGTCTATTTATCACAAGAAAAAACTGTTCCACTTTATCACATTAACTAATTTGTGGTGGGTGCAGAAGGCGTGGAGATAATATTTCCAAGCCTTGCTAGATCATTGCCAGGACCAAAGATTAAAACAGAATTCCTTGTCTCCTATAATTCAGCAGACATGGAATGAAGCGAGTGAGTGTGTGTGTGTGTGTGTGTGTGTGTGTGTGAGAGAGAGAGAGAGAGAGAGAGAGAGGGAAGATAGCTAGCTAGACAGACAGATGCATGGATAGCTAGATGGATGGATAGGTAGGTAGGCAGGCAGGCAGATATAGATTGATGAATGGAAAGAGAGAGAGAGAGAGAGAGAGAGAGAGAGAGAGAGAGAGAGAGAGAGAATGGATTAACTTTGGCACTGGAAAAATTGACTGGACACTTTTTTCAAAGTGTCCATTTTTCCAAAGAACGATTTTTTAAAAAAAATAATGTTCCCATGTCACGCAGTTCTTTTAAAAATTCATACACACATATTCTCAAGTATGTGATGCATGCATTTGTGAAAATTGGGGCTGTGCAACGTTTTGAAAAGTCACACTATTTTTGTTCCTCTATCTCCTTCCATAAAGGGATTTAAGGATTATTTTTCCTGAAATGTTTTTTTTTTGCAATTACTGGATGGATTCAGTTTCAAACTCAATCTTTCCTTTGCTAGCTTTTCTACACATGCACACACCTAAATATGGTTTCATTTGGTTCATTTATCACAGAGTTATCTTGCTGACAGAAAAATAAATGGACAAATGGATGGACAGAGTGCGGCCTAAGGGCCTGTATATAATTCTTTTCTAACATTTGTGGGAATAATAAAAAAGAGTGGAGGAAAAATATCTTTCCATCTTCTTGAAAATAGGCTGACAGATGTTTTCACTTGTATCTGAGTTTAGAGAGGAGGATTAACTATAAGGTTCTCATTTGTTACTGCAGGTATTAGGCAAGTTTGTTTATTTGGTTCACTAGACTCTTGATAGTCTTACTCATTCATGATTCTATGGGAGAAAAAGAGTTATCGAGACAAAATGAAACACAGATTTTGTCTTTCTCTGCTAACTTCATGACTGGTTTCACAGCTGACTCATATGAGCCAGCAGTGTGCTTCAGTCGCCAAAAAGCCAATGCAATTCTAGGCTGCATTAACAGAGGAAGCAGATTCAAAGTCATGTGAAGTATTTGTACTTCGGTCTATCCCAGGTGAAGGGTTGTTTCCCATTTCAATGAAACACATTGTTTTGAAGAATTAACTGACCTGCATATTCAAAATACCTAGGTCAGGTGTGTCAAACTCAAGGCCCGTGGGCCGGATCTCGCCCATGGGGTCCTTAGATTTGGCCCATGGGGCTAGCCTGGAAACAGCAAAGGACCAGCCCACGGTGTTTCTGCCAGAAAAAATGGAGCCTGGAGGGAGCTCTGTTTTCACTGGCAGAGGGCTAGCAAAACAAACTAAAAACAAAACAAAAAGAGAAATGTTTCCCCTTTTGCATTTGAGCATGCAAGAGGGGACTGGAAAGGAGAAAGGGAAAGAGGAAAGAAAAAAAAAGAAGGGAAGATGGGAAGAGAGCAATAAAGGAAAAAGAAAGAAAGGGGAAGGAAGGAAGGAAGGAAGGAAGGAAGGAAGGAAGGAAGGAAGGAAGGAAGGAAGGAAGGAGATTATAATGAGAGTGAGAGAGGGTCTCAGGTAAGTCCTGAATTAGCACTTGGCTATCATGGGTTCCCCTCAACACAAGTCCTGCATCATGCCCAGATGGCCACACCAGAGGTGATATTCAGCAGGTTCTGACCAGTTCTGGAGAACTGGTAGTGGAAATGTTGAGTAGTTCAGAGAACCAGCAAATCCCACCTCTGACTGGAGATTTTACAGTAACGTTCCCCTGCTGCGCCCACCAAGCCACGCTCACAAAACCGGTGGTAAAATTTTTGAATCCCATCACTGAGCAACACCCACCATGGCCACGCCACACACACACACACACACACACCGCCCTCTGAAGTCAAACACAACTCTGATGTGGCCCTCTTTGAAATCACGTTCGACATTCCTGTCTTACAGATTCGGTTTGCCAGTAAAGAAGTATCAGATCCTGATCAAAATTTGTTTTTCTCCTCCCTTTCTGCAAAAAGAAGACGTGCTTGTTTCTTAAGATACTAAATTAAAAGACCAACGTCTTTATCAGCCTTATACAGGTATATTAAAAATGTGAAAAGAAAAAAAAGATTAGCATGCTGCAAGAGTCTGGTTGTTTATCATAAGGCTTTTCCAACCGTCCCCGTTGAGTTTCATAATTAGAAGCCAGATCAAAGGAACACATTTTATTTATTTATGTTTCTTTATTTTGATTTGTCAATCGCTTACAAGATAATAGGTCTAAGTATATACATAGTTATGAACTCATGAAATGGGTACATATAAGAAAAATAAAAAGAAACAATAGGACAGGGACGGTAGGCACGTTGGTACGCTTATGCATGCCCCTTACAGACCTCTGAGGAAAGGGGTGAGGTCAATAGTAAACTGTCTGGTAAAGTGAAGTAAACTTTCTTGCCCCATTATTCTTGGCCTAGTGCTGAGAACCTTAAAACCTTCTTTTATCCCCAATTAGTTTCAATTATGTGACATGTTAGTGTTTGTTTGCTAATTTGTATTTTGATGTGTTTTTTCTGTAAGTGTCTCATCCCCCCCCCCCACACACACACACAGTTGTTTGTATGCAGATTTGGCTGCTTCTGGGCTTTGATGTCATTATTGCTTTGCTTACAGAACAGCTAGTCTTCTGCAAACTGGTTAGTGCCAGGATCGTGCTCTCTGATAGTTAGATGTTTTTGTTGCTGTAGTTTAATGATTGAGATTCAGGAAAGAAAGAGATAACCAGAGCTGGAATGTACAAAACGGATCCCATTGAGAAAATATACCATGCTAGGAATATAAAAATGCTGCTTTGAAGTTAGACCACAGTTCCAGTTTCAGTATTCTTTTCTGCATCAGTGGCACCAGGGACCTTTCCAGATCCCTTCCCAAGTGTATCTCTTCTCCCTATAGTAAAACAACTTTAAAGAGGCCCAAAATCTGTCAGTGGTTCCTAATTCTTGCAAGAATGCTGAAATCTCACTCAGGAGGACCAGAAATTCAGAAGACTTCAGTATAATTTTATGAGATTTTGAGGAATTTTCCTGAGAGATCTTATGATGTGGAGTCACACAGAGTTGCTGAAAGCTGCTGTGGTTCACTAGAGGTTCAGGCACACTGGGACTGGAAATGCAAGAGATTTGTCTTGGGATCTTCTGCCTACAAGCAGATATTCCATCCTTTTCGAGGGACACTATGGATTATGGATAAGCCCTGTTCTCTCATCTCTATTACCCCCAAGTGCAACAGAAACAAGAAAGATGGGGCAACACAAGCTACAGAACTAAGAATTGTGTTATTTGTATGTTGTGTAGTGTATCTTAAAGGGTCTTCCTTAGGAAGTGATCCCCACATGTGGCTCTGCTATTTCTGTAAATAACCTGCCAAAGGGACATTCTCCCTTCAGCTGTCCTTGAAGGCCATTACAAGAAGATCCCCTATAAGGAGAGACAATAGCCGTGCCTAAGAGAAGAGCAGACAGAGCTGGAGTGGAGTTAAACATGTCATCAGTTTGGAATTGTTATGTTGCCACAAGTGATCCAATATCCAGCTCCCCTTGAATTCCATTCACCCTTATCTGGCATCGTTTTAGATCTGAACTTCAGTTGACTGGGATCTTGGGTGGGGACTTGAACAATAAATCTTTCTGAATTGCAACGAGGCTGATCCCCTTTTTCATCCTGCCATCCCTTCTCTTACAGGATGCCTTTCAAAGCCTCATAAAAATCAGTCTGCATTATTGATTTCAGCTCCTATTTTTTCCTCATCCTGTTGAAATTAGCAGTCAGGTTCTTTCCACAGCGTGCACTCAGCTTTCCTCTGAACAGGGTTCAACTTATCTTCTTTAAAAGCAAGATTTATATATCTGCCCAGATGTTTGTTCTTTTTTAATATTTGCAGCTCATCTGATAACGCTGTTGTGAATTAATGACCTATTTGTACTTTATCACTCCTGTTTCAGTAATTTCTTTTTTTTTTTTTTTTTTTTGTGGAGAAAATTAAGCTGCTGTAATTATATTGTGTACATGCATGATTTTGTCAATGCTTAAGACATCCCCCAAGCTGGTCGAGATTAGCTTAGTCTTTCCATTTTCCCTCTTTTTGCATTCTAAAACAATAATCGGATTGTTGTTCGGCTTTCTGCATTGTTGATGGAGAGGAAAGCAAGAGACAGATTTTTCAAAGATCTACAATGTCTGCAGTGTCTTCAGGAGGAGGTTGGCAAAGCAACATGACTGCCTATATATTTTAATGACAGGTGTTAATCCTGGCTAAAACAGCTACATTTTAGACATAATTTCTTTCTCTCTCTCCTGGAAGGATGTGACAAGTGCACCTTAAAGCAACAGAGAAAGCACTTTATTTTTATTTATCAGAAATTTGTTAGATTTCCTTCCTCTCCTTTAGAGACTTAAGGCATACCCATCATTGTGCTTTTCCATTCATCCCTCAATAATCTTTTAAGGTGTGTTTGGATGAGTGTGCTGGTGAGTTTAGACAAAAGAGGGTAGACTTGAAACAATGCCTTTCCATAACAGGTTCGATATCTCAATAATGCCATCACATCTACCCGGCTCTTGACTGGATTTAGGACTGTGAGTTGCCTGAAACCCAAATCTGTTACCTAGTGGATCTGTTCTCACAACATGCTTCATCTGTTAACCAAAGTAGCAATGGCAATCACACATAGACTTATATACTGCTTCATACTGCTTTACAGCCCTCTCTAAGTAGCTTACAGAGTCAGCATATTGCCCCCAACAATCTGCGTCCTCATTTTACCCACCTCGGAAGGACGGAAAGCTGAGTCAACCTTAGGCTGGTTAGGATCAAACTGCTGGCAGTGGGCAGAGTTAGCCAATACTGCAGTCTAACCACTGAGTCAAAGTAACCCAATGTCAGGCATTAATAATAATACACTGAGCCATAGCATTACTTAACAGTCTAGACCTACATATAACAAAGATAGTTGTCCAATGCCTATGTATAAAGGTACCGGACATCTTATCAAATTTAGCTTATCAGATTTGTCCTTGAAAATAGCATTCCCATTCTATAGTTCTGGCTGAAGGATTCTGGGAATGTCCATCACTATGTTTCTGAAACAGGCCAGGTAAGGAGAAGTGTACTTTCATCAGGTTTGATGGAGTGGTTAAGATTGCAGTGTAGAACCCCAGGAGATGGTGAGATTTAGTCCCTCCTTTTGAAACTAGAAATTTGAGCCAGTTATTCTCTCTCAACCCCAGGAAGGAGGCAATGGCAAACCAAAATCTTGCCAAGAAAACTGCAAGGACTTGTCTAAGAAGTCACCGGGAGTTGACAGTGACACAAAGACACCAAAACAAGCAAACACAGCCTTCAGTCAGTGGTTCCCCATGACACAATTTATATATATATTCTCTCCTCTCTTCAGGGTTCATGCAGCCACCCTTTCTCCCCTTTTTGCCACCTTTTGCACTGAAAACCACAGAGATGTGGTCTCTCAATCTTTTCCTCTATTCCAGTGCTCACTCTGTCAATCTCGGTCTAGGGCTGGCAGCTGGCATGGCAAATGCCCTTGTTTACAATGCATTGTAATTGCAGGCCGAGGCTCAGCTGTCACTTGTGATTTTTATCTAGTCCTGCTTTGCTGCTATTTACTCTCCCCAGGTGTCAGACATCTGCCCTTGCAAGCAGCACCCTTTCCGTGTGCCTTTCTATGGAACCTCCCTCCAAAAAAGCAACCCTTCTCAAATAGTTGTCTTCAATTTTCTTATGTGGAAGGTGGGGAAAAAAGGCAGCTTCAGAGTCTTTTCTTGCCATTTTGTATTAGAGTTTTCATTGCTACAAAGGTACCAGTTTCATCTAAGAACCACACTGGCACAGTGGTTAGAATGAAGTACTGCAGGCTACTTCTGCTGCCTGCCGGCTGCCTGCGATTTGGCAGTTCAAATCTCACTGGCTCAAGGTTGATTCTGCCTTCCATCTGAGGTCACTAAAAGGAGGAGCCAGAAAGTTGGGTAATATGCTGACTCTATAAACTGCTTAGAGAGGGCTGTAAAGCATAGTGAAGTGGTATATAAGTCTAAGTGCTATTGCTGTCTAGTGGTTAAGGCACCAGACTAGAAACCAGGAGAATGTGAGTTCCAGTCCTGCCTTAGGCATGAAAGCTTTTGGGTGATTTTCAATCAATGACCAGGTGTCTGTGAATTATAGTCCCATTTTAGACATGAAAGGCAGTTGGGTGATTTCAGCCAATCACTCTATCTCAGGTCACCTCTCCTGAATTCTGGGAGTTGAAGTCCACAGGTCTTAAAGTTGCCACAATCGTACATTTCTGGGTTAAAGTAAATCTATATTTTCTATTAGGATACAGTAACTTCATTGTGTGTTCATCTGCGTGTCTGTTAAAACATAACAGATTTCCCTCTTTCTTTGGAGTTCCTGAGGTGAAATCCCCAAATGTTTCACCCTAATAGGAAAATTGTGGTGCTTATCTTAGCAGAAGACTCTTTATCACAATAGATAAGGTACAATCAAGTCCTATTTGTTTCAGCTGTATTTCCCATTCTTCTAGATTCCATCCTTTTTCTTTTTTTCGAATTTTGTGTCGGTCATCTTTATCAACTCCCTCAAGGCTTTTTTCAGTACCTACTGGCAGAGTCTTCCTTGTTAAGACCATTTTTAATATTGTTTTTTCTTTCATCACTGGCTGCCTATTTAACTTGCCACAATTATTGATAATCGGTGTTATCTCTGATAAGCTGATAGCTCCCAAATCCTAAATATAAGGTTTGACAAGGTCCTATGTAGCTGTTGGCCAAATGACAACAATTAAGCTTTATCTCCTCAATTATCTGGACTCTTATCACCCTATTTCTTCTCAGTTAATCATATCAATTTGAAGTAAGAGCCAAATTATATTATCTGTGTGTTTTCCCAGTATCAAACCAATCAAGCGATATCAGCCAGGTGTCCCTCTGACCTTGTATTAGGAACCTGGCACATTACACTTTTTCAATTAACTTTTATCAATTGAGTTGTGATTACTCAGTTCGCGTAGCTTTTCAAAATATATTCCCCTTTATCCATGATGGCAGATGAATACGTATTAAATAGAATAACAACTTTTCAGGGATTGATTAACTCCTATTTAAAGGAAATGACTTTTTGTCTTACTATGTCCAGATTTAATTTGTGTAGCATCTTTTTCTTAAATGGCAATTGAACGGAGCAGCTGATTTCTCCCTGGGAATTGAAGAGTCTTCTCTGGAATAGAACATTAAGTTAAAATAGACAGATTTTTTGGATTATGTTCTAGAGCAGAACCAAGCTTTTGTGTGGTTGAATATTCTATTCTGGTGGACGTTTACCCTTTATCCTATCAAATGATGGTCAAAGGAAAATTCTGAGGAAACAAGAACATTCGCACCAGGGGTGGGATTCAACCGGTGTTACTACCGTTTTGGTGAGAGTTCATTTTGTGCGTATGCGTGCATGTACAGCATTTCCAAAAAACATTAGCTATACCACCTGGACAACTGACAAGCGTTGTGCGTGGGTGTACAGCATTTGAAAATCCTCTTCTTTCCTTCTTTTTCAACCTCAGCTGTGCCACGCAAAGCAGCTGAGGTTGAAAAAGCAGGAAATAAAGGACAGCCAAAAGCCCTGGTAGGCAGGTGGGCCAAACAGACGACCAGAAGGTTGTCGCAGCAAACTGGTTCGATGTCATCTGCTCTTCGGAGCTACCAGTTCTATAGAACCAGGCCGAACCGGGAGCATCCCGCCCCTGATTCGCACCAATTATGCTCACATGCTACAACTAAACTTGACGTCTGAGTGGAGTATTTGAGGTCTGAATAGAGAAACATTTGTGCACCTTTGATAAACGTTGGGATCAGTGAATCTGTTTCTGGCCCATGTGTTTTTACCCATAACCTCAGAAATCTTTTGCTTTTAATAAAAGTTTCTCATCAGGATTTAAATGTGATTTTTTAAAAAAAACATAATCATTTAAAAATGTTTCTTTCAATAAGTATATAAATATTGCTATGAATACCTATATAACATGTTGTGTCTCTGTGTGCATGTTACTTTGAGTCAATTTTTGACTCCTGGACAAATTTGCAAGGTTTTTTTGGAAAGATTTTAGAAGTGATAGGTCATTGCCTCCTTCCCAGGGCTGAGAAAGAGTAACTGTCCCAAAGTATCCCAGCTGTCTGTATGGTTAAAGTGGGAGTAGAACTTAAGAGTCTTCTGATTTCTATCTTTGTGCCTTAACCAGCACACCAAACTAGCTCTTGTAACATTTGGAGATTGGAAAATCAAACAGGAAGCTATGTTCTCTGGTGTCAAGCCTACATCATAAATGACATAAACCAAGCCAGCTAAAGTTCAGTTCTTTATTTGCATACACCGTATAGACAGACTAAATTTTTACTGCTCTCACCTTAACAGATATAGCTTGGGGAATTACAGGGAATGGTTGTTTTTACTGTCTTCTTCTGTTTCCTTTCCATCTCTGGACTGGGCTGTTTCTTATCTCCCTCCCTCCCTCCTTGGCATGCATGCTCCCTCTTTCCTGGGAAACTGCTGCTTCCCTGTAGTAGCAACAACAATAGCACTTAGACTTATATATCATTCCACAATGCTTTACAACACTCTTTGGGCAGTTTACAAAGTCAGCCTATGACCCCCAACTATCTGGGTCCTCATTTTACTGATGTCAGGATGGAAGGCTAAGTCAATCTTGAGCCCCATCAGGATTGAACTCCAGATTGTGGGCAGAGTTTGCCTGCAATGCTGCCTTCTAACCACTCCACCCCACAGCTCGAAATCCCATCACACCATCTCCTGCTTTATAGACACATTCCATAACACATATATTAGTTGATGATGAATAAATCCAAGTATTCTTACAATAAGAAATATTGAGTTTGGAACTTTCCAGTCTGAAAAAAGTACAGTGCACGGCTGGCAATGGGGAATTCTAGAATAGCTTTCCTGTGGTGATATCCCAATTGAAGTCTCTTCAGTCCTTCATTCTCACCTTAACCATTCAATCACTCAGTTGATTTACCGATAAAACAAATCAGCTTTAAAGTGGCTTCCAGTTAATAAATCATCAAGTTGTAATTTGTGTAATTATTTGAAAAGTACATAAGAAGTGCAAGCTTCATCTACTGCAAAACCATCTGTGTACTAGCTAAAAAAAGAGAAAGAGAAGGGTGTATTTTTAAACTACCCAGAATGATTATTTATCTGATATGCAACATTATACAGGTTTTGGCAATCCTTTTGTACCTGGGAATATGCCTCCCAGCTCAGCAAGGCTCACGTCCAATAACCATGTTTAAAATTGTGAGGTTAACTGATTAATGACTAAAATGCCTGTAATTAATTTACAACAATTAATTGACAACAGTCCTGATAAAATGTGGGACAACATGGCAAGCTTTCAATTGGTTTGCAGCTTAGAACTCATCCATCAAAGATTGCCCATCAAACAGGCAGAGTGAAGGCAAATATACGTGTCCCAGGCAGTGGTGGGATTCAATTTTTTTTTACTATCAGTTCTGTGGGCGTAGTTTGGTTGGTGTGGCAGAGGAAGGATACTGAAAAATCTCCATTCCTATCCCACTCCAGGGGAAGGATATTGCAAAATCTCATTCCCTCCCCACTCCACTAATCTGCTTTCCAGCTCTGTTTTCCTGTGGAGGGCAATAAAAGAAGACCCAGCTGATCAGCTGGAACTCAGGATGCAGAAAATAGATGGGGGCAGGGCCAGTCAGAGGTTCTCCAAACTACTCAAAATTTCTGTTACTGGTTCTCCAGAATTGATCAGAACTTCTGAATCACACCTCTGGTTTTGATGCATTTCTCGAGCCAGGAACTAGGAAGGAAGAAAGAAGGAGCAATAAGACTGTCTTAGTATATCCATACTATGGGTGCAGATCTGCATGGACCAGAATTCATAATTATTAGATTTCTCAAGGCAGCAGGAAAACAGTTAGACACATATCAGATATAATATGAATGTTTTTGGTTAGCATGTTATATAAGGTTTGTGAAAGGAAATTCTTCCAGCACTAGAGAGATCAGAGTTTCCAATATTTGCCTCTCAGTGCTTTTGCTTGGGCCTGGTATAAAGCAATTCTTCTTTATCTTTCTTCTGATCATTCCAATGAGATTAGAACTTATTTAATTTCCTCCTTTCTTTTCTGAAATCCCAATATTGCAAATTCTTGCTACCATGTTTTTTTCTACTACTCATCTTCTCGGGGCAGCATGGAATGCAGGGCAAAGTAGCTGCAAATACCTTGTGATTACTGTATAAAGCCCAAACTCACTAACTCCAAGGAAGCAGTGGGGCAGGAACAGGCCACATAATGCCTGCTTTCAGCAAAAATTGGCAGCGAGAGAAATTGGTTTTGGAGCCAGAGGAAATGGCAACTTGAATAAAACTAATGTCTTTTTTCTCCACAAGTCTAAATTGCAAGGTTCCTGCAGTACTTGGTAGAAAGAATTCCAGATTTCTCAAGACTGTACAAGGATGGCACACATAGCCCAAGTGAAAACCAAAGGAGCTGAGATGGTTGATGAGGGTTGTTAATAATCATAAAGGTAACGGTTCCTCTCTCACATACATGTTAGTTGTTTCCGGATCAAAGCCGAAGAGCCAGCACTGTCTAAAGATGTCTCCGTGGTCATGTGGCCGGCATGACTAAATACCAAAGGTGCATGAAACACTGTTACCTTCCCACCAAAGTGGTCCCTATTTTTCTACTTGCATTTTTACATGCTTTCATACTGCTAGGTTGGCAGAAACTGGGGCAAGTAACGGGAACTTACTCTGTTATGCGTCGCTAGGGATTCAAACTGCCAAACTGCCGACCTTTCAGATCAACAAGCTCAGTGTCTTAGCCACTTAGCCACTGCGTCCCTGATGTTAACAATCATATGACATGCTTAAATGATGGCTTTCCTTCCTTCCTTCCTTCCTTCCTTCCTTCCTTCCTTCCTTCCTTCCTTCCTTCCTTCCTTCCTTCCCTCATTCCTTCCTTCCTTCTTTCCTCCATATTTCCCTCCCTCCCTCTTTCTACTCTTCTATATATATCCTCCCACCCTCCCTCCCTTCCTTCTAAAATTTCCAGTCACTAGTTGGGTCCCTTAAAAGCAATGTCCCCAATTAGACAACCACTGCTTTTTTTTTTTTTTTTAATGAAAACCCATCATTGACCAAATAAATTCTAACTTGGCATCTTGGGGAAACTATTTCCTCATTTTATAGTTTATTGAGAAGTACCTTTAGGGACAGGAAGACAACTCTCTTCAGCAGTCTAGGGAAGCCACGGTTTTGAACCACATTAGCATGCTCCTGAAACAAATAATCTGTGTTACCTCAAAACATCAGCATGGAAATGTTTCGTTAACTTGTTTTAAAATTTAGCAGGTTGTATAAACTCAGCCATTGTTGTTTATCTTATATCAGTTCAGTGATGCAATTGTAAGGCCCTGGAGAGCTTGCAAGAATGAAAACATGACAGAAAATCATAACAAAGTACAATAAATAAACACAACCAGTCAATACAACAGCATTTCCTCTAAGTGTACTGCAATCCAAAGTACCAATGAAATAATGAAATTTTCTCCCCTCTCCTAAAAGTCTACATAGAGGAAAACTTCCTAATCATGGGGAGAATAAGCTATCCCATAATGCTGGGGTAGCTGTGGATTCCTGGTCATTCCCTTTGGCCTATGGAGTGCACGATCCACAGCCTGCACCCCTGACTCAAAGGTATAGGTTGGGCGGACTTAATGCAGGGAAACTGTTGTGGGTACTGTTGTCATTCTTAACACAATTTATTGTCAAGGGTGTAGAAAGGCACTTGTGAGTTTGTCTGTCTCTCATTTCAAAATAATTTGGCTGGTTTCAGTTCTGGGTACACTTTGCAATCTGTTTTAGGCCAACCTTCTGATCCAACTTTATAGAGAGTCTGCAATTACAGGATACAATAGATTCCATTCTTTTTCTTGGCTTTCTTTTTTCTTTTGATCAAAGGATTTACAAAAGCTGGAGGCATTCGCATTTGTGTAAGAGAGGACAATAGGGGCTGCTTTCAGCTTGATGCGGACATGCATGTAATTTAAACTTGAAGATGGCCTCTGTGTTTGTTTTCCTGTATGGCCATTTATACAGATTTAATTGATCAATTGAGTAGAACTCATTAGATTAACTGACTGTAATTTCTAGACGATTCTTCCCTCTGCTGTGAAAACAATTTTGGCCATTTTATGTCTACCATCTGAAACAGAACAATATGATGACTGATGTGTGGCTGCTATCCAATATTGTCCTCAGAGTTGATTGGCAAAGTGCCTTACAAGAGACATAATGACAGCTGCATGGTTTAATCCTAGCAACTCCATTCAGGGGTAGAATTGGCTAGGAATTTCAGATATTGTGGCCTTCATTCACCTGGAGAGGACCAAACTAAAAACAACCTACTGAGCAACAAGGGATTACAGTTTCTTCTTGGTTACCATCTTTGTTATCATCCACATTGTTAGATGATAATAATCACCTTGGAGGTGGTTGTTAGATTAATAAAAGTTCCCTCTACCTCCCCTCCTCATCCTACTCCCTCCCTCCTTATCTTTTAGCTAGATCAGGGGTCTTCAAACTTGACAGCTTTAAGACTTATGGACTTCAGCTCCCAGAATTCCTGAGCTAAAAGGACTAGAGGAGGAATTCTGGGAGTTGAAGTCCACAAGTCTTAAAGCTGTCAAGTTTGAAGACCCTGAACTAGGTTGAGTATCTGGATTTTTATAGCATTCTATTTATATGTCATTAGGTTTTGTACAGTTTTATGTTTCAATATTGTAAGCCGCCCAGAGTTTCCTTGTCACTAATAAATTTTACAAACAAACAAGCAAACAAACAATTAAATAATCCAGATTTTTGCAGCCCGTATCTGGTACCCTTTGTGAAAGACTAACACTGACCAAAATGTACCTATAGTATACAACCCAACAACGAAATTGCAAGATAGCAACTTGTGGCCCATAATACAAACAATAGTGAGAGTTGGTTAGTAAGAGGTAATAAACCAAGAAACTGTATTTCAGCTGTTTTTCTCAATTTCTGGGCTATTTTACACACTGAATCACAAAAATGACTCATCATCTGTGATTATTTTTTTTTTTACTGGTTCAGAAATTATTCATCACTTTCACTGTGACTCTACTATTCTCCCTCTTCCCTTTGGGGCATTGTGACTTCTGGATGCTTTTCTAGAATAGAAAAGTGTAGAAAGGAGAGATGGGATTCATGTATGTGTCAGGATGGCACCGGGAGACACCTTACTGTTTAATAAATTATAGAAAGCTTCATAAAATGTCTGGCAAACACATCCTTCACGCACAAAATGTTAACGGAATAACACAAAATGAATAATAGAAGAGGGCTATTGAAAAATTCATAATTTCTGGGCTCCAGCAAAGGGTAGCTTCCATACAGTCTATATTTGCCTTGGAAAAGTGATTAAAATATATATTATTTGTCCTGTCTAGAGGCCATGTATTATTAAGTGGTTACAGAAGTGCTATTTGAGAATAGGGTGGGCAAGAAACCATTTCACTCCTTGCAGAAGCTCCAAAGTTTGTAGAGAGGGTGGCCTTTTCTGTTCGACAATTTCAGAACATTTTAACTGGCCATTTGGAAAACAAACAATGAGTTTTAATTATGCTCTCTTATGTTGCAAACAGCACTCTGTTGCAAACTGTCGCAAACAGCACAAACAACATGGCTGGCTGGGGAATTCTAAGAGTTGAAGTCCATGTGTCTTAAACATGCCCAGGTTGACAAACACAGTTCTGAAAAGTAGGGACACTGGGAGAATAAGTTGGATGAGAGGAGCTGGATGGATACTGTGGTGTATAGAGGTAGGCGCATCAACCATTGTCCTTAGCCAAAGCATAGAATCTTAAGATAGCATAGAGCCATTGAGGCTACCAAAGTCAACCCCATACTCAAGACAGGGATCCAGATTAAATCATCTCTGAAGGCTTTTACCAAACACAACCATCCTGTGGAAAACTTCCTTCACTGATCCTTTCCCCATATTTGACATAATTTAGCAATGGCTTGTCTACCAAGGTTGTATGATAGAATAGAATAGAATAGAATAGAATAGAATAGAATAGAATAGAAT